>SJYX01020776.1:400904-506137 GCA_006410675.1 Oreotragus oreotragus
AAAAAAAAAAAAAAAAATTTACTTCTGCTTCATTGACTACACTAAAGCCTTTGATTGTGTGGATCACGATAAACTATGGAAAATTCTTAAAGAGATGGGAATACCAGACCACCTTACCTGCCTCTTAAGAAACCTGTATGCAGGACAAGAAACAATAGTTAGAACCAGACATGGAATAATGTACTGGTTCAAAACTGGAAAAGGAGTACGTCAAGGCTGTATGTTGTCACCCTGCTTGTTTAACTTTACATGCAGGGTACATCATGCGAAATGCCAGGCTGGATGAATGACAAACTGGAATCAACAACCTCAGATATGCAGATGATACCACTCTAATGTCAGAAGGTGAAGAGGAACTAAAGAGCCTCTTGATGAGGGTGAAAGGAGAGTGGAAAAGGGCTAGCTTAAAACTCAACATTCAAAAAATGAAGAGCATGGCATCTGGTCCCATCACTTCATGGCAAATAGATGGGGAAACAATGGAAACAGTGAGAGACTTTATTTTGGAGGGGGGGGCCTCCAAAATCACTGCAGATGGTGACTGCAGCCATGAAATTAAAATAAGGTTGCTCCTTGGAAGAAAAGCTATGACAAACCTAGACAGCGTATTAAAAAGCAGAGCCATCACTTTGCTGAAAAATATCTGTAGAGTCAAAGCTATGGTTTTTCCAGTAGTTGTGTATAGATGTGAGAGTTGGACCATAAAGAAGGCTGAGCACTGAAAAATTGATGCTTTTGAACTGTGGTGCTGGAGAAGACTCTTGAGAGTCCCTTTGACAACAAGGAGCTCCAACTAGCCCATCCTAAAGGAAATCAGTCCTGAATATTCATTGGACGGACTGATGCTGAATCTAAGGCTCCAATACTTTGGCTACCTGATGCAAACAGCCAACTCAATGGGAAAGACCCCAACGCTGGGAAAGATTGAAGACAAAAGGAGAAGGACGCAACAGAGGATGAGATGGTTGGGTGGCATCACCAATTCAATGGATAGAAGTTTGAGCAAACTCCGGGAGATAGTGTAGGACAGGGAAGCCTGTTGTGCTGCAATCAGACAGGACTTAGAGACTGAACAGTAGCAATGATGATACTGACCCTCTTTCATGTGCTTATTGACCATTTTCAAGTCTTCTTTGGAGAAATGTGTATTCAACTCTTTGGCCTATTATTTAATCAGGTTGTCTTTTTGTTGAACTGTTGGAGGAGATCTTTATATATTCTAGATATCGGATACATGATGGATACATGATCTGCAAGTATATGATTTGTCAAATATATTTTCTCCCCATTCGTGGGCTGCCCTTTCACTCTGTTGATTGTGTCCACAGAAATTTTAATTTTATGGCTTAAAAAAATATTTATTTCTATTTATTTACTTGGCTGCACTGGGCCTTAGTTGTAGCATGCAGGATCTTTAGTTGCAGCATATGGGATCTAGTTCCCTGGGCAGGGATTGAATCCAGACCCCCTGCATTTCAGAGCAAGGAGTCTTAGCCAATGGTCCACCAGGGAAGTCCCAACTTTATGACTTTTTAATTTTGATAAAGTCCAATTTATCTATTTTTTACTTTGTTGTCAGCTCTTTGGGTGTCATACCCAGAAAATCATTGCCAAATAATGCTATGAAACTTGTCCCCCTAATGTTTCCCTGTTTTCTTCTAATAATTTATAGTCTGTGTTCTTTAGAGTAGATGTTTGACCCGTTTTGGGTTAATTTTTGTATATGATGTAAAGTTAGGGTCCAGATTCATTCTTTTGCATATGAATTTCCAGTTTTCTCAACACCATTTGTTGAAACACCAGAGTATGTAGAGGGGAAAGAATGCATGGTTGGATATTCAGTTCCTGTTGGAAGTGAGAGGTAAGATAGATCAGAATCTAAACACCAGGAGAAAAGTTGAGAGAAGAGAAGAGGACTGCCCCCCCCACCCCCCACACAATGCTTTTTACGATTATCTGACCTTCGGTGATCTGTGCCTGTCTCAGAGCAAAGCATCAGGATTCTGGCGCTCCCTGATTCCCAGCTGAAGGGTCAGTCCAGGGCCCAGATATTGCCAGCGCTGCCTTGCCTTGGAAGATTTCTGTTCTGACCACTCAAGTAAAGCCAGAGAGATTCCTCCCTGGAGTTAAGAAGCAAACCGAGGCTAGAGTAAATTGACCAAAATTGATGATAATTGAGGTTTCAAAGAGGAAACTAATTTCTGACTTGGTATTATGTCTCTTTAAAGCAAAAATATCAAAATTAGCATGTAAATGTGGGTAATTAATGGTCAGTCACTCTTTACACCATTATTTTAATCCTGAAGTCATTAATCAGGTGCCTTCACTGGGTCTGTTTTCTCTCTGGACCTCTTAGTTAGTGGGGCCTGAATAGTCTGGTGGGGACTCCTGTCTAGACAGGCAACCCTGAGCACCTGGGAGCCACTCTCTAGCCTGCAGGACTGGTGCTTAGGAGGGATTAACCAGCCAACTCTTCTTTGTAAATTCAACTATGACTCATAGAAATTATACTGATTCCACAGAGGCACAAATGGTTGTTAAGACTTAGTTGATAAAGGCTTGAAGACAAAGGAGTGAATTTCTAATTATGAAATTTCAGGCAGAGGCAATAATGGGGAAGATTCAAGGGTCTTCTCAACCCTCACCACCTGGCACAGGCTCTCATCTGCTCCACCTGCGAGGATGTCAGCTTCGCTAAACGCTGATTTGCAATAGTTAGCGTTGAGCTAGCAATTGTCCAGCATCTACTTCACACACAGCACAGACTGAATGCAGGGGAAGTTTTTTTTTTAAGTGGAAAAAGTCTTGTCCTGCAGGAGGTTGTAGAGTAGCTGGGATTCAAACTATCCATAAATACTGAAGAATGGGCTCATATCAGTAGCCTAAATTCTACAGAACATAATTTAATGCCACTTCCTCCAAGAAACCTTTCCTGACCATACTGACAAAATTACTCCTTACCCAGTCATTTGCTATTCTATCATGTCATTTTTTTATATTTTCCTGTAGCACTACCTCTCTCTGAACCTCTCTTGTTGTTGTTTTTTTTTTTCACGTTTATTATCTATGCCAGTATTATTCAGGCTAATGGCAAGACATAATACATTTGTAGATTGTAAAATAAAGCTAATGGGTTATAACCAGACTTAGTTCTTTTTTAACAAAGTGCAATATAATAGAGTAGAATAGAAGGAGCACATCACTGGATTTTTATTAAGAATTGTGAACTTGTCGGAAATACTGAATCCAGTTGCTGTGAACAGAATTAAGAGAAATAATGGAAAGTTATGATGAATTTCAGTTGAATAGTACAAGTCATTCTGTCTTCTATTAATAAATATCTCATTTGAGTTTTTGCTATATGATGTGAGTATGACCATCAATACAGGACAATTAACAAAATATATTTTATATTAACATTATGCAGACTTCATTGTAAAACATTTTTCTGAAAGGACATTATCAAATAGGATATGTTTCAGGTTTGCATCAAATGTACATTTAATTAAATTCACATGATCTCCCTTTAATGGGCTTTCTCCCTGTCATTAAAAGAGAAAAGAATGATGGAGGGAAAATTAGAGGAACATCCCAGTTTAACCTCCAGATATCTAGAACTGTAGACAATCTTGAGAAAAATATCAGCTCTAGTACTAAGCTTCAACTTCGTTGGAGGTGCATGGTAAAAAGAAAAAAAGACTGGAAGATTTTGTGAGGCAGATTATTTACAGTATTTTTTTCAGTGAGTAAAATCCAACAAAAGTGACAAATCCCAATATATTATTTGTAATGACGCCTTCAGAACTAAGAGGACTCTTTGAAGCATAGCATACTGAACTTGTCAACAAGCCTCTCAAACACTTTTAAATGAAAACAAAAGACAAGTAAGTATTGGCACAATTTCTTAGTTGTTTTACAGATTGTTAATAAGATTTCTGTTGCATATGGTTTGGCAAAAGAGAAAATGGCTCATATAGATGTTAAAACATTAACATGAATAGAAATGATGCATGTGGTTTTTTTTAATGCTAAACCAGCTGATAAATTAAAATTTACAACTCTTTGGGATAATACTGTTTCTAGTTGGGTCTGCATTATTGCAGAATCTTCCAAAGCCATGCTCCTCATGTGGTTAAAATCCAGTATCGAGTCTGAGATCCATCCCCAAAATAGCATGGATGCTTGTTATGTAAGTTATTCAGCTCTTCTAGTTTATGCAAGATGACAAGGGATGTATGTGTATGTGCATGTGTGTCTATGTGAGTCTAAATTTAACTCCATACACATTCGATCAGATATATTAACAAAACTGGAAAAAATGCCTCATTGATCAATATCTATTAAACTGGAAAAATAATAAAGAAAGTATGAGAAATGGAACCAGCAGAAATGGCTAGAAAACAAAAAGTTATTTGAATATTGTTAAATAACACTTGTGCTTAGAAATCAGCATCATAGGAATTCTACTTATATCTAGAAATTATTCTGCTGGATCTCGTGGAAGTGTTAAAAAAAGACACGAGGAAGGTTGTTATATATATTATAGACAGCTCATGGACTAGCCAAAATATTGATGTGTTTTGTTCAGATTGGAGTTAGCCTCCTGCTGAAGCATACTGAATAAAGTTCATTGATTGTCCTAAGGGAACCCAAGGGGAAGTATTAAGCATAAGTAAACTCAGAAATGACAGTCACATTTTTCTAGTGAAAAAGCCATCTCATTTTAGAGATGATGTTTGGGATTTAGAATTAGTATATTTAGCTGACATTGATATTTTTAATGAATTGAAATTTATAACTTCAGGGAGAAAACAACACAAAAATTCAACAAGCTAAACACGTTCAGGATTCCAAGTGACATGTTGTTATGGCAAGCAAGACATGAAAGCAATCACCTTAGTTCCTTTTTGTTCCCAGTATTGTTGCAACATATTGAAAAGGACAGTCAGGACAGAGACGGAAATCAAATTCAGTTCAGTCGCTCAGTCATGTCCAGCTTTTTGCAACCCCATGGACTGCAGCACACCAGGCTTTCATGTCCATCACCAACTCCCAGAGTTTGCTCAAACTCACGTCCATCAAGTCGGTGATACCATCCAACCATCTCATCTTCTGTCATCCCCTTCTCCTTCTGCCTTCACTCTTTCCCAGCATCAGGGTCTTTTCCAAGGAGTCAGTTCTTCACATCAGGTGCCAAAGTATTGGAACTTCAGCTTCAGCATCAGTCCTTCCAATGAATAGTCAGGACTGATTTCCTTTAGGACTGACTGGTTTGATCTCCTTGCTGTCCAAGGGGCTATCAAGAGTCTTCTCCAAGAACACAATTCAAAAGCATCAATTCTTCAGTGCTCAGCTTACTTTATAGTCCAGTTCTCACATCCATACATGACTACTGAAAAAACCATAGCTTTGACTAGACAGATCTTTGTCAGTAATGTCTCTGCTTTTTAATATGCTGTCTAGGTTGGTCATAACTTTTCTTTCAAGGAGCAAGAGTCTTTTAATTTCATGGCTTGCAGTCTCCATATGCAGTGATTTTGGAGCCCAAGAAAATAAAGTCTCCCACTGTTTCCAGTGATTCCCCATCTATTTGCCATGAAGTGATAGGACCGGATGCCATGATCTTAGTTTTTTGAAGGTTGAGTTTTAAGCCAGCTTTTTCACTCTTCTCTTTTACTTTCATCAAGAGGCTCTTTAGTTCCTCTTTGCTTTCTGCCATAAGGGTGGTGTCATCTGTGTATCTAAGGTTATTGATATTTCTCCCGGCAGTCTTGACTTCAGCTTGCGCTTCATCCAGCCCAGCATTTCACATGATGTGTGGCAACCCACTCTAGTATTCTTGCCTGGAGAATCCCATGGACAGAGAAGCCTGGTGGGCTACAGTCCATGGGGTCGCAAAGAGTCGGACACGACTGAGCGACTTCACTTACTTACTCACTTACTTACTTTCTCTGCATATAAGTTAAATAAGCAGGGTGACAATATATAGCCTTGACGTACTCCTTTCCCAATTTGGAACCAGTCTGGGTAGGGGTATTGTTACATTCCATGTCTCAGTTTCAAATTTGTAATCACTACTTTCCAGCAGAGAAATGATAAATATTAGGAGAATTCCTTCAGATGAAAAAACTATTTTCTTTTTGAAAATTCTGAATCACTGACCTAAACTTGGTACCCCAAAGAGGCAGATGAATTATTGCAGCTTAGTTCTTCATTTTTACTAAAGGATGATCATAAGGCATTAAATTTGTTACCAATTTTAGGGTGGGATTAAAGAAGACTCCCCAGTGCCAGGGAAAAAGAGTATATCACTATTACCATTATGGTATGAACCAGGATTTTCAACTTTAAAACTGATTAAAACAAAGGAGAGAAATAGGCTTGTGCATTGATACACAGAGTATTGTCCTTGTATATTCTGGATAGGAATAAACTGAGAGGCTTACAAGCACCTAGTGCATTAAATAAAATCTTGCCTAATTTTTGATTTTGTATTGCTTATTTGGGCATTTTTTCTATGCTGCATTCAAGTATTCAGCTCAGTTCAGTCGCTCAGTCGTGTCCGACTCTTTGTGACCCCATGAATTGCAGCACGCCAGGCCTCCCTGTGCATCACCATCTCTCGGAGTTAACTCAGACTCACGTCCATCAAGTCCATGATGCCATCCAGCCATCTCATCCTCGGTCGTCCCCTTCTCCTCCTGCCCCCAATCCCTCCCAGTATCAGAGTCTTTTCCAATGAGTCAACTCTTCTCATGAGGTGGCCAAAGTACTGGAGTTTCAGCTTTAGCATCATTCCTTCCAAAGAAATCCCAGGCCTGATCTCCTTCAGAATGGACTGGCTGGATCTCCTTGCAGTCCAAGGGACTCTCAAGAGTTTTCTCCCACACCACAGTTCAAAAGCATCAATTCTTCGGCGCTCAGCCTTCTTCACAGTCCAACTTTCACATCCATACATGACCATTGGAAAAACCATAGCCTTGACTAGATGGACCTTAGTCGGCAAAGTAATGTCTCTGCTTTTGAATATACTATCCAGGTTGGTCATAACTTTTCTTCCAAGGATTAAGCATCTTTTAATTTCATGGCTGCAGTCACCATCTGCAGTGATTTTGGAGCCCCAAAAAATAAAGTCTGACACTGTTTCCACTGTTTCCCCATGTATTTCCCATGAAGTGATGGGACCGGATGCCATGATCTTATTAGTAAGATAATATTATGTTTTTTTTTTAACGTAGTAAAAGTGTTATTTTACAAAACTTTTTTATCTTGTTAGGTGGGGAAAAGAGAAGAGAAGGAATAAACTTCTCTGTTATGCAAAAACCATTCTTCATGGGAGGTGTGTTTTGAGAGGTCAAAAAGCACCTGACCTGTCAGTGTCTACCCTGCCCTGAAACTAACCCCTATGCAGTTGTCCCCAACCTTTTTGGCACCAGGTACCAGTTTCATGGAAGACAGTTTTTCCAGACTGAGTAAGGGGAGGGGATGGTTTGGGGATGATTCAAGTGCATTACATTAATTGTGCCCTTTATTTCTAATCTAATGCTTCTGGTGATCTGACGGGGGATACTGGTCCTTGGCCCAGAGGTTGGAGACCCCTGCCTCTAGAATATAAACTCCAGAAGGGCAAGAGTTTGACCTGTCCTGTTCACCACCAAATCTCCAGAAGTACGTAGCATAGTGCATAGGACACAGTCAACAAACATGAATACATGAACTAGCTAATTTGGAAAGGGCAAGAATTAACAGTTTGTGATTTATCTCTTGTTTGCATTATCCAGACATCTTTCCCCCTTTGCTAGATGTAGGTTTTAGAAAAGATAAAGAAAAGCTGCAAGAGTCATTTCCTGTGAGGGCCTCCAGGTTGATAAGAACCAGGAAGGGCTCCCTTCTTAGTTTGGGAGGGAATTGTAGATGACCTTGAGTTCTAGACCACTGGATGGGAAGTGACTAAGAGAACAGGAGAGATTGTGTGCAGGTCAAACTGCAAGCTTACAACAGACCATTACTTTTCAGACTTCATAGAAAGCAGCTGTGCCTTGTGTAGGGTCGTTGAGCTTTTTTTCAGCTGAGACAGTCTCTAGTCCGCATCCCTCATCTTATGGAGGTGGAATAAGCCTAAAGTAGGAAGTAGAAATGAGAAATGGTCTTTAGATGCTGAGGGAGGAAACAGTCAAATTTAGGTTGGCCTTCACTTTTTTTATATATATAAAATGGGGTAATATTTATAGCATATCATTGAGATGGTATGAGGATTAACTGAAATAATAAATGTGAAATACTAAGCACAGTGCCTGACCGATAATATGCACTCAGTCATTATCAACTATTATTATACCATGAGCAATAGAACATAAGATGTTTGGAAATATTAACTGAGGTTTTATTTCTTTCTGCTTCTTTCCTTTAGCATATCATTGAGATGGTATGAGGATTAACTGAAATAATAAATGTGAAATACTAAGCACAGTGCCTGACCGATAATATGCACTCAGTCATTATCAACTATTATTATACCATGAGCAATAGAACATAAGATGTTTGGAAATATTAACTGAGGTTTGATTTCTTTCTGCTTCTTTCCTCTACTCTTTCCTCTATCGTTCTGTCATATTCTATGCATACTCTTCTCTGTCAAGGAGTGGAAAAAGCTGAAAATAAAAAGTCTGTTGACGGTCTGAATGGATTTATTTTAAACTCGTAGTAGAGTCAACATCTTGAAAAGCAGGACTTTCTTTTATTCCAAAAGCTGTGCATTTTGAGAAAGAACAAAACAAGTGTGAAACTATTTCCTGATTTTTGGCGTGGCGCCCCGTGTACACCCCACAAACCAAATCCCAGGACTGATGACTGATAGAAACTCACTGTTAGGGCGATGTTTTCCAAACTGTGGGTTGAGACCTACTCTTGGATAATAAAACTGATGTACTGAGCTAAAACCAGAATGAATGGAATGGAATAGAAAATACCAGAGTACGTTGCAAGGAGCAATGGTAAATATTGTTTCATTAAGCTGTTGTATGCATGTAGTCAGTCATGATATGAAATGTATTCCCTACTGTAGCCATAGTCAATGAAGTTGCACATGCCAGGAATGCCATAGCAGAGGGCACATGTGTCTGTCTTCTCAGAAAGTCCCAGGAAGAACAACGGCTCCTGGGAGAACCGCTACATCCAGAATGGTGCTAGGAGAACACAAAAACTGTAGCCTAGACGGTTACACAGAGTTCTCCCATCTTGCCAAGGTGGGAAAAGATGTGAAAATTTGTTGTGGCCACGGGAGCCAAATAGACATGAAAAACCCAGAGTCTAGACTAGGATGAAATAGGCAAGGAGAAGTAATGATGGAAACTGGGACGTAGGAAGTGATGCTGGCTCAGAACAATGGGGCCATGTGGGAAGATGTGCCATCAGTGGACAGAGCATCATGGTGAGCCAGACATCGCTTTCCTCCCCAAAACAGGGTAGACATAAGCTCTACCCCCCAGACAGATGTCCTCTACAGCTACAAAGACTGAAAGAAGGAGAAGGACTAAAGAGAAGAAAACTCCCAAATAGCTACACAAAAGATTATATTCTAATCCTGTTTTAAAACAGAATTAGAAAACAGCATGGAGGGAACTTCCCTGGTGGTCCAGTGGTTAAGAATTCACCTGCCAACGCCCGGGACACGTGTTTGGTCCCTGGTCCAGGAAGATCCCACATGCTGAAGGGCAACTATGTCCGCGACCACAACTTCTGAGCCCACATTCTGGAGCCCATGCTCAGCCACACGAGAAGCCACTGGCAATAAGCCCACACACAACAAAGAGCAGCCCCCGCTCACCGCAGCTAGAGCAAGCCTCCTTGCAGCCTCACAGGCTCAGTGGAGCCCAAAGTAAATAAATAAAAGAAAAAGCTTCGAAACAGGCAAACAGAAAACAGTATGCAGGCACCTCAAAAAAATAAAAACAGAAGTATCATAATTCAGCAATTCCACTTCTGGCTATTTATCTGAAGAAAACGAAAAGTTTAACTCAAAAGGATATATGTACCCCACGTTCACTGCAACATCATTTACAACAGCCTGCAGATGGTGACTGCAGCCATGAAATTAAAAGACGCTTACTCCTTGGAAGGAAAGTTATGACCAACCTAGACAGCATATTCAAAAGCAGAGACATTACTTTGCCAACAAAGGTCCGTCTAGTCAAGGCTATGGTTTTTCCAGTGGTCATGTATGGATGTAAGAGTTGGACTGTGAAGAAAGCTGAGCACTGAAGAATTGATGCTTTTGAACTGTGGTGTTGGAGAAGACTCTTGAGAGCCGCTTGGACTGCAAGGAGATCCAACCAGTCCATACCAAAGGAGATCAGTCCTAGGTGTTCATTGGAAGGACTGATGCTGAGGCTGAAACTCCAATACTTTGGCCACCTGATGCGAAGAGTAGACTCATTTGAAAAGACCCTGATGCTGGGAATGATTGAGGGCAGGAGGAGAAGGGGACGACAGAGGATGAGATGGTTGGATGGCATCACCGACTCAATGGACATAGATTTGGGTAAACTCCAGCAGTTGGTGATGGACAGGGAGGCCTGGCATGCTGCAGTTCATGGGGTCACAAAGAGTCGGACACAACTGAGCAACTGAACTGAACTGAAGATATGGAAACAAACTAAGTGTCCATCTATGGATGAATGGATAAAGAAGAAGTTATATATATACAAATTACTTATTTAAGTATATATATATAATCACAAATATATTTAATCACAAAATTAAATATACGCAAAAATCCTCAACAAATTATTAGCAAACTGAATTCAACAATATATAAAAAGGATCATACACCATGATCAAGTAAGATTTATTTCAGAGATGCAAAGATAGTTCAATATCTGCAAATCAATCAATGTGAGATACCACATTAACAAAATGAAGGATAAAAATCACATAGTAATCTCAATAGATGCAGAAAAAGCATTTGACAAAATCCAGCACCCATTCATGATTTTTTAAATTCACACCAAAGTTGGTATAGAGGGAACATATTTCAACATAATAAAGACCTTTTATGACAAAGCCACAGTTAACATCATACTCAGTGGTTTAAAAAAAAAGGAAAGATTTTCCTCTAAAATCAGGAACAAGACAAGGATGGTCATTTATGCCATTTCTATTTAACATAGTATTGGAAGTCCTAGCCACACAATCAAGCAATAAAAAGAAATACAAGGCATCAAACTGAAAAGGAAGAAGTAAAACTGTACTATTTGTAGATGACATGATAGCATATATAGAAATCCCTAAAGTCTCCACCACAAAACTATTAGTACTAATAAATGATTTCAGTAAAGTTTCAGGATACAGATTGCTATATATAAATCTGTGCTTTTTTGTACACTAGTAATAAACTGTCAGAAAGAGAAAGCAAGAAAGAAATACCATTCAAAATTGCATCAAAAAGAATAAAATATCTATGAACAAGCTTAACCAAGAAAGCGAAAGACCTATACTTGGGAAACTATAAGACACTGATGAAGGAAACTGAAGACAATACAAATAAATGAAAAGTTACCCTGTGTTCATGGATTGGAAGAATTACTATTGTTAAAATGTCCATTCTAACCAAAGCAATCTACAGATTTAGTATAATTTCTGTCAAAATACCCATGACATTTTTCACAGGATTAGAACAAATAATACTAAACTTTCCTTAGAACCATGAAAGACACCAAATAGTCAAATCTACCTAGAGAAAAAAGAACAAATCTAAAGTATCACACTATCTAACTTCAGACTATGCTACAAAGCTACAGTAATAGAAACAATTTGGTATTGGCACAAAAACAGACTCACAGCAACAGAAAAGAATAGAAAGCCCAGAAAGAGACCCACGCACATATGGTCAATTAACCTGCAACAAAGGAGGCAAAAATATACAATGGGGAAAAGAGGCTCTTCAATAAATGGTGTTAGGAAAACTAGACAGCTCCATGTAAAACAATATTACAACACTTTCTCACACCATATACAAAAAAACTCAAAATAGATTAAAGCCTCAGTGCAACACTAAAAACCATAAAAACTCTTAGAAGGAAACATTCCAGGACACTCTTTGACATAAGTCTTAGTGATAATTACTTTTTTATTTGTATCCTCAGGCAAGGGAAAAGCAGAAATAAATAAAGGGGGCCTAATTAAATTTTAAAGTTTTTGCACAACAAGGGGAACCATCGGGAAAATGAAAAGACAGCCTACCGAATGAGAGAAAATATTTGCATCAATATATACAAAGAGCTCATACAACTCAATATGAAAAGAGCAAACAGCCTCATTACAAAGTGGGCAGAGACTTGAATAAGCAGTTTTCCAAAGAAGACATGCAGATGACCAACAGGCACATGAAACGATGCTCAACGTCACTAATTATCAAGGACAGGTAAATCAAAACCACGAAGACATACCACCTCACATCTGTCAGAATGGCTACCATCGAAAATAACAGATAACAGATGGTGAGGACGGAGAAAAGGGAATTCTAGTGAACTGCTGATGGGAATGTAAATTGCTATAGTCACTATGGGAAACAGTACGGAGTTCCTCAAAAAACTAAAAACAGAACTATCATGTGATCCAGCAATTCCACTCCTGGGTATGCACTGAAGAAAACAAAAACACTAATTCAGAAAGACACCTGCATCCCAATGTTCACAGCAGTATTATTTACAATAGCCAAGATATGAAAGCAATCTAAGTAGCCATCAACAGATGAAGGGGAAAAGATGTGGCATATACGTACAATGGAATGTTACTCAACCATAAAAAAGAATGAAAACTTCCCATTAGTAACAACAAGGATGGGCCTGGATGGTATTAAGCTTAGTGAAGTAAATCCGACAGAGAAAGACAAATACTGCATGTTTTCACTTATATGTGAAATCTGAAAAAGAAAACAAATGAATATAACAAAACAGAAACAGACTCAGAGATATAAAAAACAAGAGAGAGGCAAGACAGGGGAAAGGAATTAAGAAGTACAAGCCGTTCGGTATAAAATGAATAGAGCGGCTTCCTTGGTGGCTTAGTGGAGAGGAATCTGTTTGCCAGTGCAGGGGACACAGGTCCAGCCCCTGACACAGGAGGATCCCACATGCCGCAGAGTAACTAAGCCCAGGTCCCAAACTACCGAGACTGTGCTCTAGAGCCCAGGACCCACAGTTAGTGAGGCCCGAGCTCCCGAGAGCCCATGATCTGCAACCGTGAAGCCACCGCAATGAGAAGCCCATGTACCGCAACAAGAGAGCGGCCCCCGCGGGCTGCGACTAGAGAAAAGCCCACGCAGCAGCAAAGACCCAGCACAGACAAAAATAAGTAAATATATGAAAATAAAATCATCTTAAAATAATAAAAAATAAATAGGATACAAACATTAATATAAGCACAGGGAGTATAACCAATATTTTATAATAACTTTAAATGGAGTATAATCTATAAGAATATCATACCGCTATGTTTCACACCTGAAACTAATAAATCAACTATACACCAATTTAAAAAAAATAAATGCAATATTGCCATTTGCAATAACATGGATGGACCTTGAGGCCATTCAGTTCAGTTCAGTTGCTCAGTCATGTCTGACGCTTTGCAACCCCACGGACTGCAGCATGCCAGGCTTCCCTGTCCATCACCAACTCCCGGAGCTTGCTCAGACTCACATCCGTCAAGTTGGTGATGTCATTATGCTAAGTGAAATAAGTCAGACACAGAAAGACAAATACAGTAAGACCTTGCTTATACGTAGAATCTAAAAAATAAAACCAAAAACCAAGCAGATTGTGATTGCCAGAGGCAGGGGCAAGGGGTTCAGTTCAGTCGTTCAGTTGCGTCCAACTCTGCAACCCCATGGACTGCAGCACACCAGATTTCCCTGTCCATTACCAACTCACAGAGCTTACTCAAACTCCTGTCCGTCAAGTCGGTGATGCCATCCAACCATCTCATTCTCTGTTGTCCCCTTCTCCTCCTGCCTTCAATCGTTCCCAGCATCAGGGTCTTTTCCAAGGAGTCAGTTCTTCACATAGGTGGCCAAAATATTGGAGTTTCAGCTTCAGCATCAGTCATTCCAATGAATATTCAGGACTGATTTCCTTTAGGATGGACTGGTTTGATCTCCTTGCAGTCCAAGGGACTCTCAAGAGTCTTCTCCATCACCACATTTCAAAAGCATCAATTCTTCAGCACTCAGCTTTCTTTATAGTCCAATACTTCGGCCATCTGAGAACAGCCGACTTACTGGAAAAGACCCTCATGCTGGGAAAGATTGAAGGCAGGAGGAGAAGGGGGGTGACAGAGGATGAG
Source organism: Oreotragus oreotragus (assembly GCA_006410675.1). Taxonomy (NCBI): domain Eukaryota; kingdom Metazoa; phylum Chordata; class Mammalia; order Artiodactyla; family Bovidae; genus Oreotragus; species Oreotragus oreotragus. The sequence continues at coordinate 415,248 of SJYX01020776.1, forward strand.
ACGGTTAGATAGTATCCCTGACTCAGCAGACATGAATCTGAACAAACCCTGGGAGATATTGAAGGAAAGGGGAGCCTGGCGTGCCGCAGTCCATTGGGGTCACAAAGAGTCGGACAAGACTCAGCGACTGAACAGCAAAGATCTACGCAAACTGAGGACCCTGGGGGAAGGTTCTAGAGCGCCGTCTCCTAGGAGCCTCGTTCCTGGCCGTAACTCTTCATTCAAACTCCATTTCCCAGCAGCTGAGGAGTCTCGCCGGCCTGGTTCTCTGAGCACCACTCCCTGCTCCTTCTCCGTCCTCCATCGTCACTGCGGTTTCTGTCCCCAAACAATTCTCTAAAGGAACTAGAACGGAGAGTTGAACATTGAGGCGAGTGATCTTTGCTCAAAAGTCTCTCAAAGGCTGACCTTTCCCGGGAAACAAGGCCTTTCTGTCTCACCCTGGCACTCATCCCGCGGTGCCCACGCCCACTCCCTTTCAAAGGCCTCTGGGAGGCGGGGCCATGACGTCACTTCCGCCGTCGGGGTCCCGCTCGCCCAGCCTCAGGCGCGCGCGGCCGCCTCTGGTCACCATCCCTGAGGAAGCGGGCGGCCGCCCCCCGAGCCGGGCACGCCTCCTTTCTCAGCCTCCTTTCTCCTCAGGCAAGCTTTCCCCCAGCCCCAGCCCCCAAGCACGTCGCGGGGAAGCTTCCGAGAGCCTCGCGCCTTCCGCTTCCCTCAGCGCCTCCAGCAGCTCGGAGGAGCTGCAGGGGTGAAGGGGCTCCACTAGGTGGCCACACAGACCACCTGTTTGTTTCTTTCGCGGACAAGCTGGTGGCAGAGACGCGACCCTTCTCTGCTACTCTTGTGTGTGATGGGTGTGTGTGCTTAGGAGCGTGCCCAGTGAGGAGGACGAGGAGGCAAAGACAGAAGGTTAAGAAGAATCAACATCGAAATACCTAAATTCATAAAGCAGGCAAGGCTGTCTATTTTCCTTAATAACCTATTAATGGAAGGCCACCCCACCCCAGTACCCTTTCCTGGAAAATCCAATGGACGGAGTAGCCTGGTGGGCTGCAGTCCATGGGGTCGCTAACAGTCGGACAGACTGAGCGACTTCACTTTCACTTTTCTCTTTCATGCATTGGAGAAGGAAATGGCAACCCACTCCAGTATTCTTGCCTGGAGAATCCCAGGGATGGGGGAGCCTGGTGGGCTGCCGTCTATGGGGTCACACAGAGTCGGACACGACTGAAGTGACTTAGCAGCAGTAGCAGCAGAGCTAATGGCATCACCGGCTCGCTGAACGTGAGTTTGAGCAAGCTCCAGGAGTCGGTGATGGACGGGGAAGCCTGGCGTGCTGCAGTCCACGGGGGCGCGGAGAGCCAGACGCGACTGAGCGACTGAGCTGAACTGACTCAAGAGCTGATGGTGATCCCTGGTGGCTCAGTCAGTGAAGAAGCCGCCTCCAGTGCAGGAGACAGCCTGCAGCCCATAAAAACCTGGGTTTGACCCCAGGGTCCGGAAGATCCCCTAGAGGAGGAAATGACAGTTCACTCCAGTATTCTTGCCTGGAGAATCCCGTGGACAGAGGTGGGCTACAGTCCATGGGGTCGCAAAGAGTGGGACTGACTAAACAACCACCACCAGGCCTAATAAGGAACAGAAGGTATTCCCTTAATACCTTTAATCATTTTGAGATCATCAGTTATTTAGTAGATAAGCGTCAGCCTAGTAACACTTCTTTCTACAGAAAATGAATCAGAAATGAAGGCGTTGCATGGGATCTGTACTCCTCTGAGTCTGATCCCTATGTTCATTTTCATTCATACTCAGAAATTAAAGAGTATCTACAACGTGCCATACCTCCAGGTAGTGCTGAGGGTACAGGTGTGAACAAGATAGTAACCCCTGTTCTCTCACAAACCTTATATTTTCTAAGCATTCATACACACAGAAACGATTGCACACTGTTGTTTCTCCAGCTCTTATCCTATGTTCCATGACTACACTCTTCCTTTGCCCAGCCCTCACATATAGCTGTGTGGGATAGTAAGACACAGTTAATTCACCTCAATGAGATGCATGTCTTCTGGAGTAGGGTTGTGATATAAATTCCAGTGTTTGATCATTATACCATCAGGAATTCCGTGAAGAAACAAAGCTGTGGAATTTCCAAGCCTCTCTTCTTTATCCATCACCCTCTTTTTGAGTGATCTGCCAGAGCCAAGACACACCATCTGAGACGTGACCACTCGTGGGGCAGAGGGAACAGTGGACACACTGAAGACCAGAGACTGAAATCCTTGAATGGAAAAGAGGAAAGGAAGTGTTCCAAAATCCAGGACAAGAAGATTGTGGAAAAACTCAGCATGTAAAGGTGTGGCATTTTTAAGCATTGCCAAATAAATTCCTCCAGCCAAGTCAAACATGACACAATGGAAGTGAGATTCCAGACTCCCCACATAAGAAAGTATAAATCCTAGAGTCAGTTGGATGTCTGCAGGGTGTCTAGCTTGATCTGCAGTAGGGAGGTGGTGCTTTGCATGCATGTGTGTGTGTGCGCATGTGTACACACATATATGAACACGTGAGAGACGGAAGACTGTCAAATGGCACCATCGGACAGCAGAGCTGGAAGAGCTCATTTAATCTATTTTCTCATTTTCAAGATGCAGCAGTTGAGTCTATAAAAGGGAGGATCTTGCCTAAGATTGCAGCATCACTACTGTGTGTATAGGCTTGCTAAGTCACTTCAGTTGTATCTGACCCTTTGCAACCCTATGGACTATAGCCCACCGGGCTCCTCTGTCCACTGGATTCTCCAGGCAAGAATACTGGAGTGGGTCATTAATGACTCTTAACTAGGACTATAACTCAGTATTGTCACTCCCAGTTCATAACTCCAATCTGTTTTATCTGTTTTACAATTGTTATTGCTATGTTGGTTACCTTTCTTATTTGAATTTACTTGCTTTTCCTTTACGTATTGTATTGGTTAATTGTATCTCCCCCCAAAGAGATGTCTACCTAGAACTTGTGAAGGCGACCTGGTTTGGAAAAACAGACTTTGCAGATGTCGTTAAATAAGGATCTTAATTAGGATGCAGCCTGAATCCAATGGCAATTGTCTTGTCACAGGAGAGAAGACACTCAGTAAAGAAGGTGCTGTGAAGAGATTATAGTGCTGCGTCTTCAGGCCAAGGAATGCCTAGAATTGCAGCAGCCACTAGAAGCTAGGACAGAGGTGTGGACCAGATTTTTTTCCCTCAGAGCTACCAGAAAGAACCTTGACCTTGGACTTCTGACCTCCAGACCTGTGAAAGAATAAATTTCTATTATTTTAAGCTACCAAGTTTAGGATAATTTGTTACAGTTGTTGTAACACATGTGTATCTCTCAGCTCCCTCTACTGTCTTTGCTCCATCCCTCCCTCACCTTGGAAAGGAGTTCTTTTACTACCATAAAAGAGCTTTTAACATATAGCTTTCTCATAACTTTTAACACATCACAGTTATGAGAGGCCACTGCTATTGATGGAAGAAAGACTGCTTTAGAGTGCTGTTCTTGGAAGAATCTGAAAATGCTGGACTATAAGTAGCCACTAACTGTAACCAACCCAGACAAGTCCTCAAGAAGGGGGAGTCTCTCCCTGAAAAGAACTTTCAGGGTCCTTCCAACTTTTCTCCCACCCTAGGAAACTGACACTTAAGTTCTTCCAGGCCAGTGGGGCTTGCTACCTTCAAGCTCCAGTGCCCTCTTGCTGCTCTCTTTGAAAAGTCCCTTCCTCCCAAGGAGATCTTGGATAAGCCAGTGCATTCTCACTGGGAGCAGATCTCCCTCTGTCTGGGGAAAGTGGGCTAAGTGGCTTCTGTTACCATCCAGGCTGTGGTCAATCCCCTGAAAATCCCAGGGGCCACCCACCAGGAAAAATAGGGCAGGAACCTGCAACTGGGTGGCACAGGAAAGGCTCAAACACCTGTGCATTGATCAGTTCAGTTCAGTTCAGTTCAGTCGCTCAGTCGTGTCCGACTCTTTGCGACCCCATGAATCGCAGCACGCNATGACAGTTCACTCCAGTATTCTTGCCTGGAGAATCCCGTGGACAGAGGTGGGCTACAGTCCATGGGGTCGCAAAGAGTGGGACTGACTAAACAACCACCACCAGGCCTAATAAGGAACAGAAGGTATTCCCTTAATACCTTTAATCATTTTGAGATCATCAGTTATTTAGTAGATAAGCGTCAGCCTAGTAACACTTCTTTCTACAGAAAATGAATCAGAAATGAAGGCGTTGCATGGGATCTGTACTCCTCTGAGTCTGATCCCTATGTTCATTTTCATTCATACTCAGAAATTAAAGAGTATCTACAACGTGCCATACCTCCAGGTAGTGCTGAGGGTACAGGTGTGAACAAGATAGTAACCCCTGTTCTCTCACAAACCTTATATTTTCTAAGCATTCATACACACAGAAACGATTGCACACTGTTGTTTCTCCAGCTCTTATCCTATGTTCCATGACTACACTCTTCCTTTGCCCAGCCCTCACATATAGCTGTGTGGGATAGTAAGACACAGTTAATTCACCTCAATGAGATGCATGTCTTCTGGAGTAGGGTTGTGATATAAATTCCAGTGTTTGATCATTATACCATCAGGAATTCCGTGAAGAAACAAAGCTGTGGAATTTCCAAGCCTCTCTTCTTTATCCATCACCCTCTTTTTGAGTGATCTGCCAGAGCCAAGACACACCATCTGAGACGTGACCACTCGTGGGGCAGAGGGAACAGTGGACACACTGAAGACCAGAGACTGAAATCCTTGAATGGAAAAGAGGAAAGGAAGTGTTCCAAAATCCAGGACAAGAAGATTGTGGAAAAACTCAGCATGTAAAGGTGTGGCATTTTTAAGCACTGCCAAATAAATTCCTCCAGCCAAGTCAAACATGACACAATGGAAGTGAGATTCCAGACTCCCCACATAAGAAAGTATAAATCCTAGAGTCAGTTGGATGTCTGCAAGGTGTCTAGCTTGATCTGCAGTAGGGAGGTGGTGCTTTGCATGCATGTGTGTGTGTGCGCATGTGTACACACATATATGAACATGTGAGAGACGGAAGACTGTCAAATGGCACCATCGGACAGCAGAGCTGGAAGAGCTCATTTAATCTATTTTCTCATTTTCAAGATGCAGCAGTTGAGTCTATAAAAGGGAGGATCTTGCCTAAGATTGCAGCATCACTACTGTGTGTATAGGCTTGCTAAGTCACTTCAGTTGTATCTGACCCTTTGCAACCCTATGGACTATAGCCCACCGGGCTCCTCTGTCCACTGGATTCTCCAGGCAAGAATACTGGAGTGGGTCATTAATGACTCTTAACTAGGACTATAACTCAGTATTGTCACTCCCAGTTCATAACTCCAATCTGTTTTATCTGTTTTACAATTGTTATTGCTATGTTGGTTACCTTTCTTATTTGAATTTACTTGCTTTTCCTTTACGTATTGTATTGGTTAATTGTATCTCCCCCCAAAGAGATGTCTACCTAGAACTTGTGAAGGCGACCTGGTTTGGAAAAACAGACTTTGCAGATGTCGTTAAATAAGGATCTTAATTAGGATGCAGCCTGAATCCAATGGCAATTGTCTTGTCACAGGAGAGAAGACACTCAGTAAAGAAGGTGCTGTGAAGAGATTATAGTGCTGCGTCTTCAGGCCAAGGAATGCCTAGAATTGCAGCAGCCACTAGAAGCTAGGACAGAGGTGTGGACCAGATTTTTTTCCCTCAGAGCTACCAGAAAGAACCTTGACCTTGGACTCCTGACCTCCAGACCTGTGAAAGAATAAATTTCTATTATTTTAAGCTACCAAGTTTAGGATAATTTGTTACAGTTGTTGTAACACATGTGTATCTCTCAGCTCCCTCTACTGTCTTTGCTCCATCCCTCCCTCACCTTGGAAAGGAGTTCTTTTACTACCATAAAAGAGCTTTTAACATATAGCTTTCTCATAACTTTTAACACATCACAGTTATGAGAGGCCACTGCTATTGATGGAAGAAAGACTGCTTTAGAGTGCTGTTCTTGGAAGAATCTGAAAATGCTGGACTATAAGTAGCCACTAACTGTAACCAACCCAGACAAGTCCTCAAGAAGGGGGAGTCTCTCCCTGAAAAGAACTTTCAGGGTCCTTCCAACTTTTCTCCCACCCTAGGAAACTGACACTTAAGTTCTTCCAGGCCAGTGGGGCTTGCTACCTTCAAGCTCCAGTGCCCTCTTGCTGCTCTCTTTGAAAAGTCCCTTCCTCCCAAGGAGATCTTGGATAAGCCAGTGCATTCTCACTGGGAGCAGATCTCCCTCTGTCTGGGGAAAGTGGGCTAAGTGGCTTCTGTTACCATCCAGGCTGTGGTCAATCCCCTGAAAATCCCAGGGGCCACCCACCAGGAAAAATAGGGCAGGAACCTGCAACTGGGTGGCACAGGAAAGGCTCAAACACCTGTGCATTGATCAGTTCAGTTCAGTTCAGTTCAGTCGCTCAGTCGTGTCCGACTCTTTGCGACCCCATGAATCGCAGCACGCCAGGCCTCCCTGTCCATCACCATCTCCCGGAGTTCACTCAGACTCACGTCCATCGAGTCCGTGATGCCATCCAGCCATCTTATCCTCGGTCGTCCCCTTCTCCTCCTGCTCCCAATCCCTCCCAGCATCAGAGTCTTTTCCAATGAGTCAACTCTTTGCATGAGGTGGCCAAAGTACTGGAGTTTCAGCTTTAGCATCAGTCCTTCCAAAGAAATCCCAGTGTTGCATTGATAGCCCAGGTTTATTCACTCACGCAATCTAGCCTCTAGACCTCAGGAGAGGGACTGAGTAGGAAACCCACATTGACTGGGATAAGTCTACGTCCAATGAGTCAACTCTTTGCATGAGGTGGCCAAAGTACTGGAGTTTCAGCTTTACCATCAGTCCTTCCAAAGAAATCCCAGTGTTGCATGGATAGCCCAGGTTTATTCACTCACGCAATCTAGCCTCTAGACCTCAGGAGAGGGACTGAGTAGGAAACCCACATTGACTGGGATAAGTCTACGTATGTGACTTGTGTATTGGGACACAAAGATCAGGACTAGCCTAGACCAGCCAAGGAGGCCACAGTAAGGATATCTCTCCCTGACAATCTAGTGCGTGTGATATTTCAGTTTGATCTGTATCGCACCTAATCTCGCAGACATGGGTGAGACCATGACATTGTTGGAATATAAATTGTCATTTAAAAAATCTCTAAGTTTTGGACTGACTCATGTAGACATCAGGAAAAACACATTTATGCCACATTTTGAGGAACCTGAGGATGGGAACTACTACATAACACGTATGCGAGGTATATAGTGATCATTCACTTTATTGTCTATGTCTTTTTGCAGGGAAGGGGATGGGGGGGAGTTGGTGACAGTCATATCTTGAGTGAATTTAAAGTAGAAATGGATTTATAAGGAATATGAAAGGGCACATCTATTACATAATGCAACACCTTCAAGTTTATTTTTCCTTTTCATGTGTTGTTGGTAAATCTCTGAAACGGGAAATGGGATCATCCTTTTGGGAGGCTTTCTCTTTGTGTTTCTCAGTGTTGCAGAAATAAACACACAACTTTAATTTGTTCCCCAAAGGAAGGGATAATAAAAAACAAAGCAAAACACAACAACCACTCAGAACTAAGTCAGAGTTGCTGGGCGAGCCAGGAAATAGCTTTTGTGGTTGCCTGATTTGTTTGTTTTTCTTCGTAGTTTTCCGGGAAACAAAAGACGGTAGCTGCCCTTTGGGTTGCATGTTCATTCCGAGGGCCAAGGGGATTGACGTGTTTGCTGAAACTGCTTTGTGTCCTGAGCACTTCTCCCGGTCTGAGCTCATGGCACCTTGGGGGCTGGGCTCAGAGCCATGGCTTGAACAAGACAATGGTCTTATTCTAAAAAAAGCAGGACAGCAGATATCACACTTGGTTCCAAGTAACATAGTCGGATGAATTCCACCTTGAGCCCAGATCGAGGTGCACAGGTGTTGCAGAATGTACCTAAATTGCTGAGTGGATGAGAGTAGTCTGTTCGTGGTTTCGTTGTATGGGGTTGAAAGAGAAGGGAGGAAGTTTAGTGATGAAGGGTGGGGTGAAAATGAAAGGCCAGGATGGGATGTGTTTCCTCCTTAGTGTTTGAGCTTGGTGTTTGAGCCCTGCAGAAGAGAGCTTGAGCCAAAGCTGTAAGATTGGTCTTCAGGAAGGATGCTGTGAGGCCTGAGGCAAGAGTAGCCCTCTATTTATTTATCTTTTATTATTTTTATTTTTTTGGCTGCACCACGTGGCATGTGGGATCCTCGTTCCCCAACCAGGGATTGAACCCACATCTCTTGCATTGGAAGGCGGATTCTTAACTGCTGCACTGGGCAAGTCCCAAGAGTATCATTCTTATATCCCCAAGGGACCAGCATGACACAGGCTGCTGGACAGATGGGCCAGCAGCCTTTCTAGCCCTTATGGATTGCCAGTTTTGGACTCTATCTTTAGTTGCTTTGGCTTGAATGTTGAAATTCTGACTAAGCTGGCCAGAAGGTGGGGTATGGGGGGGTGCACCCTCAAGAGGCTTTGTAGCCAGAGGACCTTGGATAGGGCCAGGGCCAGGGCAAGGGGATGTACCTGGGAGACTCTGCCTGTTGCCTTTGATAACATGGTCACTATTCATAAGAACACGTGAGGCATCTCTGTGGAGTCTGGGTAGGACTTTGTTGAAATAGGTCCAATGTCCTCGTTAAATACGTGGCAAGAAGAATCAGTAAAATTTGGCATGATACTGTTAAGGTGACCTCCCTTTGGTACTCAAGAAGAGCTAGGGTTGAAATTATACTTTGCCTGTCAGGCTATAGCCTTTTTACTGTACTACACAGTAGCCTGAATACTTGGTAGTGACCCTTGAGTGAGACCTTGAGATTCCGGGAGTAGTTCCTGGCAGGCTCTGGGCTTTTCACCATGATTGTCACTATTTCATCTGCTTTCCCTGTAGTAGGAAAGGCTTCGTAAATTAACAAAAAGGTCTCCACAGCTTAGTAGAAAGGTCTTGAAAACAGCTCTGTTTTAAATGACTTGTATGTAGTAGATTTTCAAAGGATTCTATGTTTATTTGTATGCACAATCTAGCCAAAAGAGGATTTGAAGTCATAATAACTTTTTATTAATGGATAAGACCAGAGTGATTTATTTCTAAAATACACTGAAAAGAACAAAGCAATTAAAATATTAACTGTTGGGAATACTGTTTTATTTCTTTTGTACACACCAGAAATGAACAAACACAAATCTTAATGCAAGACATTTATATTGATTCTTATCACTGAGAACAAGGAAGATAGTGAAAAATCATGAATATGTTTGTTATTAACTATATTTCAAAGTTATTGCCAGTTGTGTGGGTCTGTTGAACAGTTGTTGGCTAATTTTCCATAGCAAGAAAGAATAATGACCAACTCATAAACTGTGTTTCTGTATGCATTTTGATTAACAGAGATTATTATTGATTTGAAAAAGCCGGTTTAAAAGATGAAAAGTCCATTAATAAATTAAAAACTGTCTAAGTGTTAACAGTTTTGAATGTCACTAGCCTAACACTTCATAACACACAGATTTAACAAGTGTTTTCCTCCAGGCAGAAGGTCTCAATGAAAATAGCTTTGAAAATAGCAGTGCTCTGAGACACAACTAACGACTCAGCTGGTTGTTTTTCTCTCTGGAAGCTGATGGACCATTTGCAAGAACCTACACATTCGTGTAACTATGTCTGACCAGATGGGCCTGCTTCAGGGCAGAACATTCTTTTGAGGGCAGGTCAAAGCTAGCCAGAACACCAGATCAACGTGTTTGAAAAAGGCCTTGTCATAAATCACCTCTGACTTGAGCTAAGGTGCTGAGCAAATAAAACCATGTTGTCTTCTAGAATGTTCTTGGGAACTTTCTGTGGAAGACTTTGAAAAATAGATAAAAGTTTCCTTCAAGTCTCCTCACTTGAAACTGTTTTGTTTAGCATAGGTTATGGCTCTCAGCAACTATTCTGAAAGGGGGCTAGCATTACACAGAGTTCCAGGTCAGAGCCTGTTGCACCACAAGCTGAGGAGATAGGAGGTAACTTGAATCAGAATATATGGACCAGATGCAGCCTTCCCTGTGCTGTAACAGACTGGTCCAAGAGACGTGGCGCAGCCACCGTCTGTTTCTAGGCAGGCAAAGTGATCCAGCAGGGTCTGATCAGAAAGGGCCAAATGGGAATCCAGTTTCATGAGATCTTGGCAGCCGTGATGCTCACTGTTAGGGGTAGACTGAAATGCTAACAGGAACCAGCCAGCTCCATGTGAGGCGTGAGACTGGGATCAGACCCAAGTCCTGGGAAACTGAACTGGCAGCAAGCAGCCAGGCGGCGGGAACACAGGCTAGGCCTACCTCGATGCCAAAGACCGGGGCAGAAGGGAAGAGGCAGACAGCCTGGCTACTTGTGTGCTTCTATTTTTTTTTTTTTTTCTCTATTTTACAGTGAGTTCCAAGGTTGTGTTCACCGTGCTCCAGCTACTGGCAAAAGGCAGCAGCAGAGGGTCCCATCCTTGTCTCGATGCAACTGAAACGCGGCCTCTAGGCTGAGCTTCCATGAGCTGTAGGCAAGACGTGGTGGTGGGATGGGGCTGGGAATCATTGCAAAACACAGTACTCAAGCATCGGGCCTGCAGAGTCCTGGTTTGACTGTGGCCAAATTTGGACAGCATAATTCATAACATGAGGGGGACTTCTTGGTGGAACACCACCAAAGTCTGTGTCTCCATCTTGAAAACGTGCTTTGACTAGGAAAGCAAGATCGACCTTTCTCTGGCCAATACGTGCAGGTGAATTCTATTGAGTACGTTCAACCCAGCTCCGAAACAAGGTCTCTGCAGAATTTTGGAATCCTTTGGACAAGCTTGAGGAGGTAGTGTTAGCTTTCCCATTCCCCTCCATCAGTGGATCACATCTTTACTTTTTATACGTTTTCCCAGAGCCTGGGAACCAGGCCCAAAGGATGCTGAAAAGAAGTTTTTGAACATAAAGCAAACCCAGGTTCATGTCTGCATGCACGCGTGCTAAGTCACTTTAGTCATGTCCGCCTCTTTGGGACCCCGTAGACTGTATAGCCCACCAGGCTCCTCCTCCTTGAGATTCTCCAAGCAAGGATACTGGAGTGGCTTGCCATGCCCTCTCCCAGGGGGTCTTCCAGACCCAGGGATTGAACCTGCGTCTCTTATGTCTCCCTTCTTGGCAGGCAGGTTCTTTACCACTATTACCACCTGGAAAGCTCCAGGTTCATATTTAGACAATAAATAATAAATGCGAGGTACCATGTCACAGTCTCGCTCTTGTTTTCATCAGTCCGAAAAGCGAGTGTCCAGAAGCTGTTCTGAGTCTTCAGACTAAAAACAGGTACCTTCTGCTATCTGGAAACAGTTTCCACCATGCCACACAGCCCCCTCAAAGATTAGTGAAATTGCTTTCAACTTATTCCTTGCAGCTGTTTGGAATTCCACAATGATGCTCTGCTGCGTCTCAGAGCCTATCCGGGCAAGCCGTACAGTAAACACATGAATCTCTGCCAGCGTTGGCATCTAACAGCGCCATGATTTGCAAACATGTTGAATTGCTATTTTATTCAATAAACGGAACTTACAATAGAAAATAGCTTTGGAAGTTACATCAAACTTGTTTATCCTGTTACAGTGGGCTGGGTGAAGCTATTGTGCTTTGGTGATGAAGAGATCTCTGTTGGGAAGGAGCAGGCGGGGTTTCTGCCATTCTTTCCTAGCCTGAGATTAAGCCTTCAGCGCATCCCCAGGCTTTGCTCTCTCCCTTTAAGACCTATTTCTCCAGCACTAACTCCAGCGTTTAGGTCAACTGATACTAATTATGTCCTTGTTTTCAAATCTCAGCGTTATTTATCAGTGTCACTTTTCTGTATGCATTCTAAGGAAAAAATTTTTTATTAATATGTTTAGTGGAAATATGTAACATATAGGGTTGTGCACATATGTGTGTGAAGCCCCACATACACGTATATACATACATATGTGCACAACCCTGGTGGCTTCCCTGGTGGCTCAGTGGCAAAGAATCCACCTGCCAGTGCTGGAGACGCAGGTTCGATCCCTGGGTCGGGAAATCCCCCAGGGAAGGAAATGGCAACCCGTTCCAGTATTGTTACCTGGGAAATCCCATGGACAGAGGAGCCTGTCGGGCTACAGTCCATCGGGTCACAAGAGTCAGATACAAGTTAGCAGCTAAACAACGATGTTGATACGTATGCCTCTGTGTGCCTAGGTGTATATGTGTGTATATGTGAGTTTCCTCATTGCAGGTTTGTCTTCCTCAAACTAGGGGCTCTCCAACTGCAGGTGGCTGTGTCTCTCCCCGAGCCTCAGGGTTTCCCAGGTTCGTGCACTGCTTGCTTCCCCCATCAGTCAAGAGGCATCCTCTGTCCTAGGACAGGGAGTTCTCTGAGCCTTGTCAAGGAGTGCTCGCCAGAAAAGACAAAGTACTTTCTGTACGTGAGTGAACAGAGGGCGGTGAGCACTCAGCAGAGCACACAGGAGGAGCAAGACACACAAAGATTTGCCCACATAATAGCTACACTTACTTCGCCAGCTTTTGCTGTCTGAGTGAATGGGTGTGGTCATTACAAGAAAGTGACTGTTCTCCCAAGTAAACAGGGTACGCTATTTGGTGGAAAAGGAAATTGTAAGAGAAAGTGTCTCATTTCTGCAGTTTGAAAGCAGGTAATCTCTGTAGTCTGGGTGTCTATTTACACTGCTTTTCAGCAATAAAGGGTAACATTACCTTAATAACCCGCTCATCTGAGGCAGGGAGGATACTTAAGGCATCAGAGAAAGAGGCATTTACTCTGATGAGCCACTTTCCCCAAACAGCACAAGATCGACACCATTTGCCCAGGAGATTTTTTTTCTTTTTAATTTCTAAAAATATTTCCTGGCTACGACATCTCAGAGGCACCTTTGGCTCCCTTTCTGGGGATGGCTAATGACACCTAGATTCCCACCCCCATGGGGCAAGGGAGGGGAGGGAAAATAAATGTAGCACTAGACTTTGAAAGAAGAAAGTTTTACAAGTTAAAAACCCAACTAAGTAATTGTGAGGCAGAAAATGGCTTAGTAATTTATCTCCGCGCTTCCAGAAACACCTGTGGGAGAAAGCGATCAGGCAATGGGAGAATACCGGCTCTGCTCCCTTCCAGACACCAAGGAGCAGAAAAGTTGGCTTGTTCGTTTGTTTGCTTCAAAGACACCTCTGAACATTTCTGACCTGGGCATGGCTCTCTTTGAGGCAAAAAGAGCCTTTATTTCAAACTGGCCTTTTTTTTTTGACACCTGTTCAAAAGCTGCCGGAAGACAAGCTGCACCCAATCCCACACCCACACCCAGAGGGCATTGTTCTCCTTTGGAGCCAGCTTGGAAACCTCATCTCAACTTGAACTTTTAAAATGATCTGAGGACAGATTCAGGGGAAGATTTTTTTTTTTCCATAAATATTGCCCGAGGCATATAATGTTGTGTGGCTTTTTTTCCCCCCCATCAACAGCTAGTACTTACAATGCAAGCAAATGCCGTAAAAAACAAACAAACAAAAAAACTTCATTGGGCATTATAGCAGTGATCGGCACTGGCAGTGGATACACAGTGAACTCATCAATTTAGACAAGCTAAATCAAAAGCTGATCATTTTGACCTTCAAAGAAAGGGTTGGATCTTTTTGCTTTTTCTTAAAAAATATTCATAAGGTTAAATTGAAAGGGTAGGCAAAGTCAGAGAAAGCACACTGACTTTATTTGGTATGCTTCTAAGTACTGTAGGATATAACCAGCATCGCAGTGGATGCTGTTCAGTACCATATAGTCTTATCTTTTCATTAACCAGGCTCCAGAGACCCACAAAATCACCTCTGGGAAACCCTATTGACTCAAGTATGATCATGAAGCTAAAATAACTGAAATGGACTTACCATCTTGAAAATGATTTTCTTAAGGCAAGTTGTGATGAGGTGAGAAAGCATAGGTCTGGCATAACTGGGTTCAAATCTTGGCTCATTCACTCAGTGTCTAAAAAACATTAGGTAATTCACATAAGCTCTCAGAGCCTGAACTGCCTCATCCCTTGCAAGAAGTGTCTCATTCCCCAAGAGTACGTAGAGTACTGTCAGCGCTTTGTCAGCTGTTAGATGCACATTGTTCCATCGACCCTCTTACTAGATGACAAGACCTTTGAATCTGCATTTCTTCAAGTAGCACCTAGGAATTGGTATTTTAAAATACTATTTCCTAAGCACGTGCTGTTAGGCTTGAGAATCAGCTTGGTGTGGTCCCTGGACCAGCAGCAACCACACCACCTGGAGATGTATCTTGAATGCAAATTTGCAGCCTCTCCACCCAGCTGAGTCAGAATCTCTGAAGTTAAGGGTCTCATCCTGAGGTTTAAAGAGCCTTCCAGGTGAGCTGAGCCAAGAGAAAAATTGAGAACTACTGGCCTCGGCATTACCTCTCAAGCTCTAATATTCATACAGATCACCTGGAGGTTTTGTTAAAATGTCCCAGATGTGGGCGTGGAAGGGGCTCCCAAGTGATGTTAATGCTTCTGATCACACTTTAAATAGCAAGGACCTAGAACCTATCAGCCCCCTTCGGCATGATTTCCCAGCAGCATGGCCACCTAGGGGCCAACACCTGAGATTTCCAAGAATTTCTCCTCCTGCGTACATCCCCGGGACTGGGGATTCAAGTAGAAGCTGAGGAATCACTTCTAAGTTGCCCTAAAGCCACTGGGGCTGGTGAAGGATGAGTTGTGGACCGGGACTCTAGGGAGTGGTGGCCCAGTCTGGGCACCCCTGTACATAGTTGGAAAAGGGAGATGGCTCTGTGGGGGTCCCCCCAGCCCTGGAAGATTCTCATGCAGTGTCTTTCCACCAGGATGGGTTTTTGATAGGGAAGAGAGATGAGCTGTTTGAGATAATTTTTTTTTCTTTCTCTTTCTCCCTTTCTTGCTTTTTCTCTTGGTTTAGATACATTTTTAAACCTCACAATCTCATTCTCTCTCTGGGTCACTGTGTTCCCCACCCCCTCCACCCCGGACAGGATTCTGCCTCGGGGAAAAATGTGGCTGGAGAAGATTTTGATTTCAGACTCGAGAGGGTATTTCCAGTGACAGAAAAAAATAAGATACTGTATTCAAACAAGGGAAAACATTTGGCAGAGCCCTGCCCCTCCCATCCCTGGTCCCCAGGCCCCACGCCAGCCTCCTTGACACGACCCTCTCGTCAGAGATCAGGGCGTTGAGACAAGGTTCTTCTCAACAGGGAGAAGCATCTTTCTGGGTTTTAATGAGATCATTTATTGTCTCTTTGCTCTGACGAAGATTGTAAATGTGACGGGTGAAATATAAAGAATAATTAGTCCCAGAGGTGAATCCATCCCCTGCAATATGTCTTTTCTTCCTCAGCCTGTTGAAAAGTTTACTGCTTCCAGATGCGCCTGATTTCAACAGTTAAGAGGAGCCGGCTCCTTTTGAGCTGCAAACTTGTCAGGGAAAAGCCTGTTTCTGAAGGAAAAAAAAAAAAAAGGCTGAAAGCTGGAGAGATGACTCCTGAAGAAACAGCTGATGTCGGGGAGGAAATATGGCCATAGTAAAGCATGGCTGGCCTCCCCGGGGGCCTTGACCCCTAGGAGGAGGTGGAGGAAGGCCTGGGTCAGCCCCCATCACAGTAGCGACTTCTCACTAATTAGCTGTTAAAGGAATCCAGCAGCCTCTGAAGGAGACATTCGTGAGGAATGCTTCTCTCAGATCCTGCCAGTGTTCCAGCAAAGCCAGCAAGCCCCAGCCCAGCCGGGAACTTCCTGCCTCCACAGAGCTCGGGACAGGCCTCCGCCACGCCACCGTCTAGAGGGGCCTCTGGAGCCTGCACATGAGTCTTTGATAAACACCAGCCACTCCCACTTAAGAAACATAAGCTCTTTAGTCCCTGCCAGTTGCCTGGTAGCTGGAAGAGAATCCTAAGAGCTTTGAGCCCCCCAGGGAGGGCAGGATCCAGCCTCAGACTGGCGAAAGGCTAATATTGTACAAGAGCGGCCTTTTTTCCTCCTGCCTACTCTCCTCCTGAGGCTCTCAGAAGCTGAGGAGGGGGCCTACTCCAGGAAGGGTTGGGGGCTGCACAG
Organism: Oreotragus oreotragus; assembly: GCA_006410675.1. Classification (NCBI taxonomy): domain Eukaryota; kingdom Metazoa; phylum Chordata; class Mammalia; order Artiodactyla; family Bovidae; genus Oreotragus; species Oreotragus oreotragus. The sequence goes on from SJYX01020776.1 coordinate 431,493, forward strand.
GGCATGGCCAGATACGCCAGGCGTAGGCCTCAGGAGGCAGGCAATGAGGGAGCCTTCTTAGAAATGCAGGGCCCCCATCTCCCCCGACAGCAGGGGCAGGATAGAGGCCTGTCCCTGAAAAGAGATGGAGGAGATAGGGCTATAGGAGTGGGTGGGCCTCACCGTTTGCCTGATATGAGCAGGAGGAGTGGAGATGAAGGGGTGGACGTGCAGAGGACACACCTCGGGTAAAGGAAGCATGGTCTGACCCATCCTTCAGGGCAGTGGCATGACAGCCTGCACGGGGTGGAGACTGGATGGGAGGGAGAGATGGGTGATGAGCTTATGAAGCTGCTCCTTTCTTTCCTCCAACCCCAACCCCACACACTCCCTTCTCAATAGCCTCTTTGCTGGAGTTCCTCTAACCTAGTATGTCTTCGTCTGGGCTGCCCCCAAAACAGACTCTGAGTTGATGGGTACAAACAGGGCCCATTCACCATTAGGATTATCCATGCGGAAGGTCCACAGTACTTTTGGAGGCCTATGAAAATGTTTTCTTTGTAGAAACAGAACAGTAAAGCTTTAGATCTTAAAAATGTTTGAATACGTGAGTACACTCATCTTTATTCTCATGCAATCATAAAATATATTTTTATTAAAAAACTTCGAGGAGCGGGCCCACAGCCACAAAGGCAAAAAAGTCGCTAGGACCCATGAAAGTCACAATATGGCCATGGGTCTCCACAGTCCTATTTCCTAGAGGAAATCAATCCTGAATATTCATTGGAAGGACTGTTGCTGAAGTTGAAGCTCCAATACTTTGGCCACCTGATGCAACAAGCCAACCCAGCGGAAAAGACTGATGCTGGGAAAGGTTGAAAGCAAAAGGAGCAGGGGGCGGCAGAGGATGAGATGGTTGGATGGCATCACCAACCCAATGGATATGGGTTGGAGCAAACTCCAGGAGATAGTACAGGACTGGCGTGCTGCAGTCCTTGGGGTCGCAAACAGTCAGACACGACTGAGCGTCTGAACAACAGCAGTCCTACTGTTATCCTTGTAAACAGGAAAGAAACTGAGGCTCTGAAGAGCTAAGTCAACTTGCTCACGGCAGCTCATGGCTGGCTGACTCCCATGGCTCTTGCTGTTCCGCACGGTCTGCAGACACTTGGCAGGGCCTGGGTGGGCAGCAGGAGGACTGCCCCCGGGCGGCTCTCACTTCTCAGGGACGGTCCTGGGGGAGCAGCTTCCACGTCTGCAGCGTGCTGTCACGGTGCATCGCTGCACACTCGGAGCTGCTCCGTCTGCTGCAGCCAGATGCGTATTTGTGGCTTTCCTCCTTGGCTGCTTTCCCCAGGTTTTCATTCCTTTTATTCTGAGATGGAGCTGAAAATTTTCCAACAGGGCCCACGGTGGACACCCAGAAGTCAGTAGGGACTCCAAAAGGAAGTTAAGGCCGGGGAAGGGGGCCAAGAAGAGGGGAACCAGTCTAAAGTATACAACACTCAATCCTTTATTACTCACATGTGGCCTGACCGCTGGTGGACCGGCTCCAGGAAAATCTGAAGCCCGGACTAAGCCTCAGTCCTGGCTGTCCAAGTCAGGCCTGGATGTCTCCCCCTTCCTCCCCACAGAGCCAAGCTTTTTTTTTTTTTTTTCATCATAGTTGCAGAAAGCACTGAGCTGGGCTCAACAGACTAGGGTCCTCTGGTCTCAGCCCAACCACAATCGTGACCTATGTGACCCTGAGCAGAACGCAAACACCCTCTCTTGGATTCCAGTTCCCTCATCTGGGAAAGGAGAAGGCCGCTGGATTTGATCTTTGAGGTCCTGATATTAAACATACGGAAAACCTGTCTTTCTAAGCTAAAGAATCTAGAGAAAGTCTCTTGCCTTTAAAAAAGACACCCATCCCGCTCCAAAGGCCCCTAAGCCCCCGTTTTGTGAGTCTTCTATTGAGGACAATCTGGGCGCTGCCTCCCAGCCCCGGCGTGGGGACTGAGGACCGCGGGTTCAAGCGGACATTCGTCGCACACGAGCATCAGCGACCTTGACGCCCCGCAGAAGCAGGGGGGATTTCTGGGCAGACGACGGCTGAGCTGGAGGCTCAGCGGGCCCGCCCGCGTCGGGTCAAGGGCAGCTCGCCTCGGGCACCTGTGCCCGACCGACCCATCCTCCCGCCGGGCCCGGGACCTCCCCACGTCTCCTCCCACCCCAGCCGCGTTTCTCGCCCCTCCCCGGGGCCCCAGCGGCTCCGGCTCGAGGAAGTCGCGCGTTTTTTCTTTCTTTTCTCCTCGTTAGTCGAGCTGAAATCTGATCGTGGAAAGTCTGGGGCGGGTCTCAGACCCGCCCGGTCGGCTCGGGCTCCCAGCGCCTGGGGCGATTCCTGCTGGAGGAACCCGGTCTGGGGCGCGACGAGGGGGCGGGAGGTCGGACACCTCGGGATCAGACCGCTTTGTCTCGCGCAAAGCCGGAGAGGGAATTAATTGCAGGGGCGGGGCGGGGGAGGGGGCCCGGGAAGGCCGAGGGACACCTGACAGCTCTGAGCGAGCCCCCCACCCCTTCCCACCCCCGCCGCCGGGGGGTGGTCCTGCTAATCCCCTTCGCGAGAGGAAGCTAATTGCTGCAGCCCGAGCAGGCAGGATAAAAGCGAGCGTGGACCCACACCCACCAGGCCTGGAGTCACGCTATTTGCTGCTAAATTAATATAATTATATTACCTAATGCAAAAACCACGTTAAGAACTCAGGCTTTTGGCTCAGACTAGGAGCTTCTGATGGGTTAAAGGCAACATCTTGGTTTAATTCCCCCCTTTTTTCCCATTCCCTCCCCCTTCCCCACCAACTACAAATGTCAGAAATAAATTATCGAAACCAGATGTAAGGTTTTGGGTGCACATTTTCGGGCAGTTCTGTGCTAACAGATGCCTTGTATTAATAATGTACAGTTGTGACAGGAAATATGGTTTAGAGTCCTGGAAAAACATGAAAGCTAATTCCATTACCCCTTTTCATGGTACCTACTTCTTCTCAAATGCTCAACTGGTTTGGATTACAGCGAAACTTTAGAGGAAAAATGATTTGGTCTGAAATGGTGACTTAGCTCCACTTTCCGGCTTCTCCCCTCAAGTGGCATCCACCTTTTCAGGCACCTGCAAGCCTACGATCTATGAGCAAATAATCGGAGATGAGACCATTTGGGCCTGGTCCCTCCTCAGGGAGATGCCTCCAAGTGTTCCCTACTTTGCTGTTGAGGAGGATTTAGTAGACAGGAACGCAAGGCAGATCATCCCAGCTTCACACTCTTGCCTGGGACAGTCACTTTAAACCTGGCCTACCCCCTCACACGTCGCTTGGAGCAAAAGTAAAAACAATAAAACACTTTTATGCTCGAGGAACCAGATAAATCCTGGTAATTGATCTCCGGAGAGGGATTATTAAGGGGCTAAGTGCAATGCTTTCCAGAAGCGGGGGTGTAATAAGCATGAAGCCAAACAAATGCACAATTTGTTATCTGTATTTCATCACTTGATGCATTGCAAGCAACTGGCTTGAAAATGGCTTTTCTCCTGGAAAGGAGAAGGCACTCAAGTAGCTGTAACGCATCCATTGACAGTTAATGCTCTGTTGCTAAAAAATGTCTGCACTCGCAGGGTCTCACACAGGCAGGCACGCTCAGGAAGGTCAGAGTGTTCCTACTTTCGTTTTCAAGAGACAGATTCCCCTCCACTTCACGGCACCGAGCAATGCAAAAAGGGAAAACTCTTTCCTGGGCTTTCTCTCTTACCTGCTGCCTATGAAGAAACCAGAGGGCAACCGTCAAAGACATCCTATCCCTGGCCTGCCATGGAAAGGCTTTTCCTACCTCAGATAAAGAACAGTTAGGAAGCGTAGATGTCTACCAGTCAGTTGGGTGGCGCCAAACATCCAAAATAATAGCTCATATTTAGCGAGAACTTATTATGGCCAGGCACTGTCCTCTCTGCCTACACATCTTGTGTTCTGAGAAGGCGATGGCACCCCACTCCAGTACTCTTGCCTGGAAAATCCCATGGATGGAGGAGCCTAGAAGGCTGCAGCCCATGGGGTCTCGAAGAGTCAGACATGACTGAGCGACTTCACTTTCCCTTTTCACTTTCATGCATTGGAGAAGGAAATGGCAACCCACTCCAGTGTTCTTGCCTGGAGAACCCCAGGGATGGGGGAGCCTGGTGGGCTGCCGTCTCTGGGGTTGCCCAGAGTCGGACACGACTGAAGCGACTTAACAGCAGCAATAGCATCTTGTGTTGTCTAATCCTAACAACATCTGATAAGGTGGGAGCTGTACAATCATATCCCGAGTTTACAGATGAGACTGGGTTTCAGGGATGCTGACTCATCTGCTGAAAGTTAGTGCCAAAGCCAGCACTCTAAATGAAATCAGTCTGGTTCCAAAGGCTGTTTTTTAACAACTTCAACCATGACTTCAACCTAAATAGGTAAGAAAAGTGTGTTCTGAATCCAAACTGTGTCATTCTTTTGGCAAAACTTTTATGCAGGCAGGGTGCCCCGTTAAAGTCCAGAATAAATTAACAAAAGCCATCCAGTAGACAGTTTGTGTTAATGGCATCCATAAAATTAGAAGTGGAAGAATCTACTGGGAATCAGGAATCAAAAGTCCTGGCTATCACCCCTGGCTTTTGCCCTCACTGACCATGAAATCAAAGCAATTAGTCTCTTTGGCTTCAGTTTTTATACCTTTTATACCTTTAAGGTTGATATGATAATACTTTCTTTGCTTGTGAAGGGAGTAGCTGAACGAATTACTGTACATCCACATCAACCGTATGTAACCAATGAACATGAAAAATCAGAGCTATGCCAGATTACATAAACGAATTTCTATGAGATATCACTGAGGGAGAAAAGTAAGGTGTGGGGACAAAAGGTGTATATACGATCCCACATTTGTAAATCAAGGAACAGCCTCTCCTCAGTATGTGTATATGTATATTTTCTGTATAAAATATCTGAGCCTAGAGAAAACATGGAAAAGCATACTCTATCTTAAAGGCATTATGAAAGTACAAGTGAAGTCACTCAGTTGGTCCGACTCCTTGAACCCCATGGACTGTAGCCTACCAGGCTCCTTTGTCCATGGGATTTTCCAGGCAAGAGTTCTAGAGTGGGTTGCCATTTCTTCCTCCAGGGGATTTTCCTGACCCAGGATCGAACCCAGATCTCCTGCATTACAGGCAGACGCTTTATCCATTTGAGCCACCAGGGAAGGTAGATAGAAAATGGGGCTAGGGCTGACCATACAAAAAGGAAATGAAAAGTAAGACAGCATTTAAAAAAAATAATAAAAGAGCATGTACACATTTGACACGTGCATTTATATAAAGATATGTATTGTGGATATGTGCTATTTTTTAGATGATTAATCAGTCATAAGTTATCTAAAATAAATAATCCTTTCATTTAAACCTGTGTTGAGATGCAAGAAATTGCTCACATCCATGTAAGGACCAACTGGTGCTCCCATTGTAAGTTAGCTGTGTGTCAACAGGTATTTAAAACAGAAATTTCTCTAAGATGGTTTGAATATTCCCCTGCCCTTAAAGCATGTTTCTACTATACATTTGCATATGAAACCCTGTTCTTATATAAAGAAAACCGTCCCAGCTCCTATACTAGTGCTTCATTTTGTTTATCAAAGACCTGTGGGAGGGTCCGTTTATAGCTACTGGAAGATCCAACCAGTCCATACTAAAGGAAATCAGTCCTGAATACTCACTGGAAGGCCTGATGCAGAAGCTGAAACTCTAATACTTTGGCCCCCTGATTCGAAGAGCTGACTCATTTGAAAAGACCCTGATGCTAGGAAAGAGTGAAGGCAGGAGGAGAAGGGGACAACAGAGGATGAGATGGTAGGATGGCATCACCAATTCAATGGACATGAGTCTGAGTAAACTCCAAGAGTTGGCAATGGACAGGGAGGCCTGGCGTGCTGCAGTCCATGGGGTCGCAAAGAGCTGGACACGACTGAGCAACTGAACTGAACTGTGGAGAGTCTGTTTATAGCTACTAGCCTAAAGGCAAGAACCAAGACCCTGCCCTCATGCAACTTGCCTTCTGGTGGGAGAAGACAGATGATAAAAGCAAGGAAATGAAATACGAACAAGGGGTGAATAAAAATGAAGCAGGGAGGGAATTCCCTAGCAGTCCAGCAGTCAGGACTCCTCACTTACACTGCCAAGGGTCCAGGTTCAGTATCTGGTCACAGACCTAAGATCCCACCAGCCACATGGCATGGACAAAAGAAACAGAAAACAACAACAAACCAACGAAGAAGCAGGGAAAGGGAGTGAAAGAGAAGAGGGGTATCTGGCACCAAATTCAAGAAGGCGTCAAAACGTAGATGGACAAACAACACGATCCTAACGTACAGCACAGGGAACTCTATTCAATATCCTCAGTTCAGTTCAGTCACTCAGTCGTGTCCGACTCTTGGTGACCCCATGAATTGCAGCACACCAGGCCTCCCTGTCCATCACCATCTCCCGGAGTTCACTCAGACTCACGTCCATCAAGTCCGTGATGCCATCCAGCCATCTCATCCTCAGTCGTCCCCTTCTCCTCCCGCCCCCAATCCCTCCCAGCATCAGAGTCTTTTCCAATGAGTCAACTCTTCGCATGAGGTGACCAAAGTACTGGAGTTTCAGCTTTAGCATCATTCCTTCCAAAGAAATCTCCTTTAGAATGGACTGGTTGGATCTCCTTGCAGTCCAAGGGACTCTCAAGAGTCTTCTCCAACACCACAGTTCAAAAGCATCGATTCTTCGGCGCTGAGCCTTCTTCACAGTCCAGCTTTCACATCCATACATGACCACAGGAAAAACCATAGCCTTGACTAGGCGGACCTTAGTCGGCAAAGTAATGTCTCTGCTTTTGAATATACTATCCAGGTTGGTCATAACTTTTCTTCCAAGGAGTAAGCGTCTTCTAATTTCATGGCTGCAGTCACCATCTGCAGTGATTTTGGAGCCCCCAAAAATAAAGTCTGACACTGTTTCCACTGTTTCCCCATCTATTTCCCATGAAGTGATGGGACTGGATGCCATGATCTTCGTTTTCTGAATGTTGAGCTTTATTCTCCAACACCACAGTTCAAAAGCATCAATTCTTCAGCACTCAGCCTTCTTCACAGTCCAACCTCACATGACAAGATCAGAAGCTGGCAAAAACATCCCCAGATCTGATAACCAGATGTTATGTATATTATTTCTAGTTTTGACTTATATTTTTGTTTGGGGTTTTGATATTTCAATGAAAAAGACTATTTACCATTTAACTCAAATTAACACAAATTCCTCTTTAAATATATCAATATTTAAAGAATGGATTTTACCTATGTATTAGGTTAAATTAGAATGGATTTTACCTATATATTAGATAAAATTAGATTACCTAATCTTATTAGGTAAGATTAGATGCAGTTGGAAATGATTGCATCACACACAGTCCTTCACCTCAGGAAGCCACTGAGATCATATCATCATGCTCATGGCTTCAAGCTGACCACTCAGAGGTAGGGTGATTTTGGGTATCCCACAGAAATCTGAGGCTTTGTGCTAAGATTTTCCCAGCCAAGTAGAGCCCTTCCAAGGTTTCCTTACTTCTTCCAGAGAGAGAGTCCAGTGAATCAGATTAAGTCCACACCTTATCATTTCCTTCAATTCTGCAATTCTAGGGTCTGGCCAATGCTTTTAAAACCACTTTGAGTGACAGATATTCTGGGAAGGCGAGATGAACATATTGACATCAATACTAGAAATGCTGATTCTGATTTCCTCACAATTCAAATTAACCGATACAGGAATGGAAGTTATTTATTCTGAGAAACCAGATCTCATTACTACTGAGCTAGTAGAAAAGTGTCTTTGTCTTCTATTNAACATATTGACATCGATACTAGAAATGCTGATTCTGATTTCCTCACAATTCAAATTAACCGATACAGGAATGCAAGTTATTTATTCTGAGAAACCAGATCTCATTACTACTGAGCTAGTAGAAAAGTGTCTTTGTCTTCTATTGTTATCATTTGCACTTGAACAGTCTATGAAGCAAGTCAAATATAGACTTGAAACGATATTGTAAGTGGCACTCAGAGTTGACACAATTTTTAAGACTTTCACATATTACCAAATAGCTGAAAGCTCAGTATCTAAATCTCATATGGAAAAACTGACAATAAAGTCAGAAGCAAAACACAGTCTTTCCTTAGACTGTCAAGAATAGGACAGAACAGGTAGCCATTTGCCTTGAAAAAAAGAAAAATTTAACTTTAGGGAAATTGAAGGGCTGGCCGTGATATTTCTCTCACTATTGCTTTTACTTTGATGACTGAATAAGGAAATGGAATGTTCATGAGTTTTGAGTGTTTCATGGAAGGCTACTAAGTCCAGAATAATTAAAGAGTAGATAATTTTCATGGAATTTCAGGGGAAGATATTCTTCTTCTAGCAACCCTATAACAAGGGCAGTTTCAAGGGACAAAGTTTTCTCCAGATTTTTACTTTATATCAGCTGGATAGATGATGGACCAAGGAAATAGCCAACATTATTTCTCATGATGATTTCATTTCTTCCTAAAATTATACTATACAGTCCATGGAATTCTCCAGGCCAGGATACTGGAGTGGGTAACCACTCCCTTCTCCAGGGGATCTTCCCAATCCAGGGATCGAAACCAGGTCTCCTACACTGCAGGCGGATTCTTCACCAGCTGAGCCACCAAGGAAGCCCAAGAATACTGGAATGGGTAGACTATCCATTCTCCCTTGTATCTTCCCAACCCAGGAATTGAGCTGGGGTCTCCTGCATTGTAGGCAGATTCTTTACCAGCTGAGCCACCAGGGAAGCCCTCCTAAAATTAGACATAATAAATATTTAACATGGCTATGTGAAATTCTTTCCGGACTTCACTGAATAAGCATATATGAAGTAATTTTAATGTATTTAATACATAACAAGTGATGTAATGCAGTTCTATTGTTCTCATTCTTGTTTGGAAATATTAGGACCATGATATACTTCAGTATTCTTGCCTAGAGAATCCCATGGTCAGAGGAGTCGGCAGGCTACAGTCCATAGTGTCTCAAAGAGTCATGACTGAAGCAACTTAGCATAGCACATAATTGCAGAGAAATCTGAGAGCTACTTAAATTCATCATGAGATAAGGTAAGGGTATAAACAACAAAAAAAAAGTTTTACAAGGAGTCTCTGTATAAGTGACTTTCATATGTTATTTTTCTTATTAAGCTTCTCTTCTAATCCTATTTCATGGATTAAGAATTATATTTATTTTTCTTTTGATATGCTGGGACATCATAAAAATGATGACTTATGCTCACAGAAATTCTTGAACTCTGGACTCACCTCATCTGTGTGGTATAGTTACTGCTTGGCTACTCAAATCTGCATCATTACAATGATAGAATGAGCTGAGCATTCCAGAAGCTTGACTGTCCTTGTGTCCTTCTTTTGAATAGCTTAGTTAACTGCTAAGTATCTTAGACACAGAGTATTACCTCACAGCCATCTGCCAAGGCAAACCCTCCACCAACAAGAATGGCTATATCCCAGGGCATGAATGACTGGAATTCTTTCCAAGTAATCAGTGGAGAGTAATCAAAAGCAACTGAAAAACATAAGTCCTACAGTTAAACATTGCTTAAACATTACAATATGACATTTCTTATCTTAAATAGACATCTCATAAAAAGTTTTCAATATTTCCGTGTTATTCTTATATCGGAAACTGGATCTGGACTTTGAGTAATTTCTACCTGGCCTAGGCAGAACATTATATTATAAAAAAAGAAAAATGCCATAACTTGGAAAACTTCTTTGCATTTTATTATAGAAAAAAATAGATAAATGATAACATCATATATAATACTATTCATTCATTCATTCATTCATTACACTAACATTTTTGCCCACCCTGAGTAACAAGTGCATTGGGCTATCTGCAATCCACCATTGATACAACAGCATTTGTGGAACATTATCATTCATTCATATTTATTTGAATATTTTATTTTTTTCAAATCATGAGGAGGGTCATGATAGATTCACCTGAATTTCAGTTTAAAATAATTCAAAGTTCAGATTAAATAATTTTCTTATTATTCAGGAAACCCTTAAAATGCTCATAAAGCAATAATCGCAAGGATTTCTCTTGGTATTTGGATTCTGATAACTCCATTGATTTGCTTAGAAATAATGTCATCCATGAACATGGATTTTGTGCCCATTTAACTTTTGTGTGTATCAGGCAACCTTCTACACAGTAAGCTTTTAAGATTACTAAGAAGTCCTCTTCCTGTTTCCTTCCCACAAACTTAAACCAAACCAGCTCTCATTGTTGATGGAAACTTTGGTATTTTCTGCTTGAATTAAGACCATATATCCTGTTAAACACTAACATCTCTGACTTTTCTTCTCATGTAAAACTGAATGTTTTATGTCTTCTTGTTTAGTTGCTAAGTCATATCTGACTCTTTTGTGACCCCGCGGATTGTAGCCTACAAGGCTCCTCTGTCCATGGGATTTAAATCAAACTTCCTATTCCAGGTGATCTTCCCGACCCAGCGATCAAACCCATGCCTCCTGCATTGGCAGGTGGATTCTTTAGGCCGAGCCACCTGGGAAGTCCATTTTATGTCTTATCTTGCATTTTAGAGCCTAATGTGAATCAGTTTATCAGGGAGAAGAGGAGTTAAAGAATGACAAGAGAGAGGAGGGTGGAGAGGGCAAAGCTCTTTCTGAGAGGAGGACTCAGAAGTAGGGGTCAGAGAAGTTAAGCCATGGAGAACCCACTACTGCAAGTCCTCAGGGCTTTGATTGCAATGGTCAGAGACCTCGGGGTCTCATAGGAATCTCTGCTCTATATTACAACCTTCTTATAACAAATTTGAGATACGCTAGTCTCAAATGAAGAACAAAAGGCATTTATTTCTATGCTATACTGTTTACGTATATCATGTCTTGGAAATCTGACTCATCAGTCACTCATCTATTCCGACTCAAGAAGTCAAGTGGGCCAGTCTAACTGCATGGCAACCAGTTCCATCCCAGTAAATAAATCAATGACTAATGAATGAATAAAACCCCACAACTCTACCAGCCTATTTCCAAACAATTTTAAACCATCTTCTCATATTGACAACATAGGAATTTGACTACCCAAAACTTAGTGTTAGTATAAAGCATAGGCATGGATGAGAAGAAGTGTGTGTGTATTTATACTCAAATAAGCAGACACATTTTCTTGTCCATGTGTTATGAAGACAATGAAATCTCCCACTGAATATGGTTTCTTTCTTCTGTGACACCAGGTTAAGTGTGGGGTTGATTTGCATTTTCTCCAAGGCTACTATGAGGCTGTAAATACTCTTCCCTTGAAACTCCTCACATTTTTAGATCCTCAGCATTTATTACTGAAGGCTCATCTTGAAGTATAACTTCCAAGTTCTTGTTCCTGTATTTGTCAATAGTAAGATTATTTCTGATTATGACCAGGACAATGAGCTTATGGATCAAATAGTATCACCCACAGTAGAATTCTAACTAACCATGGTATGTAAAGAAATCTCCTTCTAGCTTCTACAAAGTAAGATGGTCCTTTGTATGAGGAGAGGAATGGTGCAGTCTGAACAGGGGTTGTAAACAGGAGATGTAAACCAGCAGCTGTGTTCATGTCCATTCCTTCTGTTCTACAGTGTTAACTGAAACCAAGGGAATTTTGTACTTTTGCTTTTCTGTCAAATTCATCCAGAATTATAAATAATACTCAACCAGTTTCTCCTGTAGGTGTAGTTTTGGTCAATCTCTTAGCTGGGATAATAAAGAACAGGAGTCCTATGAGCAAAGCAACAGTTGAATCTGTAGCAAAACCAGGATACCTAAAAAAGATAAGTGCGTGCATTAAAAAATGCCATCAAANATTCATCCAGAATTATAAATAATACTCAACCAGTTTCTCCTGTAGGTGTAGTTTTGGTCAATCTCTTAGCTGGGATAATAAAGAACAGGAGTCCTATGAGCAAAGCAACAGTTGAATCTGTAGCAAAACCAGGATACCTAAAAAAGATAAGTGCGTGCATTTAAAAATGCCATCAAAGATTTGTATGAACTAAGCACCAACTGATTATGCTAACAGCATAGAAGTAGGAGTGGTGGTATTGGTTATTTATTCTGGATAATCCACTCTAAAATCTATGGATTCACAACTAAAAATGAAACAGTGAAAATGAAAATCTCAGATCACCTCCCCATTATTTTCCTAGGTCTTCTTATTTTTAAAAATCATGTTTACACATATGCTAGGCCAAAAGTTCCCTTTCAGGTAAAGCTGACAGATCTGGTAAATAATTTCTTCTCTGGATTATTTCTTTTAATCATATTGACAAAGCATTGAGGTTGAAACAATAGGCCAAGTCCTACATAATTGTCTATAAAAGGCTACTATTGAATTGTGGCAAGGCATGGATGTTTCCAGAGTCTTTTAAAACTCTTCTGTAAATTGTGAAAAGGAACTGATCTGTTTTTCTAAGACAGAACATCTGCTTCTGTGTTTATAGGCCCTGGCCATATCATACCAATGAAATCGACTCATTTGAAGCTTTGTACCCTATGAAACTCAATCAAGAATATTAATTATCAGAATGGCTTTGAGATGCTCACAGATGATCACTGTACAAATTAAGAGTTATTCAGGAACAGATGGGGTCTTAGAAATACCAGGCCATTCCTGCAAGTAAGACAGGTTTCCAGAATCCCCAACAGTTAAGAAGCACCTGGAGACCAGATATGAATGAAACAGGAAGAAATAATTAAAAATCAATTTAAAAAGTCAGCATATTAATTAGTGAATCTTTGAGTCTGAAAAGCAGAGTGTGTACCCTAAGATTATTTTACTACCTTGTAACTCAGCAATGCACACATAGTAGAGAGCCTCTTTATTCCTGTAACTTACTTGAACAATCTAGATAATCAAGGAAATACACTATTTTATTCAATCTGACGATTTTATAAAGCAGTTTTTTTTTCCCCTAAATATAGACTTTCTTTCATTGTGGAGTGAAATGCTGCCTTGGTATAATTTATTCAAAAAATGTAACCAATATTTATTATTTTATAGTTCCTTATTTCTTTTATTTCAGTTATAATTTTTGTTGGATTTTTGCCAAATTAGGTCAGGCATCATGTAATCTGATTTTGTTTTATATGAAAAGACATATTGAAATCTTTCCAGGTTCAAACAGATGGAATGAAAACATGAGGTGGTAGCAATAAATCTTGATTTATCATTCTAGCTTCGGAAACTCTAAATGTCTAAAATCTCTACATTACAAATATATTCTAGAGTATATATACCTCATACAAAATCAAGCCATAAATACAGAAATAATTGCTCTTTAAAAGACTTTTAAGCTATTATTATTTTATATTTAGTTTATTATGAACTAAGGTTGTCTCAATATTACAAAATATTAAGCTGAGGTAAATTTTATTTGCTCTGGAAATTTAAAAACATAATTGCCAATTAGATATATATATGCAAATTCCTTCCTCTTTCAAAGCTTTTTTTTCTTTTCTTATTGTTTTGTTTCAGAATTTGAGACAACATGGGTGCCTCCTCAAAGCAAATACACTTTGTTTTCCTGCTACAGACAAAACATCTGAGTTACATTTTTCTCCCATAAGGAGGAGAATTAGAAACTAATTATATTGAATTTCCTGTTGGGGTTTCTGCCTGGTTTTTATTCACCATTGTTTGATTTCATTTGGTTTTTACACATTGGGGTTTAGGACTCTTCCCACCTAGAATGATAGGAGTGGCATTTTTAAAAGGAGGAAGAATTATATTTTCTTTTGGTCTAGGTCTTATTACAAAACCATAAAGTTTAAATCAAACTATTAAACAACGGTTTGCTATGAACAGCTTGCTATAAGTGATTGGATATTGCCTTTTGTTTAGACTTCTTGAAATGAAAAGTTTTCACCCTAATGGAAAGAAAAAGTCTATGAAGCTGCAGCTGACCCTTGAAAACATGCCCCACACTGCATTGTTGCTCTTGTGTGCTCACTAGGAATTGGCAAGCACACTTGGCGGCTTTAAAAAAATGTTGGCAATACCTATATAACCAGAAGGCTCTGATGCAAGAATTTCTTCAATCCATGTGGGCAGAATAGATTTGACTCAAACATTTTTAGTTTCTACCCCCACGACATGGATTTTTGTGGGGGGATGTGAGATAGGAAGTTCAAATCAGAGATCTGCTGAATTTAGGATACAGAGGACTTCAGTGAAAGACAGATTTGGAAATTTGAATCTCAAACCAAGGTATTTATATGGACATGTAGGATGGTCCTTAATTTAGCAAATTATTCTACAATCTTCCCCCTCACTTCACATGACTCAGCAGTGTCCGCTGGGATATAAATCACTGACAGATAAAGTTAACTCTGATCCAGCTTCTAGCAGTAGCTTGTAAAGTCAGTCTTCTTGCTTATTCAGGAATTCCTTATTTATAAAATAGGGGCAGGGATAGATTGATAGGGAAATAGTACAAAAATGGACATCAACAGAGGAAAAGACAAAATATGAATTAAATACCCTTCATAGAAATAAAAACAAGTTGATCACAGAATATGAATTCATATCAGGTTATTAGGAAGCACTGAGTGGTATTCAGTGCATGTAATAAACACTTGTATTGCACTTCTTGTGGGAAGAATACAGCACTGTTCTAAGTGCTATTATTAGCCCCAGCTTACAGATGGAGAAACCGAGAGGTAGGTGACTTGCCCAAAGTAAGTGGAAGAGCCAAGAATAGAACCAAAGTGGTGTGGCTCCAAGGTCTATACTCCTGACCACCTTAAAACACGGCTTTCCTGCAAATCACCCTTCTAACTTTGTAAGGAAGAAAATAGTCTTGTCTGAAGAAGCCTTATCTTTAGTTACAGGGCAGTTTGGCTTCCGGG
Source organism: Oreotragus oreotragus (assembly GCA_006410675.1). Taxonomy (NCBI): domain Eukaryota; kingdom Metazoa; phylum Chordata; class Mammalia; order Artiodactyla; family Bovidae; genus Oreotragus; species Oreotragus oreotragus. The sequence goes on from SJYX01020776.1 coordinate 446,511, forward strand.
CTTGCTGCCTTACCCTAAATTTCATTCTTTATCACTGTTTTTTCCTGAAAAGATCAGAATTTTTAAAATCTTTTCAATGGAAAGGAAGAAAAGCAAATCTCATACAGTCTTTCAGAGTTATAGGAACCACTTAGGAGAAAAGCAGAGTATAAAACAAATACAATGCATAATGCTTACTCTGAAAAAAGTGCAGACCAACCAGCAACAAACCCAGGATCTCGGCTGAACCACAGCAGGGCCATTACAATGAAGAGGACTAAGGTCACAATTTCTTGGTATCTGTGGGAAAATTCCAATCCTTTCATTTATTTTCTCAGTCAGAACATTTGCAAAAGCTCCCTGAACTGTTGTCAGGGAGAACGCAAACACTGTAAATATCGGATGTATCAATTATTTAAGAGAATCTGCAGTTAGAAGGGGGCTTTACTCCTCAGTAGGCCTTTCAGCTTCTCATCCTTCTACCTGGTAAGTTTTAGTTAGACAAGGTCCGTATTTTATCATGTGGAGTTACATTTATAAAGGTTAGAACACTTGGGGCCCTTATCACGTATAATGAATACATTATAGACAATTACGCACATATTTGTCTTTAAACAAATACTTGCAGTATAAGCTGCATCCCTCTGTGTGTTTGTGTCTATGTGCATGTGTATCTTACCTCATTGGTCCAAGTTTTTGGTATTCTTGTTTAATAAACGCAGCACAGGCCTTTTGTTTGGCTGTTAGGGGTTTGCCACACTGGAACATCTCCTTAAAGCTAAAAAGAAGAGTGTGGGCTGATTTGAGAGAATAGCATTGAAACACATATATTACCAGATGTAAAACAGATAACCAGTGCTAGTTTGCCGCGTGAAGCAGGGCACCCAAAGCCGACGCTCTGGGACAATCTAGAGGGATATGGTGGCGAGGGAGGTGGGAACAGGATTCAGGATTCGGGGCACACATGTACATCTATGGCTGATTCATGTTGATGTAGGGCAGAAACCATCACAATATTGTAAGGTAATTATCCTCCAATTAAAATTAATTAATTAATTTAAAAAGAATAATTAAGCTTCTTAAACAAAGAATTTTCCCTTTATAGAAGATATGTGTGTGAAAGTGTCAGAAAATATAAAGGTCCCCACTAATAACAAAAACCTGTGCTTTTTGCCTATACCTCTGCCTCTTTCTCTGAATGTCCTCTCCCCTCTTTTCTGGTTTTTCCTGGTTTGCTTAATTTTCGATGCCTAACTGTCATTCCATACCTTCCATGACATCATCTGCTAAGCTCTTCCTTTTCCAAGTCCTTTGGCATCACTGGAATTTTGCTATGTGCCACTCATCTCTAATTTAATACTTTATTACATACTTGACTGTTAAATATTTTAATATATTTCTTAAAGTGTGATTGTTAATTTTCATAGAAAAGCTTTATCTCACTAGTGAGAATTATTAGAGAATGGGGGCTGTAGCACGTATTTTTTTGGGGGGGAGCCCAGTAATTCTAAACACCGGCATACACAGTAAATACTTGACTCATTAACTCTATAGTAGCTTTGTCAGGCTTACAAGATAGTTGGTTGTTAGATCCATCAATTTTCACACGATATGCTAAACTCCAGTTATACTTTAGGCACACAAGTCACATACACTGATCATGAACAGAGTCCAAACTCGGTCTATTTTCAGAAATAAAACCAAGTCTATCACATTTTTCTTTGCATTTCTTTACTCCGTATGTTCTAATGGCATCAACCAGATAATCTTCTAATTTACTTCTAATAGGAACTGTCAGTCTCTATTTCTTTTAGCTGCTTACTTTTAGTGACCCATTTCTCCTGTGACTTATTCTTCTATCCTGAAGTCTGGGGTCTTCAAAACCTTGAATAACATTTTGTGAAGTGTTGCTCTAAATCTTGATTAAAAAATATCCCTCCAGAGGAAGAAACAGAAAACTGGCCAGATTCTTATGGATTATCTTTTGGAATGTATGAGTAGCTCAGTTAGATTACATTATATGTTGGTATGGAAAGCATTTGTGGGTATATATCCAAAGGGAACTGATATCTACATTTTAAAGAAGTATCTGCATTCGAATGTTCATTGCAGCATTATTCACAACAGTCGAGATATGGAAACAATTCAAATGTCCTTGGATGGACAAATGGGTAAGAAAAAGGAAAAAACTATTCCACACATTTATAGTGGAATATTATCTGGCTATGAAAAGGAAGGAAGCACTGATACATGCCACAATCTGGATGAACCTGGACAACATTATGCTAAATGAAATGTCAGACACAGAAAAGCAAACAGTGCATGATTTTCCTTATATGTGGAATCTAAAATAGTTAAACACACAGAAGTAGAGAGTAACATGGTATATTCCAAAGGTTAGGATAAGAGGAAAACAGGAGATGTTGGCTAAAGGGTACGAAGTTTCAGTTATGCAGAGTAAGTAAGCTCTGGATGCCTCTGTGCTAAGCTGTTTCAGTCGTGTCCAACTCTTTGCAACCCTATGGACCATAGCCCTCCAAGTTCTTCTGTCCATGGGATTCTCCAGGCAAGAATACTGGAGTGGGTCGCCATGCCCTCCTCCAAGCTCTGGATATCTCTGTACAAACAGAGACTATGATGAACAACAACAATAATATACCTAAACTTTTTCTAAGAAGGTTGACCTTCCGGGAAGAGTTTTTATTACAAAAGGAGGGGGGAAAGAAGCAAAAGGGGTAAGGATAAGCTTTTGGAAGTGATGGATAAGTTTATGGCATTGATATTGATGATGGTTTCATGGGTATAGGCTTATCCCCCAACACAGTAAGTTTTGTATACATTTAGTAACTACAGCTTTTTGTATGTCAAGCACACCTCAATAAAGCAGTTTTTAAAAAAGAAAGGAAGCAAGGACATATTCTTCTGTAAAACTGCTGAGGGTAAACATGGCTATTTATGAAAAAGTAGATGAGACAAGGTCTGTGGGAGGAGGGCAGTTATCACATGAAGACACGTTATACTTACTTTTCTGCAGTTCTGTTACTCAGATATGTTTGGACTGTTATTACCTTTGTAGGGGCAGAAATTCCTCAATTCTTAAGTCATCCATCCTATATATTCATAATCACCCACATGTACCCCCCACCCAATGAACATGATTAGATGATCAGTGTTGCATTTAAGATCAAAAGAGTAATATTTAATTTTTATAGCCTCCACTCAATCATTGACTAGCACCAGTCTTGAAATTTTCCCTCTTGTCAGAATATAAATTCTACCATTAAAAGAAACTAATCTGTGGACTGCCTTGAGAGCCATCAATAGAACTAAAAAAAAAAAAAAAAAGTAGAGTTAAAGAAAAGATGAGTCTCCTTAGAAACTGTTTTCTACCCAGTAGACTGCCTATGTACTTTGTCACTTTGCTTGGGGACGATCAATAGTTAAGTCAAAATCCAAAGCGTCTTTGCTACAAATGAAGGTTAATGCCTTTGCAATAGAACTGATGAAGCATATGACAATGCATCAGCCTCTCCATTGAAATAAATCCCGTGGCACTGACAGATGAGCTTCACTCCCCCAGTAGGTTGGGGTCATTTATAATGGGTGAGTTAACTGTGTTAACACCCAATGTACTCATCAGAATGTCTGGTGGCCTGCCAGGGGAGGGGCTGATCATTTCTGTTTGTTGATCTAAAACCTCTGGAGGTGAACACCCTGGCAGATCGAAAAGGACACTGAAAAATTAGCTGGAGCATAAATCTGTGCCATGTGTAACCAACACTGGACAGCAAGGGGACTGTTTCAACATGCCACTGATTGTGATTTATGGACTTGGCTAATATATGCACTTCACAGGACGTTTTTCCTCACGGAGAAACACATTTCAGTGCCTCTGCCCATTACCTTCTAAATTTTTCCTTTTTAAGCAGTGGGCCACTTCAAAATGATGATAAGGGTTGCCTACATATTTTATAAAGCCATTATATATAGCCCAAAAGAACGAAACAGCTGGGGTCTGAGACTGGATGCTTTCCCTTTTGGTTTGGGATTCCAGTCCCCTGCATCCTATGTTGTTACCTCCATAACTGAATAGACCCCTTGAATTTCCAGGAAGGGGCATTTAGGATGCAGCTGGCCTCTTCCCTCTGATGCCCACCTGCCGTAGGCAGTGACATTCCACACATTGGCTCCAGTGGGAGCGTAGCCTCATGCTGCTCCCGCAATCTGGACAAATAGATTGTTCAAAAAAACCATCAGTACTATCTCCCCACTACTAACAAAACTGGCAGTTCTGGAGAAAAACCAGGAAGAGGAATGGAGAGGGGAGAATATCAGTCCTTACATGATGAAGCTTGGGAAATGTGGGCACGGGTATGGAACATGACTCCACAAGAGTGTTTGGCTATTCAGAGGAAGTACAGAAAGCTGACTTCAGTCTCCCCTGCAGTGGATAACATGCTGTTTCATTCATAGGTCCTTGAAGTTATTTAAATAAAACCTTATAAAGATGAAGTTGAGTGACTTCCCTGGAGGTCCAGTGGTTAAGATTCCACACGTCCACTGAAGGGGGTGCGGGTTCCATCCCTGGTTTGGGAAATGCCTCTCAGGGTGGCCAAAAAAAAAAAAAAGAAGTTGAATTGGCTTGGGTTTGATACACAGCTCTTTCCCCTTTCTTTGTGGTATTGTTATATGTGTTGAATCTCTGAGGCAGCATTTTAGATTTTGCTGTAGAACCCTGCATAATTTTAAATGCTGGCAGGTATTTGAGTCATGTAACTCATTGGTACTTATGAACTACTAACTTCAGTCACAGCCAAAGTAACATCTGCAAATTCTCTGGCTCTTGATTGATCAGTGTTTCATACTTTGATTTCTCTATATTCAACTAGGGCCCATCCATATTAGAATTATAGCGTTGCAAGTGAGCTTGCCGATTTTCCGGTTAAACTCTCCTGACTTAGTTGAAGATATTGAGACTGAGAATGGATCAGGACTTGCAAAGATCATTCATCTGTGTGGTGAGAAGCCACAACTTTGTCCCTGGTTTCCTGATTCTCAATCCAATGTTCTTTCCATGGTGCATGCTCTCAGATTTTTGTTTTAGTTTTTCAAGGGCATGTCAATGTTAGTACAATGTTAGGATAAAACAGGAAGCTCTGCATGCTACGGTTTAAAGTTACTTGTTAGCTTGAGGAAATCCACACATTAAACCAAAGAGAGGAGTAAAATTTCTTAAAATTCTGCTTTAACAGGTGGGCTGGGTCCTCACCATAACGAGCTTCATATGTCCTTCTGGCTTATTAATATCTTAATGGCTTAGGATCAGAGGAGACCAAGATAGAGGTTCTGTCTACAAACACTCTTCCATAGATGATATTCTAGAGTATCCATAATGCATGTGTTCATACATACCAGTTTTGTGGGGAAGAGAAACGCAGAAATGCAGAACGCATGAAATAGGTGTAAAAGCCCTGGGTGAGGGGCTGAGAACATGGAACCCAGACACCAATAAATAAAGACCTGATTAACATGGAATATGTACTCACTTGAATCCTAGGAAAAACCACTGAAGCCAGATCCAAGACAAGAGGAGAATAGTAATGGCAGCCGGGAAGGACATTATGAACCATGATCCAAAGTTGATGCAATGGCAGTCAGGATAGCGCCTGTGTGAGAATACAGAAAAGTGTTCACGGGAAGAGTACACGCGGAATCGTTTCTGATGGTCCGCGAGAAGCAGCACGTCCCGTCTTTCCTGCGATAGCAGCCAAGAAAGAAGATGTTGGGCGGGGCGGGGGGCGGGTATTCCCTACTCAATACAGGAGTTAGCTTTGCTCCTCATCTCTTGATTCTGTCACTGCATGGTTATTCACGCTTCTCACAAAAGCGAGAGCAGATATGTTATGACTTTTGCTCCCTTTATTCCATCTTTAAGAAATTGTTTACCAAAGAACCTAGCACAGTACCTGATACTCGTGGGACTGCACAAGAAATGGGTACACATGGGTGTGTGTGTTTTGTTTATTTGTATTCAAATCATCAGTGCATGAGTGAAGAAAGACAAGCAGACCTGGGAACAGGTGAAAATTAGCTTAAGAGAACTGCATGTGTCCCTTACCATTTCATCTTGGGAGCTGACATCCCAGACTCTGAAGGGACTCTGCTCTGACCCACACTGTCCCTCAAAGCTGTTTCCCCCTCTTGTTTCTTCTGCCCCAAAGCAACTACAACCATCTTATCAGACATATTCTAGACTTTTCTTTCTAGAATTAGACAGTGCTTTGGGGCTCAAATGGAATAAATCAGGACCAGACAAAAATAATTAAAAGTCTTGTGAAAAATATCAACTTTTCCATTAACTCTCTAGTTATTTTCAGCTTTCTAGCTCACATAATAAAACAGTAGCAACAAAAAAACGTCAGGTACAAGTACAGTTTCTTTGGTAACCTCATATTCATTGTTTTGAAATGTAGTCTAAATTCTCATATAGTTATCTATTTTATGACTGTGGGGAAATGGAAATTCAAGAAACAGTTATCTTTAATTTTTCTTCTTGAAGCAGTAACACAGAGTCAGAAATGAGAAAAGTAAAGAAAATAATACGGAATTAATAAAAAAAAACACCGTTCACATATTTTTATTATGTTTGAAATCACAAAATGGAGAGAATGTAATAGGAATGCCAGATTTTCAGTATTTTTTTCTACTTAGATCACACTTTGTATTTTGCCACTTAAAAAAGATCATGTAAATAAATGAGATGTTTCATGCTACACACATCAACATAAGCCAAATTTATTTATTTTAGAATACTGCTATTTTAGTGTGGTTCCTAAGAAATGCAAAGACTGTTTAAAAAAAAAAAAAATGAGCTTTCAAAACTGCAGATTTCTCTTGTTGTCTGCAATTTCTATGAGCTGATCTCCCTGGGTCCTAAAAGTAGCACTGGCAACTTCGGGATGATTTTATCTACCTTGAAGAGATCCTATGATTGGCTTATATAGTTATGCCATTGTTACTGCCATTGTTTAGTCACTAAGTCACTTCCACCTCTTAGCGACCGCATGGACTGGAGCCTGCCAGGTTCTTCTGTCCTTGGGATTTCTCAGGCAAGAATACTAGAGCAAGTGGCTGTTTCCTATTCCAGGGGATCTTCTTCATCCAGAGATCCAACCCGGGTCTTCTGAGTCTCCTGTATTCGCAGGTAGATTCTTTACAACTGAGTCACCTGGGAAGCTCAGTTGTGCCATTTGAAAGTGGCAAATGATAAGTAAAAAATGATAAAGAATACATAAAATTGATGAATGTAAAAAAAAAATGCTTTACCAACTCTGAGGCTCTATAAAGAACTGTCTGCTTAAGAAAAAAAAACAGTGTTTTCAGTTGGAAAATAAGTGAGAAAAGGCTTAAGCTTATCTTTCATCAATTTACTAGACTTGGATTACAGGTCAGTGGCCTGTGTTATTTTGTTCAGCCTAAAGACAATGAGAAATGCTGCATGGATTAGGCTCAAAACAATGCCTCAAACCTAGTTTCATTTTTCACCATCTGTAGCTCATACCTTGAAATCAGGCTGCTTTGTTCTCCCCACCCATTGCAGAGAATTCTGTGAGATTTGAGGGAAGTGGAACTTTTCAGAATTTTTGCCTGGAGGGATAGGCCATTTAGAAAAATGAAAGTTTAAAAAAGCTAAACTCTGGGATTTTTTTTTTTTTCTTTTTTCTTCCTTTTTTTTTGTTCAGTAGTAAGAAAGTAAACACTATGAGGTATAAATATTTTGAATGAAAATGGAATGAGTGGTACCCTAGAAGGGATTAGTTTCACAGTGGTGATTCTTTTCCCACTTCCTTCATATTCCATAACAGGCTTCCCTGGTGGCTCAGAGGTAAAGAATCTGCCTGCTAACGTAGGAGATACAGGAGATATGGATTCAATCCCTGGGTCAGGAAGATCCCCTGGAGGATGAAATGGCAACCCACTCTAGTATTTTTGCTGGGAAATCCCATGGACAGAGGAGCCTGGAGGGCTCTAGTCTGTAAGATAACAAGAGTTGAACATGATTGTGTGACTGAGTATGCATGCATGTATAGTCCATAAATGAAGGGACTGCAAGTATCTGCCTAAAGCAAATAGAGATTTCTTCTATCATAAACCATGCTAACTACATTTAATTCTGATGGAATCCTTTTCTTTCACCTGGCAGTATGTTTTGTGTCTACCATGCACTGGGTACTCTTGCAGCTACTGGGGATATAGCAGTGAATTAGATGGACACAGTTCAGACTCTCACAGTTTATATTAAATGAAGAACACTGGCAGAAAAACAGGTAAGCATATAATGAATTGGAAAATAAAACATAATAGTGTCACAAAAAGAGATTAGCTGGAGGGAGAAATTTTACATAGCATGACCAAAGAAAATGAAATTTGAGATGAGATCTAAATGACAAGAAGGAGCTAGTCATGTAAATAACTGGGAAATCGTATTCCAGACAGAAGAAATATCAAGTGCAAAGGCCCTGGGGTAGGAATGATTTGGGGATGTTTGAGGATTAGACAGAAGACCATTGTGGCTGTGTGTGGTGAGCTAAGTTCACAGTCGCATGAAATAAAGTCCAAGAAGTAGCCACTAGGGGTCAGTTCATATACAGGCATGTAGGCCAGCAGAAGGGATTTGGATTTTAATACTAAGGCAATTGGTCTTCCCTGGTGGCTCAGATGGAAGAGAATCTGCCTGCAATGCAGGAAGTCCAAGTTGAGTCTCTGGGTCGGGAAGATACCTTGGAGAAGGGAATGACAACCCCCTCCAGTATTCGTGCCTGGAGAAATCCATGAACAGAGGAGTCCATAGGGGTGCAATGAGTCAGACACAACTGAGCCACTAACACTTTCACTTCCACTAATGCAATTAAGAGTAATAACAACATAGTAAGTAAGCTAGTGACATGATCTAACGTAAAGTCTATGGAAATTTATGAATTTCATAAAACACGTTAGCTAGATGGATTGTGAAGATGGATGGTAACAAGAGTGAAAGCCAAGGGTAGTAGGTGGAGCTCCAAGATGACGCCCAAGAATCCTGCCCCTGGCCTACATACTTAGTATATTCCTTTCCCCTTCTGTGTGGACAGACATGTAAAGATGGTGAGATTTTATTCCTGAGGCTAATGAGATGGCTGGATGGCATCACTGACTCGATGGACACGAGTCTGAGTGAACTCTGGGAGTTGGTGATGGACAGGGAGGCCTGGCGTGCTGCAATTTGTGGGGTCGCAAAGAGTCGGACACGACTGAGTGACTGAAGTGACTGACTGACTGAAGTAATTTAATGGGTAGAGTGAAGATAACTTGCAGAGGTTCCCATCAGTGGACTGACTCTGAGTTAATCAAGAGGGAGATTATCTTGGGAGGGCCTGACTTACTCAAGGGAACCTGTAAAAGAGAGTTGTTCCTGCTGGCTTCCAGGTGCCAAAGGAAGGGGGGCATCTAGCAAGGATCTTGGGGTATCCTCTAGTTGCTGAGAGTGATCTTATGCCAACAGACTGCAATAAAATGGGCATCTCAGTGATTCAGACACAATGAATTGAATTCTGTCAACAACCTGGATGACCCTGTCCTAGGACTCTGAGCTTCTGTGGAGATCACAGGCCCCGTTGGCACCCTGACTTCAGCTGAGCAAAGGACCTGGCTAAACCGTGCCTAGATACCTGACCTACAGAAATGATGAGGTCATAAATTCCTGCTGTTTTTATTTGCTAAAATTTATGGTAATCTGTAACACGGAATCTGTTAGAAGACCAAGGCAGGTTTGCAGAGGAGCAGGGAGATGAGTAGATTTTAGCTTCATTTAGATTGGTAGCAACATAGATGAAGAGAAGGCAGTGGATTTTACAAATATTTGGCATACAATGTAGGAATAGGTACTATTCATTGACATGAATCTGAGGGAAGAGCAGGTTGGTGGATTGGATGCTGCTGTGAGGGTGTTCATGTGAGGTGCCCTTTAGCTTTCCTGGTGGCTGTGGTGGATAGTCAGTTAGATAGATGAGTCTGGAATTGAGAGAGCAGTTAGAGGTGTGAAACTGATGGTTACCCACACACAGGTAGCTTTAGAAACCACGGAAATGGGTGTGTCAAGTTCAGGAATCAGTGGAGATGAGTGGAAAAGGAAACACACCAGGGGCACCTTAAGTCTTAGAGGTCAGGCAGAGGGGCAGGAATGAGTTAAGCACATTTAATTCTAACAAAATTCCTGTAGGCATGTATTTTATTTTTATTTTACACAGAAAACACAAAGTCTCAGAAGGTTAAGTGGATTGCTCAAGGTCACAGAGTGTACAGTCAAGCTAGATATTTAAACCCAGGAGGACTGTTGAAAACACAGCCTCTCTTCTTTAAAGCCCAGTGTCCTCAATGTCCTCCCAAGTGAAAAGAAAAAATTCCCCATATATTTCAAAATATTCATAAACTAGAGTACAGACTTGATGTTTTAAGGACATTTTAGAACCCCACAGGAATGATGGCATAGGGGAGACACGCTTTGACCTGAAGCATGCGAGTATGTCAGTGTTGAAATTCAGGAAGACAGTGCTATAGATGCAGTTCTTAAGTCCAAGTACAAAATCATAAATAATGCTAATTAAATACACAGTACTGATCTCAAAAGAATGTGTGTGATTGTGGATATTTATTGCCTTGAAACAGATATTGGCCACTAAGGGCAAGATCAGCTGATATCCACGCTGATTTTAGTCCTTTTGATTAATGACTATTTTGATTATTTCTGAGTCAAAGCACTTTTCAGATTTGCATTTATGTACTTCCAGAGGTTTCTTTTCAAATATTAATTACTTTTTACTCATGAACCAGACTTAGATTTCTAACAGCAAGAGCAAAAGTTGAGGCAGCAGCAATGACAAAGGCTGAGGTTACTGACAATTTCCTACCTGCCAGGCCCTCTGCTAAGAGCCACGAATGCAGTATGCCATTTAATCTTCATAATAATGTTGTGTGTTCTAGTTTTGCCTCCATTTTACAGATGGAAGAAACTTACATTTGTAGAAGTTAAGCTAATATATGGCAAAGTTGAATCTGAACCAATGTTTAAGTCTAAACTTTGCAATACCCAAATTTCTTCTGTACTATTTGCCAGAGAAATTCCTTCTTAGAAGCAAATATTACACTTTTATGCAGGGGAAAATCATGGTGAGCTTTGAAAGTGGCTATTGCTAGGTAGCTGGTTTACCTTCTTTCTCTGTAATTAGCTAAGCAGATAGGTTAGGGAGGTAGGCTTTGAATTCAGAGAGCCTATAAACATATCTCTTGGTTTGTGAAGCAACAATAGTTATTATTTAACATATAATTAGCAACAGTGACTGTGCTAATCATTGATAATTCAACTTCCTTCCAAGCTGCTTTGTATACCCACACATTTCACAGCTAACGCCCACAAGCTGAATAATATACTTTGATAATCAGCAAGCTGTGAAATTTTACTTGTGATAATCTTCTATTCTTAATATGATAGTTGGCTTTTTGTGTTTAACTAATAGCTGGTGTATTTGTTAAGTGATATCGATGCAGCAAAACTCCTCTGTTATGAAAGCAATAATTGTTTCTAATAATATTTCCCTTGATAACTTTATTTTAAAAATATTATTCAGTTACTTAGATGGTTCCCAGGAACAATCAGCACTTCATTCATGTCTTAGTTCAGTTCCTCTTAACCAACGTTTATCGATCATCTACTTGTGTTCCTTGGGGGCTAAAAGAAGAAGATAATAATAACTATTATAATTCAATAATTCATGAAATCTTTTACAAGCTTGCAATCAGGTGTGCTGGTTATGGGTATGCGTGGATAACACGAATTTATAGAAATGTGAATATAGCTGTGATAAGAAGAGATGGGACTGGAATGTAAGTTTTGGAGTAACTGAACAGTTTCAAATGATATAGCATCCACACAAGTAGAGAAAAGCTGGCAGAGTTGGAGGTCTTTAAAGAACCAGAGTAGGAAGAAGTGAGTTAATTACAGGGTGATATTTATTACCAATAATGTTAGCAAAGGAGGAGACTGGATGACAACTGGAAAAGTGTATCAGTGGAGCAGAAGGGTCAGGTAGAGAACACCGAGCAAGCAGGATTTCTTTAATGAGGAGCCAATAAAAATCCAAAGAATCTATAAGATTGTAACAGTAGGTACAGAAAACAAAGAACATTTCCCTAATGCCTTATTCCAAGGGTAAGTCAAAAACTAATGGTGAATTAATCACAAGGGAGTCAGAATCTAGGTGCCACAGGTACTAGATTCAAAGATTAAGGATGCAAGAAATTTCATACCTTGTGGTTGAGTTAGATAATTGGCTCAGTCTTATTAGTATTGTTCTGAAAATCACCTGCTAAGCTATATATCAGCTTAGGATGACAAGGGCTTCCCTGGTTCCTCAGTCGGTAAAGAATTTGCCTGCAGTGCAGGGGACCTGGCTTCGATCCCTGGGTTGGGAAGATGCCCTGGAGGAGGGCATGGCAACCCACTCCAGTATTCTTGTCTGGAGAATCCCCTGGACAGAAGAGCCTGGTGGGCTACAGTCCATGGGCTCACAAAGAGTCAGACACAACTGAGCAACTTAGCACACAGAACAGCAAAGGGATGGTTCAGTCAAAACAGCCATGTTTTCAGCATTGAAACTCTTTCAAATAATTCTTATGTGTGCATGTTTATCTTTTATAAAAAGAAAGTGCAATGCTGCTTCTGCTGCTGCTAAGTCACTTCAGTCGTGTCCAACTCTGTGCGACCCCATGGACTGCAGCCTGCCAGGCTCCTCTGCCCATGGGATTTTCCAGGCAAGAGTACTGGAGTGGGTTGCCATTGCCTTCTCCGAGAAAGCGCAATACTTGAATGCAAATACCAATGCAGTCTTTACTTGTCACTGGCAGCAAACTTGGTTTTTAAAAAATTTGCCAAAAAAAAAAATATATATATTTGCCAACATGGTCCCCTCCCAAATGGCGGGAGAGGCAATGAGGCTGCAGAGCAAAAAGGGTACCAAGATTCAGGCCATCTGCCTTCACCTCCCAGTGCTTCCACTGACTGGTGATCATTGTTTAAACTCTTGGAGCCTTGGTTTCCTAATCTGTGAAACAAGGGTGTGTCTATACATGATTTGAAATATCTCTATCTTCACTTGTCCCCTCTCATTACCACTCAGGAGCACATCTTTCTTTTCCAAGACTGACATTTTTACACTTGTTTCTAGCCCATTCCACCTCCATTAACTGACTGTTAGCCAATTAATAATTTTTTTCTCTCTCTCTTTCTTTTCCCTGCAAACCTCACATAGCTGTTTTTACTGTCTCCTTTGCCTGAGTGTAAAACTAAACTGATACCTCCCTTATTCTAAAGGAACACTTTGCCTCTGGTTACACCATGCTTGTTCTTTCTTTCTTTCTTTTTTGTTAAACTTGAGACAATCATTTAAACTAGCTGCCTTGTTCTCTCACTATGTCCTCACTCCTTCACTCTCTTTAGTCTGAATTCTGCCCCAGTCCCCATTGTTCCCCTGCATCTGCCCTCCTGGAGGTCACTGATGAAAACTAAAAGCCTCTTTTCAGCCATCATCTTACCTGACCCTTCCACCACATTGCATGTTCCTGACTTACTCTCTGCTTGAAAAATGGTCTTCCCGTCCATCTGTCAAAATCCCACATGCTCCTGGTTCTCCAGCTACCTTGATTAACTTTTCTCATCTTCCTTTTTGTCAGTATTTCCTAGAAATCTTTCCGTGTTTCAATTCTCTTATCTTTTTTCTCCCTATATTTCCCTTGCTACACTCAAGATTTTAATTTCTATGTATATATATCCACATGTGTGTGTATATATATATATATGTATATATATCTTCCCTAATGGCTCAGCAGGTGAAGAATCTGCCTGCAGTGCTGGAGACACAAGAGATGCAGGCTTGATCTCTGGGTCTGGAAGCTCCCCTGGAGAAGAAAATGGCAACCAACTCCAGTATTCTTGCCTGAAAAATCCCATGGACAGAGTAGCCTGGAAGGCTTACAGTCCGAAGTGTCACAAAGAGTCAGACACAACTGAGCAACTAAGCACACACATACGTATATATAGTCCCAAATTTATAACTAAATGAAACAATGAATTTGTAAATGCCTGCTGAAAATCTCTTTGTGGATAGATTCTGAGCAGGTCACTTCACCATATACAAAATAAAATTTATTTATTTCTCTAATGAATGTGCCTAGTTTTCTCTAGAACTTCATGAAATCACCATCTATTGACATATGGCCTTAGCATCAAAATTTCCTAGAGTTGCCTTAACCCTTCCTTACCCTTATAAATCCTCATGCCTAGTCACTCACCACCTTCTGACTGTATGGCACCCTGAGTCTAAATCCACCCATCACTTCATGACTCACCTGGCTGTGCCTCTCATCATTTGTCAACAAGTTGACCATAGACTCCTAGTTGTGTCACTTCACCATATACAAAATAAAATTTATTTATTTCTCTAATGAATGTGCCTAGTTTTCTCTAGAACTTCATGAAATCACCATCTATTGACATATGGCCTTAGCATCAAAATTTCCTAGAGTTGCCTTAACCCTTCCTTACCCTTATAAATCCTCATGCCTAGTCACTCACCACCTTCTGACTGTATGGCACCCTGAGTCTAAATCCACCCATCACTTCATGACTCACCTGGCTGTGCCTCTCATCATTTGTCAACAAGTTGGCCATAGACTCCTAGTTGGTCTCCTGTTCCCAGATTCTTAGAATGCCAATCAATCTGCACACTGCTCTTCTCAACTGTGCAAAGACATGCACAGGCTATTCTACTACTTCTTGGAAAAACTGATTACAGAATTTATGTACTTTGAGTTCATGGATTATTTGCATTCATTTTCTCCATAAGCATGGTGTTTACTGTTTACTTTGCTTAAGACTGAGCCAGGTTACACCGACAAATTTTCTCTAGTGATTAGAAGTACTGCACGCAACTAGAGTCTTCTTTAAAGACACATGTTCAAAAGTTTCTAGGGAGGTAATATTTTAGGAAGATAGACTTTGGGATCTGACTGATCTTGATTCGGTCTGCAAATTGCCAAGCTAAACATCAAAATTTTCAACTCTATTAATAATAGCCAACATTTATACAGCACGTGCTTTATGTTAGGCACCGTTCTAAGTGGTATTCATTTTATGTAAAACTTGAAACTATGAGAGAAAGAGAGAGAGATTATTATCCTCATTTTTTCTCTGGCAAAATAACAGGCTTAAAGACATTAAGTTATTTTTCCAAGAGCTGGTATTTGAATATAGACATTTGAATCTCAGAGTCAGTGCCTTTAATCACCACTGTATACCATTTCCACAACAAGAATATAAGGGTTCATGTGCACTATAATATATGCAATTCATCTGGCAAGGGCTCAGTACTTGTCATTTGTCACTTTACCTTCTTCTCTGTGTCAAAAAACAAAAGTTATTCTGTTTTAAAATTGCTAATGGTTTCTGTATATGTATGTTTTGCCTAGGCAATGAGCTAGAATCTTCTTTCTGGTAGGTTTTATTTTTTGTATTCTTCAAAAGAGTTCAAAACCATGCCTTGCACATTGTCAATTCTCAACAAATGTTTGTTGATTGACTGAGTGGATGAAGATCTGTTTTTATTTGCACAGGATAAAATTTAGGTTTCTCAGAATTTGTTGTTCTTATTTTCCATATGTAAAAAAGAAAACAAAAGAGTACATGCATAAAACACAAATATATTTTATATTTAAGTAAATAGATAAACTGTTATATAGATAAGGCTTTGAAATGTATTATCCAGTTGCTTTCTCTCTTAGATTACTTGTAAGATAGCACCTTTTTTTAAGTGTCAAAGGCAGGAAATAATTGACTCTCAGGCTAATGTACCCTTCAGAGTTTGGTAAGACCCCAAATGAACTTATACAAAATGATCATTGGTATTGCTCAAAAAGACGGCAGGAAGTGTCAGGAGAAAAGGTGAGATTGTTGTAGTGGCTTTGAAAATAAAGGATGATTTCTCTCTGGCTCCAAACATCTGAACATAGAACATAAACCTTTTTTTTTATTTCATGTAGCTTTAAGTTTCTGGAACTTTTCCCAATGAAATTGAATGCATTTCATTCCAATGTTGCTTGGGTTGCTGTTGTATTTTTAGGGTCAATATTTAAGAAAACATTCATTAAATACTTAGTCTGTTTATTCACTATTTACTTTTTATTACACAAATTACTATATACTTTTTAAAGCTATTTACTTTTTATTGTTCAAATTCACAGTGTAAGGGACTGAAAAGTGGAATTTTTAACTCACGTGCCCTGACTGTATCCGCACTTCCCCATTTTCTGCAGTGAAGGAACATCATAGCACTAACTTATATTCAGATTCATACATCTGCCCTCAATTATACATAAGGTTGTTTTGCCCCTTCTCTTTCAATATTTTCTTTCAATAAGGGATATTTTGAGTTTTCCAGTTTTCATATAACTCTTAATGCTAAAGAAAACTTGAAGGAAAAAAAAATCGCTAAATTTCTAATTATATTTTAAGCATTTTCTAAAAAGAATGTTTTGGCCAAATTCCCATGATTAGGAGAATTACAAGATCAGACAATTAGGGAAAATAGTTACTGAAACATTTTGCTCCAAGTGCTACAGTGCTCTCAATCTATCATTGAAAAATGGATGAATACATTCAAAGAGTCCAGGGAACAGTTAAATAAAAGAAAGAAAATTTTGTTGATGCATCAGGTAAGAACACAAAGACCGAGGGCAAACTCAGTATGGTTATTTTGATGATATCAAGTAATGTCACAGGAATGGTGGAATTTCACAGGAATGGTTCTCTAACACCAACAAAGTAAAAAAAGTAAAAATAAAAACTTGGTCTAAATTTTAGAAAAGATTTATAGAGAGGACTGAGATGTAGAATCTCTTTCTTTGGGGGATTCATGAGAAAAGATAGAAGTCTAGCTTTCAGAAAGGGATTAAATACATTTCCTGCCTTGAATTAGGAGATGCATTGAATAAACCCTTTCTGACACTGGGAATTTCAGAAGTCTCTCACTTATAAACCAAATGTCTTTCTAAGGTTCTTTTCTAAGTCAGTCACTGGAGCACACATGATGGATGTATACTCATAGAATCAATAAATGCACACAGTAGTCTGTGTTCTATTGTCCCTAAGCTGCTCTGTTTGGGTTGTTTTTTTGTACATAAGTTCTCATTCTTTCCAGAATGGAGGGTGACATTTTTTGAATCTTGAATTTCTTGGAACATCTTGCAAATAACTCAGAAAGTTTAGAGAGTTTGTGACTCTGCTTCCTACAGTGTGGTTTTCCCTGAATTTTTCTATGAAAAGGACTTAAATCTCGTTCCAGGGCATCGTCAACACTGCCCACCTTCCAGAAACTCTGACTATTATCTGTCCTTCATCCTTAGAATTATACCTTGGGTGTAGAACCAGATTGAGCTCTCACAAAACACTGTGGACTTTCAAACTATTGTTTCAATAATTCTTACATAGTACCAAGTATTTTTATATAGTTTACTTCATTTAATTCTTAGAATATTCATATGAACTGTGACTATTTTAGATATTAGAAATTTTAGTCTTGGAAGAACTACTTATTATTGTGACTGAAAAGTGGAATTTTTAACCCCAGTGTCCTATGTCCAAGATTCTCAATTTTCTGCACTGAAGTAGCATCACACCACTCATTCAGATTCATATATCTGTCCTTAGAATACTTTATTACTGCTATTTTTTGTAATTGTCCAATTCTTCAAATAGTTTTCGATCCCAACACCAAATCTTCTGTAATGAGCAACTCTGTGTACTACTCATCATTTAAGTTTAAATGTCAGTTGACAAACCCTACACAAATTGTCCCATGTAAACAATCCCTTTCACTTTAGGTAACTACCATTTGCAATATTATCTATAATAAAAAGTGTCTTCTGTGTTTCGAGACACAGGAGAGGTGGGCTTGATCCCTGGGTTGGGAAGATCCCCTAGAGGAGGAAATGGCAACCCACTCCGTATTCTCGCCTGAAAAATCCAATGGAGAGAGGAGCCCCTGGCTACAGTCCATGGGGTTGTGAGGTGGACATGACTGAGCAACTGGGAACCCACGCACGTGTTTGGTGAGAGTGATTACCCACAAGTTATTTTATCCAAGCTGACCTTGGACTCTACAAACACCTGTTAATTCACTATGTCCTACATATCTTACTCTATTGGAAGGAGCAGAAGGGAAGTTTCTAGACCTATAGCAGTCCTGATGGGGAACAAAGGAGGATTAACTCAACATAGCTCTCTCTCTCTGGATTCTCTGAAACAGGTAAGAATAATTCCTATAATTTCTGTGCTGTCCATTTATAAAATCATCAATCCCATCATTTTACTTACATGTTGAAATGCTCAGCGAAGATCAGGTTGGTAGAGGTACCAGTGATTGTTGTCAGTCCACCAATGGTAGAAGAATACGCGATGCACAAGCACATAAGTTTACACATCATGTGGTCCTTCTTTGTTCGATATTTGTTTCCAGAATTCGTGCCTGAATTCTGTTCAACAATAAAATGTACCATGAGAAGAGCTCTATTCGTGGTCATAAGAAGCAGTCATAGCATTTGTTATGGACTGAATATGTATGTCCATCCCACCCCCAAATTCATATGTTGAAGCCCTCACGCCCAATACGATGGTATTTGGAGACTGGGACTTTGGAAAGTAATGGGGTTAGAGGAGATGGTCATGGTGGAGCCCTGGCATGATGGGATTAAAGTTCTTACAAGAGGAGACACCAAAGAGCTTGATTTCTCTCTTTCTTTCTGCCATGTGAGACCACAGAGAGAAGGCAGCTGTCTGCAACCTAAGGAGACAGCTCTCATCAGACACTAATCCCTGCTGGTTTCTTGATCTTGGATTTTCAGGTTCTAAACCTGAGAGAAACAAATTCCTGTTGTTTAAGTCACCCAGTCTATGGTATTTTGTCAGAGCAGCCCAATAAGGCAGCATTTATCTTTCCATCAACAGAAATGTTAACAAGAAAAAATAGGTAACCACTGAAATACCTTTACATAGTTTCATTCACTCATCCTTCTTTCTTATTCCTGAGCCAGCTTTTACCTACTTTCCTCCCTTCTCACCAGTGCTCCCAAATCTTTCCAGGGTTTTCCCTCTGAACTGGTGGCACATGGTCACTGATTTGCTAAATCTCTTTTGGGAGTGTTTCTCTTCTTTGGCACCTTAACTGGTCCTCTCCAGAGGATACCACTACTTCTGTAATTGAATGTTTTCAACCCCTTATACTTCAGCATTGAGATGGAGGCAGTGTCCTCTTTGTTACCCACCCTCTTCCAGAGCATTAATCTCCTACTGACATGAGAATAAATCAATTTTTCTTTAAGCTCATGTCATTTGGCTATCTCTTTCCCTGCTCATTCTTTTGAATAGGATGTTCTGATCTCCTGATCATCCACTGCTATCAATTAAGATGACATTCCCGTCTGGCCCACAACACTCCTCCATCCTGAAAATCCCGTCAAGCACCTGGATAACTGGACCATCTTTATGAATACCCCTCAGAGATCCCAGCCTTACAGATTTTTTTTAAAAAAAAAAAAAAAAACAGAAGCAACTCAGATGTCCATATGCTGATGAATGGACAAATGAAATGGGGTCTATTCACATAATGGAATATTACAGAGCCATTAAAGGGAATGAAGTATTGACACAGGCTACAACATACAGGAACTTTAACAATTATGCTAAGTAAAAGAGGCCAGACACAAAAGGATACACATTCTTTGACTTCATATCTAGGTGCTAGGAAAAGGTAAATTCTGACACTGAAAAGTAGATTAGAGGTGACCAGGAATTGGGAGTTACAGGTACCTGGGGTTTAACAGTTGGTGTTTCTGTTTGGGGTAACAAAAAAGTTTGGGGAGCAGACAATGGTGATGGTGGCACGACACTGTATGTAATTAATGCCAGTGAATTATACACTTTAGAGTGGTTAAAACATAGTAAATGTGATACATTCAGTTCAGTCACTCAACTGTGTTCAACGCTTTGCAACCCCACGGACTGCAGCACGCCAGGCTTCTCTGTCCGTCACCCACTCCTGGAGCTTGCTCAAACTCATGTCTGTGAGTCAATGATGCCATCCAACCATCTCATCCTCTGTTGTCATCTTCTCCTTAAGCCTTCAATCTTTCCCAGCATCAGGGTCTTTTCAAATGAGTCAGCTCTTCACATCAGGTGGCCAAAGGATTAACAAAAAAGTTTGGGGAGCAGACAATGGTGATGGTGGCACGACACTGTATGTAATTAATGCCAGTGAATTATACACTTTAGAGTGGTTAAAACATAGTAAATGTGATACATTCAGTTCAGTCACTCAACTGTGTTCAACGCTTTGCAACCCCACGGACTGCAGCACGCCAGGCTTCTCTGTCCGTCACCCACTCCTGGAGCTTGCTCAAACTCATGTCTGTGAGTCAATGATGCCATCCAACCATCTCATCCTCTGTTGTCATCTTCTCCTTAAGCCTTCAATCTTTCCCAGCATCAGGGTCTTTTCAAATGAGTCAGCTCTTCACATCAGGTGGCCAAAGGATTGGAGTTTCAGCTTCAGCATCAGTCCTTCCAATGAATATTTAGGACTGATTTCCTATAGGATGGACTGGTTTGATCTCCTTGCAGTCCAAGGGACTCTCAAGAGTCTTCTCCAACACCACAGTTCAAAAGCATCAATTCTTCAGCTTTCTTTATAGTCCAACTCTCACATCCATATATGACTACTGGAAAAACCATAGCTTTGACTAGACGGATATTTGTTGGCAGAGCAATGTCTCTGGCTTTTTAATATGCTGTCTAGTTTGGTCATAGCTTTTCTTCCTAGCAGCAAGCATCTTTTACTTTCATGGCTGCAGTCACCTTTCTGCAGTGTTTTACCATAATCTTTTTAAAAAAGGAATGAGGTACTGATACACATTATAACATGAATGAACCTTGAAAACATTGTCCTGGGTCAAAGAAACAAGACAGGAAAGACCCCTGTTTTACAATTCCATTTATGTGAAATGTGCAGAAAAGGCAAATCCATAGAGACAGTGGGAGGAAGGGGTTGGAAAGTAATTTGGGGAGAATGATTGCTAAAGAGTATATCTTTTTAGGGTGGCAAAATTATCTTCTGGAATTAATGATGATGAGAAAAAACTTAGTGTATAAAAGGAAATCAACCATGAACATTCATTGGAAGGACTGATGCTGAAGCTCCAAAACTTTGGCCACCTGATTCAAAGCGCCGACTCATTGGAAAAGACCCTGATACTGGGAAAGATTGAGGACAGGAGGAGAAGGGGGCGACAGAGGATGAGAAAGTTGGCTGGCATCACTGACTCAATGGACATGAATTTGAGCAAGCTTCAGCAGATAGTGAAGGACAGGGAAGCCTGGTGTGCTGCAGTCCATGGGGTTGGACATAACTTAGCAACTGAACAGCAACAACAATGTATTATCAACTGCTGAATTGTACACTTGAAAAAGGTGAATACAGTACCCCCATTTTTATGTAAATGTCAAAGATAAGCAATGGATTTCTTCTGACATGAAATGTTAGAAATTTCTTTATTATTATTTATTAAGCACCAGCTTAATACTGCAGACATTTCAAATCACCAGGCAACAACTCATTCTTCCCCACCCATCCCACCCCAAATTCTTGATAAAGAGCTCTTCAAGTAAAGACACACGCTCTTCTCTCCTCTGTATAAAACTTTATGAAATAAAGGCAAAGAACTGTGTACATCTTGCTGTGAATGCTGCCCACAGCTGTGGAGCCAGGGTCCACCTGAGGCTGGCTTTATTGTCCAGGTCCTGAAAGACTCTTGTTCATGAACTGTCTCTTCACAAAGCAAGTCCACCACTAACAAGGGGGAACAAAACAAGGAACAGTGGTGGTCAAATCACAGCGCAGGTCCAAGGTAAGGTCAGAATATGAATTTACTTAACAAGAAACTCAATAGTGCTCTGGCAGCCCTTACATTATATAAGCTCTTTGAAGGTACATGTACAATTTTCTCTTTTTCTTTCGTCCTTTCTCTCCTTTTTTTTCTGCAGTGACTCACAGGTTACTCAAAATTACGACAACAAAATAAATACATTAAAGCTGTCTCACACAATACCTGTTCTACGAGTTTACAATGCCCCAACCTAAGAACATACAACCAAAATTTCTTATTACAGGTAATTCATTATTCTGTGTGACTCAGGGAACTCCTACCACGTATAAGGTACCAAAGTTAAGCAACACTGCAATGTGAAAACTAAACACCTTAGCATGGCTTTACGTGGCTACAGGGTAAAAGGTGATTTATCAACTAAATAGGCAATGAAAAGAGTTTTTACCTTGCTGGGTTTATCATTCTGAGGGTCAAAAACTTTCTCACAAAGTCTCAGTCCAGTCTCTTGCCTCAGCTGTTGTAAGTAGGCCCTCATCACCTCTAAAATCAAGAGCAGGTAAAATAAAAAATTATATTTGAGAAAGCACCCCAAATGTGCTAGCTGTTGACTTAGACACTGACCTTGGTGATATTCTTCAACATCTGAACAGGATAAGAAATAGAAACAGCAGTTCAAATGGTTTTAAGATTATACTCATTTTGGTTGAAAAGGTTCTCTACGTGTCATACTTGTTGCCAAGGATCTTTTGTGAGAGTGACTCTTACAAAGTAGGCTAGTGCATAACTAATGAGTCCACTCTCAATCCATACAACAATCAAGTCAAGAAAAGGAGGCGGGTAAACAGTCCAGTGGAGAAAACCATGTGCCACACAGGAAGGGGGAGGAGATGTTCTTACCATCTTCCTGTTTGTTCGCAGGTTTGGCGTAAATGGCATTCAGTGGAAAACCAGGCTCTCCAGGAATGGGAAAATTAGTGATTCCCAGTGTATACATTTCTTTCTCGCCTTGGCTTTTAGAATTGCACTTAAAAAAAAAATTATAGACACAAACGTAGCGAAAAAGGATATAACATTTCAATTTGCAGTTTTTTAGTCTAAGTGGCTAGGTCTGGGGTTCTGTTTTTGTGCCCTTTTGTAATCTGGTGAAGCCTGTAGGCTCCTCCTCAAACTAATCTTTTAAATGAATAAGATAAAACAGGACTACACAAAATCCAATTATAATGAAATACAATAATTACAATATTTAAAAAATCAAATTTATGACATAGCCACACATGTGCTCTTTAATGCACTAAATAACAAGACTCACCAGTGGACCTAACAACTGAATTTTGAAGTAGTAATGAATGCAAATAAAATTTCAAAATATCTTCAATTATAAATGTAGTATGAAAATGGCGCAGAAAGTCACAGGTATTGCTAATGCTATTGTGGGCTGCTGCCTACGTTAACAATCAAAGTAAATGCTAGATTTCAGTTGGAGGTTAGTGAAAAGACGTAATCTTTTCTCCACTCAAGTTCATGCACCCCTGAATTCTATCCCTGGACCCCAGGTTAAGAACCCTTGAGCCATGGGCTTAAAAAAAGAATATTTTGGTCAAGATTTCTGTCTTGGAAAAATATATGCAAAGCCTTAAAACACCATCATCCTTATCTTCTCATTAGTCAACAACTGTTAAGAGATATACATTTGCAAAACCTTAAAACACCATCATCTTTCTCATTAGTCAACTACTCTAAGTTTAGACATCTACATTCAGATTTTCCTCTCAAGTCCATGCTCTAAGTCAGAGGAATATTTTCTACTTCTCCTTAAAGACTCAACAAGTCTAAACACCTATTGTGTTCCTGACAAATGATCATCCAGGCTTAATTACCTTTTGGAGTTTCTTTAGACACTCAGAAATGTAGAGAGTTATATATATCAAGGTCCTATCGGCTTCATTCTATGGGAAGAAAACAAAACTTAAAAACAGTCTTGAGCAAAATGCAATAATTATTTGCAATAAAAGAATTCAATCTTTGTCTTTTGATTTATTAACTGAAAACTGAGAGCACAGTTATCACAGTATCAAAAATTCCCATTCTCCAAATGCAATCTTCTCAAGCCCTCTGTCTGCTCCTGGGGAGGCAGACACCAGCTTCCTCCCTGAGCTGTGTGGCTGGTCCTGTTTTTCTCAGCTCCCCTTGCCCTGGGTTCCTGAGAAGTTGTACCAATAACTTCTCCTTCTAGGAAGGAGAGCTAACAAAGCCGCCTGGAAAACCTGAGGTGAACCATATGGCTGGTTAATCTTTAAAATCCCTTTCACTTCAGGATCTGTGCCGAGAATAGAAACATTTATGACTCTAAAGGAGGAAGCAATTATTTCACAACTGACCTATTCTTGAAGAGCTCCAAAAGTCCAACTCTTGACCTGACCCAAAGGAAAATGTGGAGAAGACAAATGGATGCTGATCAAATGTGGCACATACTTCAGGTCAAATTTTACATAGATTTACCATTTTAAATAAACAAACTACACTCTTCCCTACTTTTAAGAGTCTATGATATTTGAGAGAATGAAATGTGGTGGAATTTTAATACAAATACCACACTTAAGACCATGCATTAGATTACAAATGTCCATAACATCACAGAATGTTTAGATCATAGTTTACTGTCCAAGAGTCTACAAATAAAGATTTCACACTCTGCTGGATTCCAAGAGATTAAAGTTTGGCAAGGAGTTGAAAGAAGCAAAAAGTAAAGGAGAAAAGGAAAGATATACCCATTTGAATGCAGAGTTCCAAAGAATAGCAAGGAGAGATAAGAAAGTTTTCCTCAGTGATCAGTGCAAAGAAATAGAAGAAAACAGCAGAATGGGAAAGACTAGAGATCTCTTCAAGAAAATTAGAGATACTAAGGGAATATTTCATGCAAAGACGGGCTCAATAAAGGACAGAAATGGTATGGACCTAACAGAAGCAGAAGATATTAAGAAAAGGTGGCAAGAATACACAGAAGAACTGTACAAAAAAGATCTTCATGACCCAGATAATCACAATGGTGTGATCATTTCAGTCATGTCTGACTCTGCGTGCACACTAAGTCACTTCAGTCATGTCTGACTCTGCGTGCACACTAAGTCACTTCAGTCATGTCTGACTCTGCGTGCACACTAAGTCACTTCAGTCATGTCTGACTCTGCGTGCACACTAAGTCACTTCAGTCATGTCTGACTCTGCGTGCACACTAAGTCACTTCAGTCATGTCTGACTCTGCGTGCACACTAAGTCACTTCAGTCATGTCTGACTCTGCGTGCACACTAAGTCACTTCAGTCATGTCTGACTCTGCGTGCACACTAAGTCACTTCAGTCATGTCTGACTCTGCGTGCACACTAAGTCACTTCAGTCATGTCTGACTCTGCGTGCACACTAAGTCACTTCAGTCATGTCTGACTCTGCGTGCACACTAAGTCACTTCAGTCATGTCTGACTCTGCGTGCACACTAAGTCACTTCAGTCATGTCTGACTCTGCGTGCACACTAAGTCACTTCAGTCATGTCTGACTCTGCGTGCACACTAAGTCACTTCAGTCATGTCTGACTCTGCGTGCACACTAAGTCACTTCAGTCATGTCTGACTCTGCGTGCACACTAAGTCACTTCAGTCATGTCTGACTCTGCGTGCACACTAAGTCACTTCAGTCATGTCTGACTCTGCGTGCACACTAAGTCACTTCAGTCATGTCTGACTCTGCGTGCACACTAAGTCACTTCAGTCATGTCTGACTCTGCGTGCACACTAAGTCACTTCAGTCATGTCTGACTCTGCGTGCACACTAAGTCACTTCAGTCATGTCTGACTCTGCGTGCACACTAAGTCACTTCAGTCATGTCTGACTCTGCGTGCACACTAAGTCACTTCAGTCATGTCTGACTCTGCGTGCACACTAAGTCACTTCAGTCATGTCTGACTCTGCGTGCACACTAAGTCACTTCAGTCATGTCTGACTCTGCGTGCACACTAAGTCACTTCAGTCATGTCTGACTCTGCATGCACACTAAGTGTCACTTCAGTCATGTCTGACTCTGCGACACCGTGGACTGTAGCTCACGAAGCTCCTCTGTCCACGGGATTCTCCAGGCAAGAACACTGGGATGGGTAGCCATTTTCTTCTCCAGGGGACCTTGCAGACCCAGAGATCACACCTGTGTCTCTTACATCTCCTCATTGGCAGGCGGGTGCTTTACTACTAGCGCCACCTGGAAAGTCCCTGGAGACTTCTCAGCAGCACCTGAAAGAGCTGATGACTCCTCTCTGGAGAACTCTTCTCTGGGCTCTGTGATATTTCAGTCTTCTGGTTTTTCTTCATCTCTGCCTGTTCCTCCGTCTCCCTTGCCTGTTCATTCTCCTTGACCCATCCTTAAAACTGGAGTTTCCTGGGCTTCCCTGGTGGTTCAGTGGTAAGGAATCTGCCCACCAATGGAGGAGACTAGAGTTTGATTCCTGATCCAGGAGGACCCCACATGCCTGGGGGCAACTCAGCCCACTAGCCACAACTATGGAGCCTGTTGCTGTAGAGCCTGGGAACTGCAACTAGAAGCCCATGTGCTGCAACGACTGAAGCTCGGTGCCTCGAGCCTGTGCTCTGCAATAGAAGCCACTGCAATAAGCATCCTGTGCGATGCAGTGAAGAGGAGCCCCCACTTGCCACAACTAGAGACTGTTTCGCAGCAACAAAGACCAGCACAGCCAAAAACAAACAAACTCTGGAGTTTCCTGAAACCCTGTCACAGGGACTTGCTTGTCTCTTCTCACAGTAATGTTTCTTCTGAGGGATTTTCATACATTTCACTGGTTTAATGAAAGAGAAAATCACACCACCTAACTTGTTTTCAGCCAGGCTTCTCCTTTTACCTATGAATCCAACAGACTGTCCAACATAATTTCAATGTCTCAGATAAAACTCCAATCCCCAAATGTTCAAAACCAAACTCATTCTTTCCTTCCTCAAATCCTCTTCTTCAAGATTATCTACAGAAGATAATAGCATTACCACCCCCATGATTACAAACACTTAGACTGTGCTGAGTATATAAAAATACTGCTTTAAGTTAAAATCTAATAAATGCTTTAATTCACATTTTTCTCACAACGTAATGAGAGCAGTACTGCCATTATCCGACTGTACATATGGAGATGTGATGCACAGAGAGGCTGAGTGGCTTGCTTATGGTCACAGAGCCTGGAAATGGCAGACTTAAGTTTGGAGACCATTCAGGGCTCATACCACAGCACTCTCAGCCACTATACGACATTGCTTGTCCTTAAAATTCTCCTCATTCTCATCCCACTAAATTCTATCAATCGTTATCTACTGAAAAATGTCTGGACTCTGCTGTTTTTTCCCATCTCCACCATCACTTCCTCTAAGTCATCATTATCTCTGATTTGGGTTATTGTAAGAGGAACCAGAGAGCAAATTGCCAACATCCCTTGAATCACTGAAAAAGCAAGAGAATACCGGAAAAACATCTACTTCTGCTTCATTAATTATGCCAAAGCCTTTGACTGTGTGGATCACAATAAACTGTGGAAAATTCTTAAAGAGATGGGAATACCAGACCACCTGACCTGTCTCCTGAGAAATCTGTATGCAGAAATCTGTACGAAGCAGCAATTAGAACTGGACATGAAACAACAGACTGGTTCCAAATCAGGAAATGAGTACATCAAAGCTGTATATTGTCACCCTGCTTATTTAACTTATATGCAAAGTACATCATGAGAAATGCTGGGCTGGATGAAGCACAAGCTGGAATCAAGATTGCCAGGAGAAATATCAATAACCTCAGATATGCAGATAACACCACCCTTATGTCAGAAAACGAAGAAGAACTAAAGAGCCTCTTGATGAAAGTGAAAGAGGAGAGTGAAAAACCTGGCTTAAACTCAACATTCAGAAAACTAAGATCATGGCATCTGGTCCCATCACTTCATGGCAAATAGATGGGGAAACAATGGAAACAGTGACAGGCTTTATGTTTTGGGGCTCTAAAATCACTGCAGATGGTGACTGCAGCCATGAAATTAAAAGACACTTGTTTTTTGGAAAAAAAAGCTATGACCAACCTAGACAGCATATCAAAGAGCAGAGACATTACTTTGCCCACAAAGGTCCATCTAGTCAGTTCAGTTCAGTCACTTGACTCTTTGCGACCCCATGAATTGCAGCACGCCAGGCCTCCCTGTCCATCACTATCTCTCGGAGTTCACTCAGACTCACGTCCATCGAGTCCATGATGCCATCCAGCCATCTCATCCTTTGTCGTCCCCTTCTCCTCCTGCCCCCGATCCCTCCCAGCATCAGAGTCTTTTCCAATGAGTCAACTCTTTGCATGAGGTGGCCAAAGTACTGGAGTTTCAGCTTTAGCATCATTCCTTCCAAAGAAATCCCAGGGTTGATCTCCCTCAGAATGGACTGGTTGGATCTCCTTGCAGTCCAAGGGACTCTCAAGAGTCTTCTCCAACACCACAGTTCAAAAGCATCAATTCTTCAGCTTTCTTTATAGTCCAACTCTCACATCCATATATGACTACTGGAAAAACCATAGCTTTGACTAGACGGATATTTGTTGGCAGAGCAATGTCTCTGGCTTTTTAATATGCTGTCTAGTTTGGTCATAGCTTTTCTTCCTAGCAGCAAGCATCTTTTACTTTCATGGCTGCAGTCACCTTTCTGCAGTGTTTTACCATAATCTTTTTAAAAAAGGAATGAGGTACTGATACACATTATAACATGAATGAACCTTGAAAACATTGTCCTGGGTCAAAGAAACAAGACAGGAAAGACCCCTGTTTTACAATTCCATTTATGTGAAATGTGCAGAAAAGGCAAATCCATAGAGACAGTGGGAGGAAGGGGTTGGAAAGTAATTTGGGGAGAATGATTGCTAAAGAGTATATCTTTTTAGGGTGGCAAAATTATCTTCTGGAATTAATGATGATGAGAAAAAACTTAGTGTATAAAAGGAAATCAACCATGAACATTCATTGGAAGGACTGATGCTGAAGCTCCAAAACTTTGGCCACCTGATTCAAAGCGCCGACTCATTGGAAAAGACCCTGATACTGGGAAAGATTGAGGACAGGAGGAGAAGGGGGCGACAGAGGATGAGAAAGTTGGCTGGCATCACTGACTCAATGGACATGAATTTGAGCAAGCTTCAGCAGATAGTGAAGGACAGGGAAGCCTGGTGTGCTGCAGTCCATGGGGTTGGACATAACTTAGCAACTGAACAGCAACAACAATGTATTATCAACTGCTGAATTGTACACTTGAAAAAGGTGAATACAGTACCCCCATTTTTATGTAAATGTCAAAGATAAGCAATGGATTTCTTCTGACATGAAATGTTAGAAATTTCTTTATTATTATTTATTAAGCACCAGCTTAATACTGCAGACATTTCAAATCACCAGGCAACAACTCATTCTTCCCCACCCATCCCACCCCAAATTCTTGATAAAGAGCTCTTCAAGTAAAGACACACGCTCTTCTCTCCTCTGTATAAAACTTTATGAAATAAAGGCAAAGAACTGTGTACATCTTGCTGTGAATGCTGCCCACAGCTGTGGAGCCAGGGTCCACCTGAGGCTGGCTTTATTGTCCAGGTCCTGAAAGACTCTTGTTCATGAACTGTCTCTTCACAAAGCAAGTCCACCACTAACAAGGGGGAACAAAACAAGGAACAGTGGTGGTCAAATCACAGCGCAGGTCCAAGGTAAGGTCAGAATATGAATTTACTTAACAAGAAACTCAATAGTGCTCTGGCAGCCCTTACATTATATAAGCTCTTTGAAGGTACATGTACAATTTTCTCTTTTTCTTTCGTCCTTTCTCTCCTTTTTTTTCTGCAGTGACTCACAGGTTACTCAAAATTACGACAACAAAATAAATACATTAAAGCTGTCTCACACAATACCTGTTCTACGAGTTTACAATGCCCCAACCTAAGAACATACAACCAAAATTTCTTATTACAGGTAATTCATTATTCTGTGTGACTCAGGGAACTCCTACCACGTATAAGGTACCAAAGTTAAGCAACACTGCAATGTGAAAACTAAACACCTTAGCATGGCTTTACGTGGCTACAGGGTAAAAGGTGATTTATCAACTAAATAGGCAATGAAAAGAGTTTTTACCTTGCTGGGTTTATCATTCTGAGGGTCAAAAACTTTCTCACAAAGTCTCAGTCCAGTCTCTTGCCTCAGCTGTTGTAAGTAGGCCCTCATCACCTCTAAAATCAAGAGCAGGTAAAATAAAAAATTATATTTGAGAAAGCACCCCAAATGTGCTAGCTGTTGACTTAGACACTGACCTTGGTGATATTCTTCAACATCTGAACAGGATAAGAAATAGAAACAGCAGTTCAAATGGTTTTAAGATTATACTCATTTTGGTTGAAAAGGTTCTCTACGTGTCATACTTGTTGCCAAGGATCTTTTGTGAGAGTGACTCTTACAAAGTAGGCTAGTGCATAACTAATGAGTCCACTCTCAATCCATACAACAATCAAGAAAAGGAGGCGGGTAAACAGTCCAGTGGAGAAAACCATGTGCCACACAGGAAGGGGGAGGAGATGTTCTTACCATCTTCCTGTTTGTTCGCAGGTTTGGCGTAAATGGCATTCAGTGGAAAACCAGGCTCTCCAGGAATGGGAAAATTAGTGATTCCCAGTGTATACATTTCTTTCTCGCCTTGGCTTTTAGAATTGCACTTAAAAAAAAAATTATAGACACAAACGTAGCGAAAAAGGATATAACATTTCAATTTGCAGTTTTTTAGTCTAAGTGGCTAGGTCTGGGGTTCTGTTTTTGTGCCCTTTTGTAATCTGGTGAAGCCTGTAGGCTCCTCCTCAAACTAATCTTTTAAATGAATAAGATAAAACAGGACTACACAAAATCCAATTATAATGAAATACAATAATTACAATATTTAAAAAATCAAATTTATGACATAGCCACACATGTGCTCTTTAATGCACTAAATAACAAGACTCACCAGTGGACCTAACAACTGAATTTTGAAGTAGTAATGAATGCAAATAAAATTTCAAAATATCTTCAATTATAAATGTAGTATGAAAATGGCGCAGAAAGTCACAGGTATTGCTAATGCTATTGTGGGCTGCTGCCTACGTTAACAATCAAAGTAAATGCTAGATTTCAGTTGGAGGTTAGTGAAAAGACGTAATCTTTTCTCCACTCAAGTTCATGCACCCCTGAATTCTATCCCTGGACCCCAGGTTAAGAACCCTTGAGCCATGGGCTTAAAAAAAGAATATTTTGGTCAAGATTTCTGTCTTGGAAAAATATATGCAAAGCCTTAAAACACCATCATCCTTATCTTCTCATTAGTCAACAACTGTTAAGAGATATACATTTGCAAAACCTTAAAACACCATCATCTTTCTCATTAGTCAACTACTCTAAGTTTAGACATCTACATTCAGATTTTCCTCTCAAGTCCATGCTCTAAGTCAGAGGAATATTTTCTACTTCTCCTTAAAGACTCAACAAGTCTAAACACCTATTGTGTTCCTGACAAATGATCATCCAGGCTTAATTACCTTTTGGAGTTTCTTTAGACACTCAGAAATGTAGAGAGTTATATATATCAAGGTCCTATCGGCTTCATTCTATGGGAAGAAAACAAAACTTAAAAACAGTCTTGAGCAAAATGCAATAATTATTTGCAATAAAAGAATTCAATCTTTGTCTTTTGATTTATTAACTGAAAACTGAGAGCACAGTTATCACAGTATCAAAAATTCCCATTCTCCAAATGCAATCTTCTCAAGCCCTCTGTCTGCTCCTGGGGAGGCAGCCACCAGCTTCCTCCCTGAGCTGTGTGGCTGGTCCTGTTTTTCTCAGCTCCCCTTGCCCTGGGTTCCTGAGAAGTTGTACCAATAACTTCTCCTTCTAGGAAGGAGAGCTAACAAAGCCGCCTGGAAAACCTGAGGTGAACCATATGGCTGGTTAATCTTTAAAATCCCTTTCACTTCAGGATCTGTGCCGAGAATAGAAACATTTATGACTCTAAAGGAGGAAGCAATTATTTCACAACTGACCTATTCTTGAAGAGCTCCAAAAGTCCAACTCTTGACCTGACCCAAAGGAAAATGTGGAGAAGACAAATGGATGCTGATCAAATGTGGCACATACTTCAGGTCAAATTTTACATAGATTTACCATTTTAAATAAACAAACTACACTCTTCCCTACTTTTAAGAGTCTATGATATTCGAGAGAATGAAATGTGGTGGAATTTTAATACAAATACCACACTTAAGACCATGCATTAGATTAGAAATGTCCATAACATCACAGAATGTTTAGATCATAGTTTACTGTCCAAGAGTCTACAAATAAAGATTTCACACTCTGCTGGATTCCAAGAGATTAAAGTTTGGCAAGGAGTTGAAAGAAGCAAAAAGTAAAGGAGAAAAGGAAAGATATACCCATTTGAATGCAGAGTTCCAAAGAATAGCAAGGAGAGATAAGAAAGTTTTCCTCAGTGATCAGTGCAAAGAAATAGAAGAAAACAGCAGAATGGGAAAGACTAGAGATCTCTTCAAGAAAATTAGAGATACTAAGGGAATATTTCATGCAAAGACGGGCTCAATAAAGGACAGAAATGGTATGGACCTAACAGAAGCAGAAGATATTAAGAAAAGGTGGCAAGAATACACAGAAGAACTGTACAAAAAAGATCTTCATGACCCAGATAATCACAATGGTGTGATCATTCACCTAGAGCCAGACATCCTGGAATGTGAAGTCAAGTGGGGCTTAGAAAGCATCACTACGAACAAAGCTAGTGGAGGCGATGGAATTCCAGTTGAGCTATTTCAAATCCTAAAAGACGATGCTGTGAAAGTGCTGCACTCAATATGCCAGCAAATTTGGAAAACTCAGCAGTGGCCACAGGACTGGAAAAGGTCAGTTTTCATTCCAATCCCAAAGAAAGGCAATGCCAAAGAATGCTCAAACTATAGCACAACTGCACTCCTCTCACACACTAGTAAAGTAACGCTCAAAACTCCCCAAGCTAGGCTTCAGCAATACGAGAACCGTGAACTTCCTGATGTTCAAGCTGGTTTTAGAAAAGGCAGAGGAACTAGAGATCAAATTGCCAGCATCTACTGGATCATGGAAAAAGCAAGAGAGTTCCAGAAAAACATCTATTTCTGCTTTATTGACTATGCCAAAGACTTTGACTGTGTGGATCACAATAAACTGTGGAAAATTCTGAAAGAGATGGGAATACCAGACCACCTGACCTACCTCTTGAGAAACCTGTATGCAGGTCAGGAAGCAACAGTTAGAACTGGACATGGAACAACAAACTGGTTCCAAATAAGAAAAGCAGTACGTCAAGGCTGTATGTTGTCACCCTGCTTATTTAACTTATATGCAAAGTACACCATGAGAAATGCTGGGCTGGATGAAGCACAAGCTGGAATCAAGATTGCCAGGAGAAATACCAATAACCTCAGATATGCAGATGACACCACCCTTATGGCAGAAAGTGAAGAACTAAAGACACTCATGATGAAAGTGAAAGAGGAGAGTGAAAAAGTTAGCTTAAAGCTCAACATTCAGAAAAGTAAGATCATGGCATCCGGTCCCATCATTTCATGGTAAACAGATGGGGAAACAGTGGAAACAGTGGCAGACTTTATTGTTTTGGGCTCCAAAATCACTGCAGATGGTGACTGAAGCCATGAAATTAAAAAACGCTTACTCCTTGGAAGAGAAGTTATGACCAACCTAGACAGCATATTAAAAAGCAGAGACATTATTTTACCAACAAAGGTCCATCTAGTCAAGGCTACGGTTTTTCCAGTAATAATACATGGATGTGAGAGTTGGACTGTAAAGAAATCTGAGCACCAAAGAATTGATGCTTTTGAAGTGTGGTGTTGGAGAAGACTCTTGAGAGTCCCTTGGACTGCAGGGAGATCAAACCAGTCAATCCTAAAGGAGATCAGTTCTAAATATTCATTGGAAGGACTGATGCTGAAGCTGAAACTCCAATCCTTTGGCCACCTGATGCGAAGAACTGACTCATTTGAAAAGACCCTGATGCTGGGAAAGATTGAAGGCTNGAGTTGGACTGTAAAGAAATCTGAGCACCAAAGAATTGATGCTTTTGAAGTGTGGTGTTGGAGAAGACTCTTGAGAGTCCCTTGGACTGCAGGGAGATCAAACCAGTCAATCCTAAAGGAGATCAGTTCTAAATATTCATTGGAAGGACTGATGCTGAAGCTGAAACTCCAATCCTTTGGCCACCTGATGCGAAGAACTGACTCATTTGAAAAGACCCTGATGCTGGGAAAGATTGAAGGCTTAAGGAGAAGATGACGACAGAGGATGAGATGGTTGAGTTGGCATCACCGACTCAATGGACATGAGTTTGGGTAAACTCTGGGAGTTGGTGATGGAGGGGGAGGCCTGGCGTGCTGCAGTCCATGGGGTCGCAAAGAGTCGGACACGACTGGGACTGAACTGAACTGAAATTCCATAATCTAGAACATTATCAAGAAGATTCATTGACATTCCTTGTAACTTGCTCACAGCAGCATCTCAGAGAACTTCTTTCCATTTCTCCCTTTCCTTTTCTACCCACTTCCACTTCTCCCTTCCTCCTGAGATCACAAGAACTATGAGGTTGAGAGAAGGATCCAGGACACAGAGGTATATAAAAAACAGCATGCAAAATTTTTTGGTTTTGGACTCGTACAAAATAGGTGCTTAATGCTGCTGAGTAAATAAATATAAAGAAGTGTGTAGACAAGGGTAAATCTCAGTATCGGACCAAACAATATTAAGCACTGTGAGCCACAGTCTGTCACAACTACTCAACTCAGCTGTTGTGGCATGAAAGCACCCATAGGTGATGTGTAAATAAATGCAAATGGCTATGTTCCAGTAAAATTTACAAAAACATATGGTAGGCCAGATCTGGCCCTCAGACAGTGTCTGCAAAACCATAGTGAACAAGATTAATATAGAATTAGGCACTGTTCTGGATTTTTAAAATCACACAATCTAATTTCATTTTACTTATTCCTCACATTAACTCTGACTGCCAAGTACATACTATCCCCATCAGAAAACTAAAGCATAAAAGTTTTGTACTTTACCTTAATTTCATAGTTTTTGAAGAAGACATTGGCCTTAAAGTAATAGATAGCTTCATCCACAATATCGGTATCTTTTGCTAAGCAGGGCAGGATGGGAGAAAGGCAGAGGATGTTAGCCAAATGTAAAACATAACCTTTGAAAAGCTATAAAGAAAAAAAAAATCAAAGCTCAACAGTCAAGGGCTTTGGAATTAAATAACATAGAATCAGGCTTCTGAAACAAAGTCTTTAGAAAGAATTTCTAGAAGAATAAGCACATGGTTTATTCAGACAGCTTTACTGTCTTTATAAAAATTATACATGCTCATTAGAGAAACAAATGAATCAATACAGGAAAAAAAAGGAATTGTCACCCTAATCTCACTACCCAGAAATAACTACTCTCAGCATTTGGTGAACATCACTCCAGACATTTCTCAATGCATTTACAAAAACAGACTGAGACACAGACTAAATTTAATAAATTGCTTTCTTAGAAATATTTGGATGACCAAAAAGTTCATTCGAGTTTTTCCAAAAGATGTTACAGAAAACCCCAACGAACTTTTTGGCCAACCCAATACAAAGAATTCCATACAATTTTATTTGAACTTACATACTATAGCTTTAGGGGAAAAAACTCTCAGCTGTTCACTTAAGAATGTACTGGGATTCACACATACATCTTTCTTTCTATAAAAACTGTGACTTCAAATATGTACAATCTGTTCAAGGTGGCTAGAGACTGAGAAAAACCAGAAGTAATGTTGCAACAAAGACAGATCTCATTACAAAATTTCTGTGGCTTTTTCTGGGTTTTCCTTTTTTTATTTTAAAAAGGTCACAATCCCAGGGTCTTGATATCCGGCAGCTGGTTTTAGCAATGTAGAAACGGTTATTTTCATCTTGCAACCCTGACTGCTATCCCTCTCACACAGCAGAAATGCAGATGCTTTTGTACTCTAACCCAGTTGTCTTTATCTTTGCCCATTCCCCTGCTGGAGAATTTTAACAGAACTCTTTTTTTTTTCCCTCCTTTAAAAAATTTTTTTTGGACATGTGGGATCTTAGTTCCCCAACCAAGGGTCGAACCCACACCCCCTGCAGTCTTAACCGGTGGACCACCACAGAAGTCCCCAAAAGAATTCTAACTCTAGACTTCTGTTCCCTGTGATCTAGGCTCTTATTTGCAAAAAAGAAACTTCCTTCTATGATCCCACAGTGCTTACAAAAAACAAGCTAGCTCTAGTGTCATGTTGCAGAGGAAGAGAAAGAGGCTAGCTGACAGGATTCAGGCTAGTTGATAGGATTCAGAACATAGAAGAGCATTTGGCATATATAAGGTGTTCAAAAGATATCTGTTGAATGTAAATAACTAGATTAATGCTAACCATTACTTAGCCCATAGTACAGGCTTGTATTTCTCCATAATTCCAAGGCAGTCCTATTCCAGCCCCCTCGGGAAGATTAACAGGCCACTCTTAACTACAGAAATCATGAAGCTCCAGTTTCATGCAGTCCCATCTCTCTCAAGGGCCCAAGAATTGCAAAGGTGGTAATTAAAGTCATTTCATTGGTCAGTTAAGTCTTCTGATATACTATATGGTATTTTGGCACAATCTGGGAAGTAATCTGGTCAAACACTGATCCTTATTCTTCCTCTGCAAAAGAGTAATGTCATTCTTTTACATTATTTTTCCTGTTTTTGGTGGCTTTTTTTTTCCATCTCAGAACAAGATTGTGGTGACTCACCAAATTTATTAGGTTTACTGAGCTTTAAACTGGTATTGAAAACAAAACTAAATTAAGAGGAAGTCAAGTCAAATAAACTGGCCAGAAGAATGGAGACAGGGTCAGTACAAAATTAGTAATCTAAACTATGGTCTTGGAAACCACAAATGGAACTCAGTGCAGACCCTTCCTGGCTGCAGGGAAACCATGTCTAATATAACACAAATTACACTGTTGGCAGAACATCTCAGAATGTCGTCAGAAGAGTCTCAGATAGTATCTGAAAAGAATGAGGCATTCTGAACAGAGAAAAAAAAAAAGTGAGTGCCAAGAAAGAAAGCAAAAGATATAAAATTCAGAAAAGCAAGAGAAGAAATGAATAATGTTATACAGGACACTTACGGGGAAGGCAATGGCACCCCACCCCAGTACTCTTGCCTGGAAAATCCAATGGACAGAGTAGCCTGGTGGGCTGCAGTCCATGGGGTCGCTAACAGTCGGACAGACTGAGCGACTTCACTTTCACTTTTCTCCTTCATGCACTGGAGAAGGAAATGGCAACCCACTCCAGTATTCTTGCCTGGAGAATCCCAGGGATGGGGGAGCCTGGTGGGCTGCCGTCTATGGGGTCACACAGAGTCAGACACGACTGAAGTGACTTAGCAGCAGTAGCAGCAGGACACTTAAGACTGAGATATTGGTAAAAACTGGGATGCTGAAAAATGGACAAAGGAAGTAGATTTAGATAAAGAAAGAAGTTAAAATACGCTTTGTTTTTTCCAGCTTGATGACACAGAAAGGATGGGGACATGATGTTCTATAGAAGCAGCAGCATTAGATTAGTAAGAACTGACAGTGATGATAGGAAGAGTATTGAGAATTAAGCACATTCCTCTTCCCTCTCAACAAAATATCCCAGAGAAACTGGCAGCAATAATACAGTTTCCTATTAACTGCAACATCTACCCAAGATCTGAGAAGGTGGAAAACACAATATCCATCAAGCAAATAGAAAATACAAGAGCAATCTGAGAAAGTATTTCCCTGATGTGCTAACATCAGAGGGCTTCATACCAAAATGTGAAAATAATGGAAAGGGGTTTTGACTTACTCTCCCTAGGGGCGGGTCCTTTGAACTGACTTCTGAGAGGCAATAGTGCCATGTTTCCAATGAGTTTGGTGTCAGGGTCCATGAGGGAAGAGTGGTAAGCCTGTAGGGACAAGCCAGGTAAGAACACAGAAGCAGAAAGAGAGCAAATGTCACTGGGGCAAACAAGTACATTTACCTAAGGAAAAAAAAGAATAATTCATCCAAGATAAACTGGCTCATGAAAACTATCAAAGTTTGAGGAATTCTGAGAAAATCGGAGGCAAGCTGGTTGTTGAACACAGCCATTATTAAAAATAAAGTTATAGAAATTTTCAATTAAATAAATTATATTAAAAACAAAGGTAATAAATATTTGACACTTTCATTATTTCCTATTTTAAAATTATTTTACCAATGTCTGTAATCTTAAGGTTAGTTATGCCTTTTGCACCTATGGTGGAAACACTGTATGATAAGGTGCTACTGTGCTTCCCTTCCAATTTCACATCTGGTGACAGAACACTGGTAACTGGTGGGGTATTCACACTATAGAAATGGGCAAACGCTATCTATATCAGAGGTACCCAGCAACCCAGCTGATGTTAAAACCACAATCCAAGCACTGGCTCTTCAGCTCTGCCACTTCCTGGCTTTATGCCTTTTGACTAAGACATCACTTTTCTTCTCTTAGCCTATTTCTACATTTGTAAAATAAAAACATATATACTTGTTTTCAGTGGGTGGATGTGAGTTAGAGGAGGGAGGAAAAAAATCACATTTATGAGAACAATTTATAGGCCAATTTCTAGTTTGGCATTTTACAAGATGTCTGGCTTTTTGTAAGACAACATGGGCCCCAGTCATTTATTCATCAAAAGATTACTAAGTACCTTCTGTGTGCAAGGCATGTGGAGATACTGGCATGCAAGACCAGCCCTGGCTCTGTCAGGTGAAAAGAGGAGACAGACAATAACTAAGTGATCACAGGGGAGGTCAAGGGTGCTCTTTGTGCACCTGGAATGATGAGTACAAGGCATTAGGGTTCTGGCTTAAAATCTGGCTTTATCAAGATTTACTAGTGTGCTTATGTACTTAAGGGCTTCCCTGGTGGATCAAATGGTAAAGAATCTGCCTGCAATGCAGGAGACCTGGTTCAGTCCCTGGGTTGGGAAGATCCTCTGGAGGAGGAAATGTCAACCCACTCCATAATTCTTGCCTAGAGGAGGAGCCCAGGATTCTTGCCTAGGACAGAGGAGCCTAGTAGGACCCACAGGATCCCAAAGAGTCAGACTCAACTGAGTGACTAACTTTATGTGAAAATGGATTTTAAATGGATAACCAACAACGACCTACTGTACAGCACATGGAACTCTGCCCATTGTAATGTGGCAGCCTGGATGGGAGGGGAGTGTGGGGAAGAATAGATACATGTATAGGTATGGCTGAGTCCCTTTGCTGTTAACCTTAAACTATCACAACATTGTTAATCTACTACACCCCAATACAAACACACAACACACACACACATACTGGTGTGTTGCACACACTAGTGTGCAACTCTGGGCAAGTTATTTAACTTCTCTGAGCCTCAACTTTCTCCTCTGCAAAATGAAAAACCACTAACATATCTACTTCATAATCACTCTGAGGATTACTTAGGGAATAATTTATACAAACTGTGTAGCTCAGAAATGGCCTGACATGCATCAGGAGTCAAATGGTAGCTATGGGGTTCACGAAAGGTAACTATGGTTTGCTTCTTTTTATTACAGATATGCTTCATCTAACGCAGCCCCTTACCCTCCCCTGCACTAGCTACACTGTCTTGTTACCCACTTATTACCTTCATGGCATTTGTCACTGTCTCAAACAATCCCCCTTATTTTATTTACATTTACAGACTATGTCTCCTCATTAGAACGTAAACTCCTTATGAACAGGGATTTGTTGGCCTTATTCACTGCTATAATAGCGCTCTGGCATGCAACAGATGCTCAACATCACGTTACTGAACATGCTTTTTCCTCATCTGCAAAATGGAGACCATGATGGTGATAAATCTAGCCCCGTGACTGTCAGAAATTAAGAACAACCAAACCACCATCAATTTTAACTCCTACTCTGATGCACATGAAAACAAACGTGGAAACTAGGCGCGGACCTTGCACCTGCTCTGAGAGCCCTAAACCCAGCGGCTCAGGGGTGGCAGCCACTGCCGGGGCGACAGGGGAGGAGGAGTCAGGGGAGTGGGGTCGGACAGGCGACAGGCAGCATAAGGGACCCGCCTCCAGAGGCGAAGGAGGAAGTGGGCCTACAGGGTCAACCAGTTCATCCTAAAGGAAATCAGTCCTGAATATTCATTGGAAAGACTGATGCTGAAGCTGAAACTTCAATACTCTGGCCACCTGATGTGAAGAACTGAGTCACTGGAAAAGACCCTGATGCCTGAAAGATTGAAGGTGGGAGGAGAAGCTTGAAAAGATGATACTGTAGTAAGGTGCAAAGATTTAGAACCAGAGAGATAGTAGTAGAGAGAAATGGGCAGGAAAATAAAGCTCTTAAGATAGTCTGAGATGAGCCACTAATTAAGACAATGATTGGTACAGAAGCTCTAAAAAGGAGTAGGAGAGTCCTTAGCAAACTGATCTGCTCATTACAGTAGTTTCAAGACTGTTCGACCCTAATTTTAGAGTGTTTGACCCTAATCTTAAAATGATGTTAGAATAAGTCACTCAGGGTAGACAGTAAGATTCAAACCCTGAGAGTACATGTTTGCAGATTTATCTGAACTAATCACTACATTTATCTATGAGTGGAGCAAGCATTTATGTGTGTGTGTGAGGTATCTTTTCTTCGAAATTGGGAGAGGAAAAAAAATCCAAAGCAGAGAAGGGAGAGGCAAAGCATCTAGAGGGTGAAGCTGGAGACATTCAGGGATGAGGTGTGCAGAGAAAACCTCTTGCGCTGTTGACAAAGGACAGAGACAAGGATATATTGTGAGCGGGAAAGAACTTACTCTATGTTTCTTCATGAGAAACGTACATGAAATTAAATGTATAGAATGATGTAGTTTTTTAAAAATAAAAAATTTATCCACAAATGCACAAAAGAAATTATACTGAAATGAAATATATCAAGATATGAGTCCCTCTACTTTCTTGATACTGTTTCTATCTTCCACAATAATACAAGCATTTTTTTAAATATATAAAAGAATCATAGAGTACAGATATTTAGAGATAATCTGGTACAAAGACCTACATTTTCAGAAGAACAAAATAAGTCTCAATGTGACATAACAGTCACAGCAGAAATGAAGCAGATTTCTGTGTATCTGTGTTTATTTTCAGTGATTTCCCTTGTGTCATCTTGCCTTCCAGAACACACTTTTTATTTGAGTTTTTTAACGTATACCCAAAACTTTACCTCTAATTACTTTTCATATTGCTTTCACAACAGCAACTGCAACCTAGTGTATTTTTATTCAGTCCCAATTCTGTCATCATACATTTGTAGTTCCAACAATATATGACATCTAAGACCTACCTTGTGAGTATGTCTTCTACAACTTCTTTCAAGTAACTGAAAACATTTTGTCCAGGACATGATCAACTTCAGAATCCTAAGACACCGTGAAATGGGTAGTACTCCAGGGACATTTCAGAACAGAAATCCTGCAGGTGCCGATATAACTCACTATTGCCATCTGGTGGCAGTGATTGTGGATTCTGGGGGCATGTTATACACCGACCCCAGGTGCTATTATAATAAGGGAATCACTATGGACTATACCCGGGGAAGGCAATGGCACCCCACCCCAGTACTCTTGCCTGGAAAATCCAATGGACGGAGTAGCCTGGTGGGCTGCAGTCCATGGGGTCGCTAACAGTCGGACAGACTGAGCGACTTCACTTTCACTTTTCTCTTTCATGCATTGGAGAAGGAAATGGCAACCCACTCCAATATTCTTGCCTGGAGAATCCCAGGGATGGGGGAGCCTGGTGGGCTGCCGTCTATGGGGTCACACAGAGTTGGACACGACTGAAGTGACTTAGCAGCAGCAGCAGCATGGACTATACCAGTCTTCACTGCTCTGTATAAAATAATTCAACTGGGTGAGTGTGGTATAAAAACATTACGGGTTATATTTATATTTAAA
The DNA here is from genome assembly GCA_006410675.1 of Oreotragus oreotragus. Classification (NCBI taxonomy): domain Eukaryota; kingdom Metazoa; phylum Chordata; class Mammalia; order Artiodactyla; family Bovidae; genus Oreotragus; species Oreotragus oreotragus. Next base: position 488,672 of record SJYX01020776.1, read on the forward strand.
TGTTTATGCAAGGCTAATTGAACAAAATATTAGTTCCTGCTAATCATTTTCTGCTTGCGAAAGTTTATCACACAGAGTTGGACACGACTGAAGTGACTTAGCAGCAGCAGCAGCATGGACTATACCAGTCTTCACTGCTCTGTATAAAATAATTCAACTGGGTGAGTGTGGTATAAAAACATTACGGGTTATATTTATATTTAAATGTTTATGCAAGGCTAATTGAACAAAATATTAGTTCCTGCTAATCATTTTCTGCTTGCGAAAGTTTAAAATCTTCCAGCTCTTTTTGAACATTTTTTGCATTTTAGGGGCTTCCCTGGTGGCTCAGACGGTAAAGCATCTGCCTGCAATGCGGGAGACCCGGGTTCGATTCCTGGGTCAGGAAGATCCCCTGGAGAAGGAAATGGCAATCCATTCCAGCACTCTTGCCTGGAAAATCCCATGGACGGAGGAGCCTGATAGGCTACAATCCATGGGTTCGCAAAGAATTGGACACGACTGAGCGACTTTACTTTACTTTTGCATTTTAATACTATTCCTGTAGCACCATTTTTCAGTTGCAGGTATTAGAGTCAAAATTTCACTATGTTACATGATGAGAATTAAGCTTTCTTTCACAGCCTCCTCCACTGAACACACTTAAGACTTCTCAAGTCTCCATCACCCTCCCATTATGGCTATCATAATTTTGCTTAGAGCAGAGGTCAGCATTCAGAATGTTGTCTAGAGATCTACTAACAACTGAGAAATCAGATATATATTACTTTTCTTGTTTTGTGTCCCCTGCTTACTTGATTAGTTTTCTAAGTGGATACCACTAAATCAGCCCAAAATATTCCCTGGTTATTTAAATGTTTTCTCTGAAAAAGAAAATGATGTGACACCTAATCTACAACAAAGTGAAGTGAAAGTTGCTCAGTCGTGTCTGACTCGTTGTGACCCCATGGATCATACAGTCCCTGGAATTCTCTAGGCCAGAATATTGAAGTGGGTAGCCTTTCCCTTCTCCAGGGCATCTTCCCAACCCAGGGACTGAACCCAGGGATTGAACCCAGGTCTCCGGCATTGCAGGTGGGTATTTAATCTACAATATTCTACCAATTCCATTGTCTTAGAGACATCTCTTCGGGGCTTTCCTGTCTGTCTAACATCCAGTCATTTTCTTTCTCTAGACCTGCAAGGAGCTATCTAGACTTAAGTCTACCCTCTTCCTTCATTGATAGTTCGACTGGGTATTGATTTCTAGGTTGAAAACAATGTTACTTAGATTTTTGAAGGATTCTCCCCTGATTGCCTGTGAGTTTCCAGGGTTGCTCTAAAGAAGTCTTCTGTTATTCACGTTTTTTATCCAAAGGAATTGGTTTTTCTCTCTTTCTGGAAACTCAGGGTCTTCTCCTCATTCACTGTATTCTGAACTCTCAATGTCCTTCCCTATGTGTATCTGTCCCATCCATCTTGCTGTACCCAGTGGGAGCTTATCATAAAAATTATATTTTTCCATTATGGAAGCTTTCTTGAATTTTGGTAGAATCTTCTCTGTTTTCTCTACTCTTTTTCTGAAACTCCTATCTTTTCTCTTCTTGCTTATTCCTTTTATACTAAAGTTTCTACTTATATTTCATATCTTTACATTGTATTATTTTATAAATTTATTTCCTATTTTATCTATATATGTTCTGCTTCTTGTTTCTATTATAGAATGTCCTTCATATTTCATGAATGCAGATTCTTTGTTTCCCTCTCTGAATATATTAATGATAGCTTCTTTTCTTGTGTTTTCATCTTTTTGCACAGTCTGTTTCCTGCAAGTTTCTGTTTTCCTTTTCTTTGTTTAAGTCTCTCCCTTCCATGCCTGAGGCGGTCTTCAGATATCCAGGAACTTTGGTGCTTTGCTCATATTTAAAGCAGTGAAAAGCTGGCTGGAATCCTTGTATATGTGCTTTGGGATTTGTTGGTGAATGTGGGCTCATATCTAGTATCATCTGATTGGGGCTTTTTGGGGAGAAAACCCAATGCTATATATTTTCATCTTTTCTCTTATACTGGCTGCATTACCCAAAGAAAAACCTCCCTGGCCTTTTGCCTACTGACACAAGGAGGGAATAGGTCTGGTTATTGGGGCTTGCAGGGTGGAAGGCAGGGGTCTCACCATTCAACATATAAATGGTCTGTCGGTATCTCTGTTTTCATCATGAAATTATCCCCGATTCGGAACTGCATCAAGTTCTCCTTACCCTCTGTGTCACCTGTCTAAAGATTACACTTCTGTTTGGTGGAGGAAGAACAGCTGCACCCATGGAGACTTGTGGGAGAAACTTGTGTATTTAACTGTTTCTTATACAATTTTTTAAGTACCCTCACTTTTCAACATTTTAAAAACTTTGAGGGCTACTGGTAGGTAAATTAGATTGCTTATTTGTGCCTATTCTTTAACTTTCCATGTTCCAAAATGATTTTGCAGTCATCTTCTCACTTGACATTTTTATAATTGTGACTTTACCTTAAAAAGTCTATTCTTTTTTTTAATGAAGATTCAGGATAGAGTGAAGGTAAATGGACCTATTTAATCTGCCATATTATTGAAAGATTCAATACTTCTGTTTTAACTTTAAAATACAAGTAAATAAATGATTCTTGACTAATAATCCTTGCACAGACTGACCTTAGTGGCTCAGTGGCATCCACATTGGGGGATGATGGAGAAAACAGGGAAAGGAAAGGAAAGCTCCAGAGTGCACAGAGAGAGTGACAGTAGGGCCATGCAATCCTGTTCACTATTGATGTGTTGAGTTTATACGGTCTTGGCTAAGAGGATAACGAATTATCCTTTCTAGCTTTAATTCAACGAGTCCTTCCACGATGTGCTTCTGGCTTTAAGTGATTTCTATAGGAAGTTACTTAAAAATCCCTAGAATGAAGACAACACAAGAAAATGTAAGAGGACATCCTTCTCCTACTCTTGATGTAAACTCTTCATGAAGATCTGGTGAGGATATAATCAGCAATAACCTGAAGGACCCAGAAGAGCTGGTAACAAATTTGAAGTTATCAGTAAGATTCCTTGAATGAGGATTTCTATCCACTATAGTTAATAAAGAATTATGAGGCATAGTATGAATCAGGATATTAGTTTATACATTAATAGTAATAGTATAATAAATAGGTATTTTAAATTTAGCACACAACTCTGGACTTTGCATAAAAATTCTGTTTTCATCAATGCTGAAAATCAATTAAATCCATTGTTTATTTTACAAAATGTAATATCCTATTAAGTATTTAGAAGCTTCCTTTGTAATTTCTTAGTGAAGAACAAAAAATCAAAACATACATGCTATTGCGAAAAAGAGTCTGTTATTTTATAGTGGTAAAAAATGATTGAAATAATATATAAATAACATAGCAGCACAGGACATCAGTACAAGTGTGTGTGTGTGTGTGTGCCTGTGTCTGTGTAAGATTACATATTAAAAAAAAAAAACAAAGAACAAAAAGATAACAACTGCAAAATAATGCAGGAAAGAGAGATGGAAAGAATAATTACTTGAAAAACATAGAAATCTGGCCCTAAAAATTACTCTAAACCTATAAAGTCTCAGAAAGTTCAAGTGGATCAATTTTGTCAGGCAAAAATTTCTAACCTGAATAAAAATGGAAAAGCCAACAATATGCTTTTTATAAAAGAAACATCTAATGTATAAGGACATAGAACTATTGAAACTGAAAGGACAGAAGTAAGGCCAAGTAAACACTAGCTTAAAGAAAGCTAGTATTGCTATTACACTTTCATCAGACAAACGCTAAGATTCCAAAATATTACCATTGATTAAAAGCGACAGGCAAAATGGTAAAAGCATTACTTAGCCAGGAATAAATAAATATTTTAAACTGATAGGGATGTAATAACATAATCTAAAATTATACAGAAACCAACACTGACAGATCAGGAGACACAGACATATTCACATCATAGAGGGAGATGTTAACAAAACAGTTGCATTCATTGCTGGCTAACCAGACAAAAATTGTTAGGTCACAGACAACTTGAAAATCACAACTGACAAGCTTGATCTAAAAGGCTTAGAAAATACTGCACCCAATAAGTTGAAAATATGCAGTTCTTTTTAAGTAAAATGAAATATTTATCACAATTGGCCATGGCTAGCCCACAAATCTGCCTCAGCAAGTTTAGAAGAACTGATGTCATATAGACAAGCTTTTGACCACAGGGAATTTATGTTAGAAATAAACAACAAAACAAGAAGTAGCTATAAAAGTTTCATTTATTTCAAAATTTAAAACATACATCTAAGCAGCCCATGGATCAAAGACTAATATAATGGAAATCAGAAGAGACAAAAAACTGAAAAATATAGAATACAAGTAAGGCAGAAGAAACAGAAGAAAATTTGTCTCCTCAAATTTTTACTTTGGAAGAGATGAGAAAGTTCAAACAAATAATGCAAATTTACATTTTAAAAGTAGCGAAACTAAATGGAAAGATGAAATAAACAGAACAAAGTAATAAAAAGAAGTAAATAATAATGTAGAACGTGAAATAGGATCAAAAGAGCCAAAAAGTTGGTTCTTTGGCAGACTTACAAAATGTACACTTTTAGAAAAAATATTCCAATAGTAGGAATGAAAAGATATATAACTAAAAATACTATAGAAATTAAATAGGTAATAAGAGAATACTAAAAACAACATGCTACTAAATTTGAGAGGGAATGCATAAGTTCCTAGAAAAATACAACTGAAACTCAAGGAGAAATTAGAAATGTGAATAATTCTAAACCCAGGAAAGTAATGGGAGAATTGCTAAGTATATGTCTGTTATGCCTTTTGTGTTCTCCTTTCTGTTTCCCAGTAGCTGGAACAGAGAATGGATAGACGGCAATGAGGCAGCCATCTTGAACCCTGAGGTAGCCATCAAGTGCTGATGATGGCAGAGCAAGAATAGAAAGAATCAAGGTCATCATGATTGTGGAACCATTATACCAACCTATTTCTATCTTATTAAAACTATCGTTATTTGGGGTGTTTGTTGAGATGAAGAAGTAATTAATAGAAGTGGTAATACTGAAAAGAAAACAAGAAAATGATTAACTTGAAATCCTGGAGACTGTGGCTACCTCCATAAGGGGCTGGATATGATTGTGTGAGGAAAGGAGATGGAATCAAAGAAGAGCTCATGGGGGTTTTTAGAAATTGTTATGTCCTTTTTCTTAAGCTGGGGTATTGGTATAAACCATTTTATCATCTTCTTTAAAATTTTTGTTACACTCTTTAAGTATGTATATATTAAAATATTTCACAAGCAAGATACTTGAAAAACAATTGGGGGACAAAATAAATGTATCCTTTTGTTAGGAAATATCAATGGACTATGAAAAGAAAAATATTGTTGAGAATTTTAGGAGGCAAAACAAACACAGTATTAGAATCAATTCTATGGGAGGTTTATTTTATGGAGGTTTATTGTACAGTTAGGGGAAAGTACAGTTGCTTCCAACATGGCTAAGCTCATGTTACTTGCTAGATAATATGTCCACAATAAAAAAAGGTGAAGAACCATGTTTTTGTGGTTCAAAATTAAAAGGTATATAGAAGAAAATGCATTATCAATAGTCAATTATTTCTTTACTAACAAAACGTTCTGTGGAAACCCAGCTAAGTAAACCAATGGAGCCCAGCTAAGGTTTTGACTACAATAAACGTTAAAGTTTTGAGTGAGGTTGTGCTCACAGGCTGCTGCTATGATTCTTTTTTATGAATGTCTAAATAAATTACTTATTCAGAAGTGTTTTATTTATTGTTTATTTATTCACCACCTGTTGTTTGTTGTTAGTCTCTCAGCTGTATCCAGCTCTTCTGTGACCCCGTGGACTGTAGGCCACCAGGCTCCTCTGTCCATGGGATTTCCCAGCAAGAATACTGGAGTGGGTTGCCATTTCCTCCTCCAGGGGATCTTCCAGACCCAGGGACTGAGTCTACATCTTTGAGTCTCCTGCGTTGCAGGCAGATTCTTTACCACTGAGCCACCAGGAAAGAACCACCTGCATGGTGAATCCCAGTACCTGAATCAGCACCACCTGAGTCCCAGTGTATGTCAGAAATATCATCCCTTGTTCTGATTTAATACCATTGATAATGAGGCTTCCAAATTCTTAATTGAATGGCATGCGTTCTCATTAATTGGATTAGTGAGTAGAATAGTTATAATTTCTTTTAAAACTTCAACTTCATCTTGTGTTCCCAGAGGTGCAGAAAGCTGCCAAGTTAAAAAACACCAAGTAAAATGTGTAAACTTTCAGCTCTGAGTAAGGACTGAGAAAACCGTTGACTAGGCACGGTGACTAGAGCTGACATCCCCGCACTCAGCAGTTGAAATTTGCCAAGGGTAGAACTGATGCTCTCAAAAAAAAAAGACGAATATGAGGCAGTCAATATGCCAGTCAAGCAGATAGCGGAAACCATTTCACCATGAATACTTCTTAAAATCACCAATGCATACTTTAAATATCTTATGATCTTTTTCAACATTATTGAGGTATAACTGACAAATAAAATCATAAGATATTTAAAGTGTACATCATGGTGATCTGATCTACATATGAAAAGATTATTCCCACCCAGCCCTTAAATACTTCAGTTACAGCATGTGTCCCCCCCTCCCCCGCCCCACTTCCTCTCTCTGTCTTTCATTGGTGACACATTCAAGTATCAGTCCCTTAACCAATCTCAACCATAGAGTAATATTATCACCTCTAGTCCCCATGTTTTATATTAGGTCCTCTGACCTTATTTATCTCATAGCCAAATGCTTGTACCCTATTGCTAATATCTCCCTGTTTACCCACTCCCACTCCCTGGCTCCTGAGAACCAGTTTTCTATTCTTTATTTCTATGAGTTTTACTTTTATTTTCAAGATTCAATATATAAATGAAACCATGCAGTATTTGTCCTTCTATGCCTGGCTTATTTTACTTAGCATACTGCACTCAAGGTTTATCCATGTAATTGGAATGGCAGAATTGCCTTTTTTTTTTCCCTCATGGCTTAATAATATACCATGGTATACGCATACCACATCTTCTTAATTCACTCATTTATTTTTTCCATATTTTGGCTATTGTGACTAGTGCTACAGTGTGAATGCAAATATCTCTTCAAGATCCGGTTTTCATTTCCTTTGAATATATACCCTGTAGTGGGATTGCTAGATCCTGTGTTAGTATTTTGATCCATTGTTTTCTATAGTGTTTGCGCCAATTTACATTCCCACCAACAATCCATAGGGGTTCCCTTTTCTTCAACAATATCCTTGTTATCTCTTGCCTTTTGGTGATGCTGTGATTCCTAAAGGGTATCTGATAGCCTTTCTCTCTCTGTCTTTCTGCTCACATCTTTATAACCTGCAGAATTTGGCTGGATGGGTAAAGGAAACCCATAGTAGGTTGTGTCAAGTGAGGTCTCAGAGGTGCTAAAAACTGGCTTTGCTGACCAACTATCTTCACCTGGTCTAGGAAAAGGGAAAAGCAATTTAGAACTTTTGTTTGTAGCACCTACCTGATCTAATTTAAAATGCCATTTCCACATTTGATCTAGGGGTCAGATATTCTAGAATTGATATCTCCCTACTTGGCAGAAATAACACCCCTAGTCCATGATATTATGAACCATGCTTATCACTTTTATAGGGTCCTTACAATTCTCGGAGAATGTTAGAGAGTGCTGTTTTATAGAATTCGATTTTGAATAATAAGGATTTCACCACCAAACTAAACAACAGCTAATTAAAAGCAACATTCAATTTGTTCAAGGAACTTTTCCTTTTGAGGAAACTACAAATTATATAAGATGAATGGAAAACAATTATTTTAGGCCTCTCATTAAAAACATACTGAATTTCCAATTCCTTTCATTCAAAGATGCCTGGAGGTTTAGAAATTGAGCTAGTGTAAAAATCTGAGAGATTTCTTTGATTAATACCAATGCTTGAAAGAAGGAAAAAACATAGCAACTTAATTCTTCTTTTAGTATGTAAAAATTGACTTCCGGATATCTAGATTCATTTCCTATGGAAATAATATGAGTGATGATTGGTCTCCTAACTGCTCCACAGGAACCTGACAAATTATTCCCTCCTATATGTCAGTGTCTTTTGGGCTCTGCCTTTCTTCTTGTTCCTCTTCTTCTCTAAAAGTATTTCAGCTACTTTTGGAGTAAAAATAATTTATGGGCTAATTACCTACCTACCATTTTTATCCTGGGCATGAGTAGGGAGCTCTGCTAATGTTTGGGCCATTGTCTGTGGCGAAAAGGGAACACTGTGAGTCTTTTTCATGTATGCAGCTTAGGAATGAGACTCAGATAGGAGTGCTCCTGAATCATTTCTGGAATCTGAGGAACTGGTGAATATCCATCAGCTTCAAAACCAACATATAATCATCACCATTGGCTGCTTGCTGTAGCAGCAGCAATAGGAAAATCACCATCAAATTATCATTATCATCTATACCAATACTTTGCAATTCTAGTAACAAGAATTTTAGGACTGATAACGTTTGCAAAGAACTCATACAACTCACTAGCAAAAACAACCAACCAATCGAACAAGAAAACAGAATAACCTCCCAGACAATCCAACTGAAAAACAGGCAGAGGAACTGAAAAGACAAGTTCTTACAGAAGACATCCAAGTGGTCAACAGGTGCATGAAAAGGTGCTTAACATCACTAATCATCAGAGGAATACAAATCAAAAGCACATGAGTTATCATCTCACACCTGTTGAAATGGCAATCATTATAACAGCTTCGGGCTAAGTGAAATAAGCCGGGCAGGGAAAGACAAATACTGCATGGCATCACTTTTACAGGGGTTTCCCTGGTGGCTCAGTGATAAAGAATCTGCCTGCCAATGCAGGAGATGTGGGTTCGATTGCTGGGTTGGGAAGATCCCCTGGAGAAGGAAATGACAACCCACTCCGATGTTCTTGCCTGGGAAATCCCATGGACAGAGGAGCCTGGTGGGACAAAGTCTATGGGGTAGCAAAAGAGTCAGACAGGACTTAGTGAATAAACAACAACAACGATCATTGATATGGGAAATCCATAAAAGCTGAATGCAGAGAATGTAGAGTAGCGTGTTGCTTACCAGAGGTTAGAGGGGAGAGCAGGGGGTGGGATGGGGAGATAAAGGTTAAAGGGTACCTGCTTCCAGTTTTAAGATGAATAAGTTCCAGGTATCTAATGCAGGATTATTATAATTAATAACGTTATATACATTAGTTGAAAGTTGCTGAGAGTAAACTTTGAACGTTCACACTGCAATAAATGGTAATTATGTAATATGATGGAGGTGTTAAATAAAGCTATGGTGGTAATCACTTTGCAATATGTAGGTGTATCAAGTCAACACGTTGGTGATTCAAATGTGTAAAAACATGGCAAAATGGTGTAAATTACCAAAAAACTCTATGCCCTTTTGTTTCTTCTTTTTCTTCTTTGAAATTTATTTTAAACCATCCTCTCTCAAAAAGAGTAATATTTGGATCTTTTTTGACTTGCAGTTCACATTCAAAGCCAAACCACACAGGATTTAATTTAATTCAATAAAATGTCTTATCTACTTGATGAAAAAAGCAGAAGACTGAAACATTATGAATATAAATATCCCTTCCATTTTATAGCCAGATTAAGTGGATACAGATTCTCCCACATAATCAGTTAATCTTAAACTATCCAGTTTAAATCTGGCAAAGAACAGGTGCAATTTATTATAATTATAACAACATGTTATAATAATCTACTACGTTTATATCTGAGATTTGTAATTGTCAAAAATAAAAATCTATCTTAAATGTACAGTATGTGAAAAATACTTTTATGTGACCCCCTATAAATAGCACTTTATTAGAGCAAAAATTTATCTCTTAATTTTTCTTTTACACCAAGCTAAAATTTTATGTATGAAGTTATAGAACAACCATAGAATCATTGTTCAAAGGCCTAGCTCTTCTCTACCAAACTCAGAACTTATTATCTTTACTGCTTAAAATAGACCCCAGTTATCTCACATTTCCCTGTTGAAAACTTATTTCTCTCTCAGTGGCATCACAAACCTTCTATCTAGCTTTCTGTAGCAGAGGCATCTTCCATGCTTTTATCACTCTCATCCACAAAGTCACACTAATTAGAAAGTTCTGTTAGGCCCATACCCTGTGTCCTTCACTTTGTTATCACAGTAAGCTTCTCAAAGGGCAGAATTTACCATACTCCCTCCTAGGTTCAGAGCGCTCCATTTCCCTTAAGATAAACTAGGATCCTTTGCACGGCACGAACTACTATTTTTCACCTGGCCCAACCTCTCCAAACATTTCACTTTCCACAGCTCATCCCTGGCACCTGCACTGGACATGCTTTCTGAAAAATCCCCTCTCTCTGCATTTTGGGGTCTTTGAATTTTATGTATTCTCTGATTACATTGCCTCTTCCCTGTTCATTCCTTCATTAATTAGCCAAGACAATTATCTATTGAACACTTACTCTCTGTCAAGCAGTGGAATGTGGTAGGGTGTTAGATGGGGAGCCAAGTAGACCTGGTCCTTACACACGCGGAGAGTGCATATCTCTGACTGTGAATGCCATCTTCCCTTCAGACTCAGATTTCTTGACCTCACATTCCCTCTTGGCAATATTCCCAGACCGAGCTAGCTGTTTCAGCTTCTAGGAGATCTGGTCTCTGTGTGTACCTCTGGTGTGGTATTTATGTCACAGTTTTGTTTTTGTTTTTTAAGTCCATCTTCCCCATTAGACCCTGAGTTGCTCATGGTAAAAAGGATCCTAGTTTATCTTTTCATCCACAGACTTTCCTACCATGCCTGGGACACTGCTGGATAACCAATCCATTGAAAGGGTCTTGATCTAGATGTGGGGTGGGAGGTGGGAGGGGGGTTCATGTTTGAGAGTTCGTGTAAAAAAATAAATACAAAAAAAATAAAATAAAATAAAATAAAATTTAAGCATCACACCAGAAAACTAGGTTTCTAAAGATGACCACAAGAGAGTTACCAAGTGAATGCAAGTGTACCCAACAGTTTCTAAAGCTCATTTCTGATGCATTTCTGTAATACACCTGGCAGACTGCTGATTTTTTGTGTCCTAAAAGAATTATTTCCCTCCCTAAAGATGATAATATTTTCAGAAATATGTATTCAACTCTCATCTTAGAAACCCTTAAGTATACTGTAGCTAGTGGTTTAAAACTTATCACTATATTAGTTTTCTCTTTACATAAAAATCACTCTTCCCGTGGCAGATTCATGTCAATGTATGCCAAAACCAATAGAGTACTGTAAAGTAAAATAAAGAAAAAAATAAAAATTAAAAAAAAAATAGATCCACTGTAAAAAAAAAATCACTCTTTCCTTAAAGATTTCTGTAAATAACAAGATGGTTTTCTTTTTCCTATTCAGTTGCATGCTAATGCATTATAGCCTGAGGAAGGAACATATGCCCCACTCTCATATTTCTAATGCCATGGTTACCGTAGGACTATTTCTGTGCAGGTTTACTTTTCAGTGGTCTCGAGATATATTTCTCCCAATAAAACCTAGTATAGTATTTTTATATTGATTTATTCTGAGAAAATGAAGTCTATGGGATAGTTTACAAAAGTCTTCTTCCTTCCTTTAATAGCCAGAATGGCTACAATAGTCCCTCCATCTTCATTTGACAGTAGCAGCTTATGAATCGTACTAGAATTTACTGGCAAGGAGGATACTAAAGATAACTGGATTGTAATTATACAAATAGGAGTTGCTGTAAGTTCATAACCTGGAAGTAATAGAATGTGCTTAATAAAAAAGGCAGCAAGATTTTGATAAGAAAATGAAACAATATTCTCAGGCTAGCATTATATTTCTTTAAATTACATATGCAAACTGCCATCACTATGGTATCTGTTAAAAGGAGAAAATGATGCTGATTTCAGAGCCTAAAACTTTTTCTATGAGGATTTTTATTTCAGTCCATCCATGAAGGCTTATCAAACCATCACACCATGATTTGACGTAGGCAAGTAAAGTAATTCATAGACAAGGAAGCAAGTAACAGATTTTAAAATGCATACGTATCTAACTGCAGATCTAATATAATTTCATGTATGATTATTTAGAGAGAATCAAATTTAATGTACCTTTTCCAGCTCCATCTTGCTTGAAATTTTCCCTGCATCATTACTGTATCTGAAAAATAAATTGACCCAGTTTATAATTTCATTAAAATACAATTCTGAAAATCCTAATCAAAATAATATTCTTACCCTGGAACTGGTTTTGTTTTCTCTTTTCTCTCATTTGCTTCTTGTCCGTTAATACTTTCTGCAAAACATTAAATAGAAAAAAAATTAAAATGAAGGATTATCAGTGTATGTGTGATTCATGTCAATGTATGCCAAAACCAATAGAGTACTGTAAAGTAAAATAAAGAAAAAAATAAAAATTAAAAAAAAAATAGATCCACTGTAAAAAAAAAAATCACTCTTTCCTTAAAGATTTCTGTAAATAACAAGATGGTTTTCTTTTTCCTATTCAGTTGCATGCTAATGCATTATAGCCTGAGGAAGGAACATATGCCCCACTCTCATATTTCTAATGCCATGGTTACCGTAGGACTATTTCTGTGCAGGTTTACTTTTCAGTGGTCTCGAGATATATTTCTCCCAATAAAACCTAGTATAGTATTTTTATATTGATTTATTCTGAGAAAATGAAGTCTATGGGATAGTTTACAAAAGTCTTCTTCCTTCCTTTAATAGCCAGAATGGCTACAATAGTCCCTCCATCTTCATTTGACAGTAGCAGCTTATGAATCGTACTAGAATTTACTGGCAAGGAGGATACTAAAGATAACTGGATTGTAATTATACAAATAGGAGTTGCTGTAAGTTCATAACCTGGAAGTAATAGAATGTGCTTAATAAAAAAGGCAGCAAGATTTTGATAAGAAAATGAAACAATATTCTCAGGCTAGCATTATATTTCTTTAAATTACATATGCAAACTGCCATCACTATGGTATCTGTTAAAAGGAGAAAATGATGCTGATTTCAGAGCCTAAAACTTTTTCTATGAGGATTTTTATTTCAGTCCATCCATGAAGGCTTATCAAACCATCACACCATGATTTGACGTAGGCAAGTAAAGTAATTCATAGACAAGGAAGCAAGTAACAGATTTTAAAATGCATACGTATCTAACTGCAGATCTAATATAATTTCATGTATGATTATTTAGAGAGAATCAAATTTAATGTACCTTTTCCAGCTCCATCTTGCTTGAAATTTTCCCTGCATCATTACTGTATCTGAAAAATAAATTGACCCAGTTTATAATTTCATTAAAATACAATTCTGAAAATCCTAATCAAAATAATATTCTTACCCTGGAACTGGTTTTGTTTTCTCTTTTCTCTCATTTGCTTCTTGTCCGTTAATACTTTCTGCAAAACATTAAATAGAAAAAAAATTAAAATGAAGGATTATCAGTGTATGTGTGTGTGTGTGAAGGTGGAAGCATTATGAGAGGCTGAAAATAAACAAATTCGCTTTGTACTGACATAATCTTCATCATAATAAAGTGTTTTACAAACACCAATATCCTCCCAACATTTTTCTCACTGCATCAAAGCAGTTTATCAGAACCAGAAATAACCAAGGTAGAATGTGATGCTGCCTCCAAATAGAATACAGGAATTAAAGGTTCACAAATTATGCAGGAAAGTCATTTCAGGGTAAAAGAGTAACCTGAGTCTACTGATAAAGACATAAAAGAGAGTTTTATCAGATTGGCTGAAACATAGAAAAGGCATTCTTTTTCTTCCCCTTTTGTCAGAGAATGTAAATTCAATCATTAATTGAAGGTAAAATATTTGGGTAATATAATTCCCTTGTATAAATACTGGGAAATAGAGGTAGAGTAAGGTTGAGTTCATATCATTCCTGTATGGATAATTAATTCAAACTATAATCCTTGAGTTTATCCCATTGCCCAAACAGCTAGATCCCACCGTGGCCAAAGCAAATGTGATACCATCTATTTCCAGTGCCTGGTTGGTAGATCCACTGAAATAAGTCATCTGAGTAGCCTCCACCTCTGCTTCTGCACTGATGACCTGCTGGGCCACAGCCTCCACGATGGGCATCACCATGGCAGCAGTAGAGGTGTTGCTAAGCCACATCGACAGGAAGGCGGTACTGCTCATGAACCCCAAGGACAGCCTGAAACAAGAGGGCCTTCAGTATGAACTGTGCTCTCTAGCTTCACAAGCTCTGTAGTACTTACCTGTAAAGGATGTTATTTGTGAGTTGAGAATTCATTTTTACAAAACATAAAGACAGTTAAGGTTTCACCCAGGTAAAGGGCTCTGAGAACAGGATAGACAGGTAGAAATCCAAATGGCACATGTAAGACAGGACTTATTACGAGGTTTGTCTCCCTGGAAACTGTAAGAGTCTTCTCTTCAAAACCAGAAAAAATGATAAAACTTATAATCAAACTGTAAGTTGGTAGATGGTGTAACAGCTTATAATATTACACCAATATTCAAATGTCCTTTAAAGGTGGCCCATCTTCAAATACTAGTAAAATAAGGTGCAATTGGCATTCGCATTTAGGATCCCTTATTCTTTCTTTTTATATTTGGGTCATATCTCTGTTTATTTGTATATGTGCCAAGGAAGAACAAGGGCAAGGAGGGAGGTTAATATTTATAAATCTGTTTTTTACTTGTTTATTACTCTGGTTCACACAGAGTCGGACATGACTGAAGTGACTTAGCAGCAGCATTACTCTGGTTCAGTATATGGTGGGTGGAGGAAATGGTTAAAATCACTAGCTAAAATGAGGTTTCAGAATTTTCTGTAGATTCAATTATTCATGCTCTCCTGAATCTGACATTCCTGCCTATTGTCAAGAGCTGGATGTATTACATTGTCTCCTCATACAAATAGAGTAATCCTTCTCCCTTAAAAAATAACATACCTAAAATTATAGGATTTTAAACCATGTCTATAAGCTTTCAGAATCACAACTGGGGGGAAAAACATGATCTCTTTTGAGTAGGAGGTCCAAGAATATCATTCAGATACGTGTCTTTCCATATAGAATCAGTTATGAAATTCTCTTTCTTTTGAAATAGATCTATAAGAAAAATTCCACATTCTACATTCCAACTACAGATAAGGTGGATATTTTCTATGCAAAAAAATGAAACAAAACTTTTAAGAAAACTGTTTAAATAATAAACTATTCTTAATTAAAAAATAGAAACAATTTCAACTTAAGGCATTGGCAAAACAATCTCTCAGTAAAAAAGATTGGGAACTGGTAAAACTTTTGTGTGGTGAAAATATCTTAACTTGAAAAATCTCTTAGTGGTGTAATGGACAGGACCCTGTCCCCCTGCGCAATGAAAGACTCCACCCCTTGGGGCCAGTGAGCAGATGGCCAAGGGAAAGAGACACATTTCTATAGCACTTCAAGAGGCATGGAACACCATTTCAAGAGTGAAATGTCCTTAATACATACATGTTCCAAAATTTTAAGTTACAAATGTTTGTACAAAATAGGCTTCATCTGAGATATTAAATGCTTTTTCTGTTTACAAAAGAATGTGCTCCATAAATGATAAACACAGACATTGTTATACCCTGACACGAATTATGCAGCATAATTCAATAAAGTTTCTTATGTTTAAAGAAAGATGAGATGGGAAGAATCACCTAAGGTTTTAAAGCATAATGCCATTATGTAAATGATTATGACACTGGAGTTTTTTGTTTTTTTTTTTTAGTTGCCATCTATTGGAGAAGGAAATGGAAACCCACTCCAGTGTTCTTGCCTGGAGAATCCCAGGGACAGGGGAGCCTGGTGGGCTGCCGTCTATGGGGTCACACAGAGTCGGACACGACTGAAATGACTTAGCAGCAGCAGCAGCATGTTCTTAACAAGAGCTAGAATTAAAACCAAAATGGCCAATTAATTTAATGGATTTTGATGGGCACAATTTATTTTAGGGGGCACATTCTATAGATGAAACTTAATTGATTGTTTTACTCTGGAACAATTCATTTAAAAAGAGAAATGTTCACCTCGGAATTTTTCTGCACATGTTTGTATTTTGTCAGTAAACGTCTTTGTCTTTGGTTCTTAATATCCTTCCTGATGATCAGGCACACTCTTGAACAGGTCTTGAATGTGTAATCAGCCCAATAAACAAGATAGTACTGAAATCTACTCTGAAGTCTATCAATCTTGTTTGTTGAGGTACAGGCTTCTCTCAGCTTTGACTCCTACAGAGCATAAAAGGTGAAAGAGTTGTGTGCACTTATTCCAATCTCCCTGTAATTAGACTTGCAGTGAAATTAAAGTTTTTTTCACCTCCAATTCAAGTCCCCTTTATATCATTTTCATTTTTGCAGAGAAAAAAAAATCATGAATTACACTGCCATACAAATGATTGCCTGTATGTGCATTACTTATCTGGTTATTTGCTCTGTACAAAAATGGTCTGAATGGAATGTAAACTTGGAGCAGTAAACACAGTACTTACCATGCTGGGTTCACACCCACCATCATCACCATTCTCAGAGCAATTCTTTTGTGCAGATTCCATTTTTCTATGGATGTTGCTAAACAGATGACTCCAATCAGCAGCAGGTGAAAATCTTTGAAATAAGCAGATGCCACCTGAAATGACAATTAAACCCGTGAGTATTTATGCTGACGAGGGAAAAACAACATTGCACCAGAAAGGCATTATTTTGCTGCTCCTAACTTTGACCTTCAGCTACATAATCTTTCTATTTTGTTGAAAGGAATGCAGATGTATTTGAATACAAATGTAAATCAGTTCCACATCCTTATCCAGAAAAAGTAGGATTAAGAAAAAATATACATAGAGAGAGGATACCCATATACTGAGTTTTTAAAGACCTGAGTAATATCAGGCAAGTGCCTTCTATTGCTTAATTTCTCCATCTGTAAACTGGGGCTAATTAGTTTGCAATCCTATAGCAGACTGGCCATGGCTATGATGAGGAAACGTCTCAAGTCAAGCTCTGGCTCACCAACACCTTCATTATCACCATTAGGCCCAGACTGCAGTCATTCTTTTTATTTGAATGGCCATTAGTAGAGCATACAGACACGTGGGCAACCATTTGTAGCAGGACTTACAAAATAATTCTCTGAGAGTTACATTAATATTTTTCTTTTTTTAAACAGTTTCTGTGGTCAAATAAGTTTAGAAAACAGAATTTCTTTTTTTTTTTTTGTATTTATTTATTTTTTTACACGAACTCCCAAACATGAACCCCCCTCCCACCTCCCACCCCACATCATCCCTCCAGATCATCCCCATGCACCAGCCCCAAGCATCTTGCATCCTGCATCGA
>SJYX01020776.1:516226-553187 GCA_006410675.1 Oreotragus oreotragus
GTGTGTACGTTTGAGTCGAGATTTGCAAACCAGCAGATTTCATATGAGAAATAAAACCCAATTTCTGGCTCCTCTTGAAAAACTGAGGAATTTGGCAACATTGGAAGAATATGACTTCCAGGTCAACAATTCTCCAGACTTGAGGACGCCAATAATTCCCCTTTAGAGACTAACTTGCGCGTCTCAATTTTCCTGGTGTCTCTGCACCATCTCATGAATTCTCTTACCTGTTTGGCCTTAGATGTCATTTGAGTAAAATCTCTGGTAATAAAAATGCTGCCTATCTCCTCTTCCTTGCCAATCTTACTTTACCCTTTCAGAATCAATCCTTGGATTGCTCATTTGGGTTTCTATCCATGCTTTCATGATTTTATTACATCTAGACATTACTACATTAATAAACAACATATGGTTTTGAAATTAAATAAGATTTTTGATGTGTATGACATGAGATGCTGGTTCAGTCCCTGAGTTGGGATGATCCCCTGGAGGAGGACATGGCAACCTACTTCAGTATTCTTGCCTGGAAAATACCATGTATTGGGCTGCAGAGTCAGACATGACTGAAGTGATCTAGCATACATACATATTTAAAAGCATTTTATTGGAATATTGTGTGAGTTTCTACTGTATAGCAAAGTGAATCAGCTATACATATACATATATCCCCTCTTTTTTGAATTTCCTTTCCATTAGGTCACCACAGAGAATTGAATAAACTTCCCTGTGCTGTACAGTAGGTTTAATTAGTTACCTGTTTTATACATGTTATCAGCAGTGTTACATGTCAATCCCAATCTCTCAGTTCATCCAACCTCCCTGCTTGGTAACCATACATTTGTTCTCTACAACTGCATCTATTTTTCCTTTGTAGATCAGATTATCTATACCAGTTTTTCATATTGCACATATATGTGTTAATATTTGACATTTATTTTTCTCCTTCTGGCTTATTTCACTCTGTGTGATTTTTCAACTTGCTTTTTCACTCAATGTTTTATTGATTTCAAATGTGTTCATGTTGATACATATAGACTTATTGTTAATTTTTTTAATGGATATAGCATTTCTTTTTATAAATATCTTACAGTTCATTTCTCCATTTTTTCTATTGATGGCTGTTTAGGGCTCTTTCCCTCAACTTTTCATTATTATAATGCTACGAACATCTTTATACCTAGATCCATGTGAATATAAGAAAGAGATTTTCTAAGCTATTATATGAAAGTAATTATCAAAATTTCTGAGTGGAAAGGATGCACTGGAACCTTACTGGTATTGCCTAACTGCTATGCAAGAAGGTTGCATCAGTTTATACGGTATTAGCACCAACAATGTGAGAAAGTTCCAATTCACCAGCCACTGGTATATCGGAGTGATTTATTTATTTGAAATCTGATAGTATGGAAAGTCTTTAATTTAATTGGCATTTGCTCGAATACCACTGAAGTATTTTTTCATGGTTGTTGAACATAATTGTTCCTCTTCTGAAAATCTCCTTGTTTATAGTATTTCCTTGTGTTTCTGTTGCTTCTTTTTATTGTGAATTTGTAAGGTTATTTTTAGATTCTTAATATTTCTTTATACATGTGTATTTATAAATATTATTCTTAGCCTCTGACTTATCTATGAAATTTGATTTATTGTGTTTATGGGTGATAAGATTTTAATTTTGATTCAGTTATTTTAAAGTCCTTTCTGTTATGTTTTGTGTTTTTACTATCCTATATGAGAAATTCTTTCTATATATATTGTATTTCCATATTTTTTTTCTAAAATTAAAAAAAAAATTTTTTCAAATGTGGACCTAAGTTGATTTGTATGAGTCTGATGCTTTTTTCCTAAATGGATAATCAAAATGTCCTGATTTCTTTTTAATTAGATGGTCCATCTTTGCCCACTAACTCATGCTACTACATATTTCCTGTGGCAAATTTCTATAAATGCAGACACATGCATTTATGGATTCTGTATCTCAACCACTTACACCCCCACAACCTTTCAAAAGGTGGTGAACTGCAGAATTATTAAACTCTTTTAATTACTACAGCTTTTCAATCAGTTTTGCAATCAGTAACTCAAGTCCCATATTTTATATTTTTTCAAAGTTGTCTTGATAGTTTTAGGCTTCTGTTTTTGAATTTTAGATTTTTATTCAAATTACATGAAATTTATAAAATAAGAAATGGCCTTAAAATATTCTCATCTATGACCCCTTCTTTCATTTAGGTATTCATTAAACTCTTTTTATAATATTTTGTAGTTTTCTCCATAAGGGTCTTGTATTCTCCAAGCCAGACTTCAACAATATGTGAACTGTGAACTTCCAAATATTCAAGCTGGTTTTAGAAAAGGCAGAGGAACCAGAGATCAAATTGCCAAAATCTGTTGGATCATCAAAAAGCAGGAGAGTTCCAGAAAAATATTGACTATGCCAAAGCCTTTGACTCTGTGGATCATAACAAACTGTGGAAAATTCTGAAAGAGATGGAAACACCAGACCATCTGAACTGCATCTTAGAAATCTGTATGTCCAGTTAGAACTGGACATGGAACAACAGACTGGTTCCAAATAGGAAAAGGAGTACGTCACAGCTGTATATTGTCATCCTACATATATAACTTATATGCAGAGTACATCATGAGAAATGCTGGGCTGAACGAAGCACAGGCTGGAATCAAGATTGCCGGGAGAAATATCAATAACCTCAGATATGCAGATGACACCACCCTTATGGCAGAAAGTGAAGAAGAACTGAAGAGCCTCCTGATAAAAGTGAAAGAAGAGAGTGAAAAAGTTGGCTTAAAGCTCAATATTCAGAAAAGTAAGATCATGGCATCTGGTCCCATCACTTCATGGCAAATAGATGGGGAAACAGTGGAAATGGTGGCAGGCTTTATTTTGGGGGGCTCCAAAATCACTGCAGATGGTCACTGTAGCCATGAAATTAAAAGATACTCCTTGGAAGGAAAGTTATGACCAACTTAGACAGCATATTAAAAAGCAGAGACATTACTTTGCCAACAAAGATCCATCTAGTCAAGGCTATGGTTTTTCCAGTAGTCATGTATGGGTGTGAGAGTTGGACTATAAAGAAAGCTGAGCACCAAAGAACTGATGCTTTTGAATTGTGGTATTGGAAGGACTGATGTTGAAGCTGAAACTCCAATACTTTGTCCACCTGATACGAAGAATTGACTCATTGGAGAAGACCGTGATGCTGGGAAAGATTGAGGACACGAGGAGAAGGGGACCACAGAGGATAAGACGGTTGGATGGCATCACCGACTCAATGGACATGAGTTTGGATAAACTCCAGGAATTGGTGATGGACTGGGATGCCTGGCGTGCTGTAGTCCATGGGGTCTACAAAGAATTAGACACGACTGAGCGACTGAACTGAACTGACCTAAACTGAATCCTTACTAGATATCTTCATTATTGTTGAAAAAAATAAGAAATTAATTATCATCCTTTTGTATACATTTTTTATCTTTATTGATGCTGGGAAAGATTGAGGACACGAGGAGAAGGGGACCACAGAGGATAAGACGGTTGGATGGCATCACCGACTCAATGGACATGAGTTTGGATAAACTCCAGGAATTGGTGATGGACTGGGATGCCTGGCGTGCTGTAGTCCATGGGGTCTACAAAGAATTAGACACGACTGAGCGACTGAACTGAACTGACCTAAACTGAATCCTTACTAGATATCTTCATTATTGTTGAAAAAAATAAGAAATTAATTATCATCCTTTTGTATACATTTTTTATCTTTATAGGTTGGTAGCTTTAAATTTTTCTCCTTCAATGGTTTTCTCCTTCAAAGTTTCATTTATGATGTATCTAAATATGGATTAACATTTAATTAAATTATTTTTTACTTGGAAATGCTCTGTTTAAGGATTCATATCTTTTTTAATTCTGAAAAATTTGGCCATTATTACTCTGAATATAACCTCTCTTCTAATCTCTTTTTCAAGAATACTTTTCACATGTGTGTTGGGAATTCTGAATCTACCTTCAAATCATTGTTTCATGTAAAACATGTTTACTTATTATGTCTGATTTTTAGGTGAATTCCTAGTATTCTTTTTAAGTTCACTGAGTATGTCTTCAAGTGTACTCAGGTTAAAGTTTATAGTTTCATCTTAAGTTTTTAAATTTTTAATTCTTTTTAATTTCAGAGAAGACTTTTTCATTTCCAAGATTTCTAACTAGCCATTTTTTTGTATTCACCTGTTCTTGCTTTATATTTCTTTTAAAAATGAGGATTAATTGATGCAAAAAATACTGTACATGTATATTGTGTACAATTAATTGAGTTTTGGACATATGTAGATACTTGTGAAACTATCACCACAATCAAGGTAATGAACATATCTATCGTGTCCAAAAGTTTCCTCAGGCCCCATTTTGGGTTTTGTTTGTTTCTGTGTGTGTGTTAAAGACACATAACATGAGATCTACATTCTTAAAAATTCTAAGTGTACAGTACAATATTAACTATGGATACAGTGTTGTTCAGCAGATTTCTAGAACTTACTCATCTTGCACAACTGAAACTTTCCCCTTTGAACAACTCCCCATCCATTCAACTTTTGGCAACCACCATTCTACCCTATATTTCTATGAGCTTGTCTATTTCATATGCCTCATAAAAGTGGAATCATGCAGTATTTTTTCCATCACTGGTTTATTTCTCAGCATAATATCTTCCCAGTTCATCCATGTAGCTGCAGATGACAGGATTGCCTCTTTTTCTTTAAGACTGAATAATATTCTGTTGTCTATATATACCACATTTCCTTTATCCATTCATCAGCCCATGGACATTTAGGTTATTCCCATGTTTTGGATGTTGTGACGAATGCTGCAATGAATATGGAAGTACAAATACTTCTTCAATATCCTGATTTCATTTCTTTTGGCTATATATCTATAGGTGAGATTGTTGGATCATACATATGGTAACTATTTTTTAAATTTTTTGAGAAGCCTCCATACTGTTTTCCATAGTGACAGCATCATTTTACATTTTCATTAGCAGTGTACAAAGGTACAAAGTTCTCCACATTTTTTTTGAAAAAAGTAAAAGCTATCCTAATAGATGTGAGGTGAAAACTTGCTGTGGCTTTGATTTGCATTTCCCTGATGATCAATGAAATATTGAGTACTTTTTCATTTGTCTGTTGCTCGTTTGTATATCATCTTTGGAGACTGTGCATTCAAATCCTCTGTCTATTGTATATTCTTGGTACTCTTGTCAAAGATCAGTTGACCATATATGAATGGGTTTATTTCTAAGCTCTCTATTCTGTTTCATTGGCCTAAGTATCTGTCTTTACGCCAGTATCATTGTGTACTTGCTGTAGTGTTGTCATGTATTTTGAAACCAGGAAGTATGGATGCCTCAAGCTCTATTCTCTTTCCTCAGATACCTTTGGTTATTCAAATTTTTGTGGTTACATATGAATTTTAAGGATGTTTTATCTATTTCTGTAAAAAAAAAAAAAAAAGCCTTTGCAATTTTGATGTGGATAGCACTGAATTTGTAGGTTGCTTTGGGTAGATGGACAGATTTTAGCAATATTAAATCTTCTAATCCACGAAATGAGATGTCTTTCTGTTTATGTGTGTCTCCATTCATTTCTTTCATCAGTGTTTTATAGTGTTTGGTGTAGAAGGTTAAATTCCTTGGTTACGTTTACTACTAAGTATTTTATTATTTTTGATGCTATTTTAAATGGGATTATTTTCTTAATTTTCTTTTCTGATAGTTGTTAACATTTAGAAAACAACTGATTTTAACACTGGTTTTGTATCCTGCAGCTTTACTACATTAGTTTATTAGTTCTAATATTTTTTTGTAGAGTATTTACAGTTTTCTAAACAGAAGATCATTTACGTCTTTCCAATTTGATGACTTTTATTTTCTTTCTTGCCTAATTGCTCTAGTTAGGACTTCTAGTACTGTATTAAATAGAAATGCTAAGAGTGGGCATCCTTGTCTTCTAGTCTTATAGAAAAGCTTTCAGTTTTTCACCATTGAGGATGGTGTTACATGTGGGCTTGGTATGTATACCCCTTATTATACCGAGGTTCATTCTTTACACACTTAATTTGTTGAGAGTTTTTTTTTTTTAATTGTGAAAGGATGTTGAATTTTATTAATGATTTGTCTGCATCTCTTGGGATGATAATGTGATAATTATTTTTACTTTAAAAACCCCATGTATTTGGAAAGTAAATGTCTACTTTAAATGATGGGTGTATCTAAGAAGTCATAACCAGGAAAATTAGAAAATATTTGTAGCAGAATAAAAATGAAAAGAGAATTTACCAGAATTTGTTGCATGCAGCTGGAGATGATCATGTAATTAAAAAAAAAAGAATCCTTCATTCTGTTAATGTGATACATCACGTTAACTGATTTGTATGTATTGAATCATCCTGGTATCCCAGGGATAAATCCCACTTGGTCATGTTGTATGATCCTTTTAATGTGCTAATGAGTTTGATCAGCTAATATTTGTTGAGGATTTTTATGTGCATGTTTATAGGGATCTGAACCTGTGATTTTCTTTCATTGTATTAACACTTTGCCTGACTCTGGTATCAGGATGTTAACCTCATAAAATCAGTTCGGAGGTGTTCACTCCTCTTTAATTTTTTGAAAGAGTTTGGAAAGGATTGGCATTAATTCTTTCAAAAAATATTTGGTAGAATTTACCAGTGAAGCTCTGAGCCTGGGCTTTTCTTTGTTAGGAAGTTTTTATGATTCAAGCACCTCACACTCTTTATTGATCTGTTGAGGATTTTCTGTTTATGACTCCATCTTCGTGCATTATATGTTTCTGGAAACTTATCCACTTCTAGATTATTCAGTTTGTTGGTGTAATTGATACATTTCTATTTCAAAAATAATTTGTTACTTATTATGGATCCCTTGCCCCATTTCTCATCTACTGATTTCCCTGTTACTTCTATCCTATTTGGAGTGTTTCCATCTCTGTTGGTTTCATTGTCAGACCCCCTTGATTGTCTTACTGCGTTTTGAAATTTTGTTTTCAGATTGACCCTGCATGGTAGTTGTTTCGTTTCTGTGTTGTTCCCTTCTGTGCTCCTAAAGCTTTTACAGTTGCCTGCAGCCAGTCCCCAGCTTGCAGTTCAGTATGTGCTCTATCTTGTCAGCCTGAGGTTCAGTCCTGCCAGAAAAATGCAAATCCAGCCATCTTGCTGGATCAGGAAGTTTGGCTCAGTCCTGGCTGGGGGCTGGGCAGAAACTGCTTCCTCTGAATGCTTCCACAGACAGCGGTCAGCCTAGCTTTTTGTCTGGTCATTCAGACCTGCCAAGAAAATCACTCTCTAGCACTTAGTTTGTGGCACTGAAATTAATTTTGACCCCAGAATGATGTGGGAGCACTTTAGACCACAGCTTCACATGTTTGCTCTCCTTGCTTGCTTTTCTGATCCATTTTGATTTATCGAAATGTTTATCAGCGTTGTGTTTACAGTGGAGAATAGGGTGGAGGGGACTTCATTGTACAAATTTCATCCAGACTGCCGACCATAGGCTTTATAGATAGGAAACCTTATTTCAAAGGTGAAGATATTTGCCGAGTAAAGAGACAAATCTGTTCTTCTGACTCGATTTAGAAGAGGGGACAATAACATTTATGAATGCCTGTGACATACCAGGTATAATACTTGTTTTATGTAGTCCTTCCCCAAATTCTATAAAGTAGCTATTTTCATTCCATGTTGAATTAAGGATCAACAGTCACATTGCTAATAATATGTAGTAGAGTTCTTCCCAAGTATATTCATGAGAGCACATCTTATATTTCATTTACTATCCTGTTCCAAGCACTTAAAACAATGGTTGGCATATAGTAAGTGCCCGGTAATATTTATTAAATGATTGAAGCTTTTTTCCTTGGTTTCTTTTCTACTACTGTTTTTATTCAGATATCTAATCTCTGGGCTTTTTCAGTGCCTCAGTGGTAAAGAACCCAACTGTCAATGCAGAAGATGACGGTTCGATCCCTGGGTTGGGAAGATCCTCTGGAGAAGGAAATGGTAACCCACTCCAGTATATTTGCCTGGGAAATCCCATGGACAGAGGAGCCTGACAGGCTATAGTCCAAGGGGTCACAAAGAGTTGGACACTATTGAGTAACTAAACAACAAACCTTGATCCCTAGATAGGAGATCCCTATATTCTACTAGGCATAAATTATTTAGTCTAGGAATCTCTTTTCTTTGCCTTTTCTCTTTTCTTTTCTACTTGCTTGGCACTGGATATTTTGATGCCCATCACAATGGGTCTTTATAGTTCTCCTGAGGTTTTCATCTCTTTTGCTAATGAGCTTGAATTGGAACTAAACCTTTTACTTGCCTGGGTCACTTCCTCATTTCACAATATCATCGTTGTATCTAGTTTTTAACCACCCCAAGAAAGTGCAGCCAGGAACTTGCTACAGAGGCAGAAAAGGCAAACGCTGCTATGACAAGGCAATGTGGATAATGACTCCCCTCGGACTAAAGTTCTGAGTGTCAAATTATCTTGGGAAATGTGGTTGATTATATTTTAAAATCACCTCAGTTCTCTTTAAAATTATAGTTCTGGATAGAACTGAAATATAAATTAGCCTTTAAAATGCAGTTTTTCACCGCTTCTCCTTTTTAATGACACACTGACTGATATTAGGGAGTAATTTGGCATATGCGGAATTAGTACATATGTGGGTATGGTCTCTCAGCACAGCTTGAGAAAAGTAGGACCAGTCACAGCATTTGATTTTCAAAGAGAACACACAGCAATTAAGATGGTAGAAAGAAAAATCACGCATTATGAATCTGTGTGCTACAAGAAAAACACTATTATTATATGACAGAGCCTGTAAAGGACTTTCCATGGTTCCTGACACACCTACCGCTACTGGGGCAGGAATTTCTCAAGACTCAACCCATATTAACTGAAAACCTTAAAGTGACTCCAACTGGCCTCAGATTGGAAGACGGAGAGTAAGAGGCTCAACTACAAAGTTAAGGAAAAATAATTAGCATTTCTTATTCGTTTTCAGCCCAAAATGGGTAGCAAGGGAAGGCAATCAGTGGCTCCACTATGTCAATTACAAGGGAATTTTTATTTCCTTTTCATTTAACTTCCAAAACCAATTAGCAATGGAGATGTTCTGTGTTCACATCCCATGCACACAGCGAAACTGGAAACAGCCAGAGATCACCTTGTTCTCCAACCTGACGACACGCTAGGGTGTGATTAAAAATGCCGGCCATGGGTTAACTGCTTCAGAGTCATGATGTGTCTTAACCGTGCAGCATCTTGGATTTGGCGTTCACAAGTACCTCAGGTGACCCTGGGGCAGCCAATTCACAGACAACGCTCAAAACTCTTGTAAGAGGCTTATTCAATTTACAGATGAGGGCATGGACCAGGGGGCAGTGTGACAGAACCAGTTAGGGAGTTTTTCAGAAATGCCAGATAAGGTGGGACAGCCTAGGTTAAATCTCAGCAGCTTGAAACAACCAATGTTTATTTCTTGCTCACATGATCTGTTTATCCTGTGTCACAGTTGCTCTGCCATCCAGTGGGAGACCTCATCTAAATATGTGTTCTAGTACTTACAAATGCAAAAACAGCAGTGCGCAAGCTTTTAAAAATCTGATGTAAATCCCAGCAAGGAAGCTGTAGTGTCCATGAGTCTGGGAGTCAGACAGCTTGTCTGTAAATCCTCACTCCCCTTAGAGACTGTGTGACTTTGGGCAAATTGCTTAACCTCTTTGAGTATTTGCTTACTCATCTGTAAAATGGGGATAATATTGACTACTCTAATGGTTGTTGGAGGCTGATAGTAGACATTCACTTACTTTATCATTACCAAACAGAGTATAAAAATGTATCTTGAAGAGAAGAGCTTCGTGGAAGAGACACATCCCCATTCCCCTGATACACCTACCTACATTGTTGTTCTGACCCTTAGAGGCTCTTACACTCTATTTGAATTTCCTTCCTTTCATCATCTCCTTTCTCCTGTATCCTCTGCTTCCTACACCATCTAGCACCCTTCTGCCTTGAGAGATCTATAATCCATTCGTTCAGCACAGTTATTAACCATCTACTGTAGGTCGGGCATTGTGCTTGGGCCAGAGGAAACAAGTAAACAGCGTGTTCTGTGCTCTTGAGGTATCTGCAGTGTAAGAGGGGGAAGTGAAGGTAAAGGCAAAATGGAATGCACCGTACAGTGGAGGCTGATGTCTTCACAGTCATGCAATGAGCGCATGGAGAATGAGTCAGTTTGTATCACAGCCTGAGCTGCCTTTCCCAGCAAGCACAGGGTGAGAGGAGTGGGCACTCCCTGAAGAGGACGCAGCACATCAAAGACAGAAAGGCAAGAATAGTCACGGGTACTCTAGCGGCACAGATAGTGAAATGTGAATGAAGGAGTCAGATAGCGGGGGCTTTGGGGAGGGCTATTAGGACAAAGAAATGGCAAAATCCCAAGATCCATCTTGTCTACAAGTTTTGTTAGAGATTCCCCCCCATCAGCAAAAGGGAGCCATAGAANGCACAGATAGTGAAATGTGAATGAAGGAGTCAGATAGCGGGGGCTTTGGGGAGGGCTATTAGGACAAAGAAATGGCAAAATCCCAAGATCCATCTTGTCTACAAGTTTTGTTAGAGATTCCCCCCCATCAGCAAAAGGGAGCCATAGAAGAAGCAGTACCAGTTCAGTCCTTTCAGTTGCGTCTGACTCTTTGTGATCCTATGGACTGTATCCCCCCAGGCTCCTCTCTCCATGGGATTCTCCAGGCAACAATACTGGAGTCGGTTTCCATGTACCCCTTCAGGGGATCTTCCCAACCCAGGGATCAAACCTGCATCTGCCTTTTTTTTTCACCTACTGAGCCACCTGGGAAGCCCATGGAAGAATTAGGGCCAGTGGTAAATGCAATAGGATGAGGCTGACATTTAAAAAATAGTCTTCTGGCAGGAGAGTTCAGGGGGAAACAGTGTGAAATGGTCTATGAAAGAGAGAGACGAAGGCAGCCTAGAGGAGAACAGTGCCGGCAGGAACGGAAATGAAGATTCAGATGGGAGGCAGGTGGATTCAGGAGGTAAAGCAACATAGACCGAGTGGTATGGGCTTAGGAAGAGCTGAGGGATCTGACTTGACACACAGATTGCACACCTGGATGAGGGGCAGCCAATTCTCTGAGATAAAGAACAGAGAAGGAGCATCGCGTTGCAGGCAGGTGGGACTGTGCACGGTAGGGGAATGGAGGGGGTGGTGAATGTTGCTTCCCTAGATACATTCACCCTTTCACTACACACCGATAAAATAAATGATTTGTTTCCATCACTGGCATGGATTTATATACAGCCTTATTTTGTGATGAATGCTGGCCATGGTATATATCAGCAACCTTGCAAGCTACTTGAAAGCAGAAACACTAATTTAAACTGTGTAAGATGCCACTGTACACTGAGCACCATACTTTGGGCTTTGAAAGTTCTCATCAAATATTCATGAAATAAATATATACCACATTTGGATTTCCTGGTTTTGTTCATCTCCTACCACATTACCATCATCATGATTCTATGCTTTCTTTTTTTCTTGCCCTCCATCATTCTGATGCTCTTTTGTATCTAAAGTGTTCATTTTCTTGGCATTTATAGCATTTACCCCTTTATCTTGGGCGTCCCAGGTGGCACTAGTGGTAAAGAACCTGCTTGCCAATGCAGGAGATGTAGGAGATGTGAGTTCCATCCCTGGGTCCAGAAGATCCCATGGAGGAGGGCATGGCAACCCACTCAGAGGAACCTGGTGGGCTATAATCAGTGGGGTTGCAAAGAGTCAGAGGTGACTGAAATGACTTAGCATGCACACATCCCTTTATTTTAAATCCCTACAATATTTTAGACCAACATTGAAAACAATATCCAATTTCATTTGCCCTTTTAGAAGTTCATTATGTTTTCTCCGAGTTCCTCTCCTCCCTCTTCTCTCACTTGTGGTCTTTTGAAATTCTCTCCCACTCATTTTCTTTTCCTTTGTCCGGCTTCTCAACCTCCCACTTCCCTTCTTCCATCAGAGCCTTTATCCCTTTAAGGTTTACATTTCTTTACAAGTGCTATATTTCTCCCATCTGTTTAGTTTTTCTAGATGGAGCACCTAAGTCTCTCCTTATGTATTATTTATTTTACTTATCATAATTTCTATTATAACTTTGAGATTCACGATGCATCAGAGGCATAGACTGTGGAGGAAACAGAAGCAGCCCACAACGGCCATAGACGCAGAGGCGGCCCTCTCAGCCGTGTTTCTTCCATCGCTGACCGGGGCTGGTAGGGAGAACTAAGGCTCTGTTCAGCTGACTCTCCCTCTCCTCTCTTCAACTTTCTCTTGGCATAAAGTATTTTCCCAGGAAATCCTAAAGTATCTGACAGAAACCTGAAATCTGGTCTTGGATTTACAACCAGTCAGCTAGGAAATGCTGCTCATTATCTGTGGGACTGTCTTCCTGAAAAAAACAGGGGTCCATAATGAACACATAAACCAGAGGGACCGACATATCAGTAAGAGATGCACTCTACAAACAGA
The DNA here is from genome assembly GCA_006410675.1 of Oreotragus oreotragus. Lineage (NCBI taxonomy): Eukaryota > Metazoa > Chordata > Mammalia > Artiodactyla > Bovidae > Oreotragus > Oreotragus oreotragus. The sequence continues at coordinate 528,863 of SJYX01020776.1, forward strand.
AAATATTATTGTTCAATTTTCTTCCCTTACAACTCGTCAGACAAACCTGGCCTTCTTTTTATCATGTTCCATCACAAGAAATACAAAGAGCCAAGAACTAGAAAAATAAGCAAAGAAATAGCACAGAGTTCTCAGAAGAATAAAATTAACAAGCTGCTAAAAATAGTCGTAAAAGAATAATGTTGCATTGGGAATATCACTGGAACTAAGGCATGTAGCCTAGGCCAATTTTAACAAGTTTTTATCTAGAAATATTTAAGGTAGTTCCTCTCCAAAGAGAGAACATTTCAGTTTCAAGGATTAATTTCACTCATTTACATAAACATCAATTACATCACAGACTTCTTTTACTGACCACACCCCAGTACTCTTGCCTGGAAAATCCAATGGACGGAGTAGCCTGGTGGGCTGCAGTCCATGGGGTTGCTAACAGTCGGACAGACTGAGTGACTTCACTTTCACTTTTCTCTTTCATGCATTGGAGAAGGAAATGGCAACCCACTCCAGTATTCTTGCCTGGAGAATCCCAGGGATGGGGGAGCCTGGTGGGCTGCCGTCTATGGGGTCACACAGAGTCGGACATGACTGAAGTGACTTAGCAGCAGCAGCAACTACTAATTGGGAGCTTCCCAGATGGCTCAGTGGTAAAGAAACTACTTACCAATGCAGGAAATGCAAGAGACATGGGTTTGATCCCTGGGTCAGGAAGCTTCCCTGGAGGAAGAAATGGCAACCTGTTCCAACAGTTTTGCCTACAAAATCCCATGGATAGAGGAGCCTGGAGGGCTGCAGTCCAGGGGCTTGCAAAGAGTCAGACACAACTGAGCAGCTGAGCACATAGCACACAGCTACTAATTGGGGAAGGACTGGGACTGCCTTTACACTTTTGTGATGATTAAAAAGACAGTATTTCTGATGTTTCATGTAAAGCAATAAGAAGATAAAATTCCTTCAGTAAAGTGACTTTTATACCAAGGTATCAGGAGTATACTTATTCCCCTTGGAAGACATAAGGACACAGATATTTAGCTGTAGTTGAGATCATGGCTCTGGAGTCAGACAGAGGTTGGTTGGACATCTGTATAGCCACGTATTGGTAAGCTATTGACTTGTTTCTATTGCAAAGTCTAATCTTCAAAATTTGACCAATTACAATACCTAATTCATAAGGACTCAATTTGAACTTTTGTCTGACTTAGACCCACAGGTTTCTGGGGTGATGCATATTTTCTTTTGCTATAAAATATTATTTCCATGAAAACATGGAAATATACAGTTGCAAAATCTCTTCCATCTAAAAATTTTAAAATGCCAACTTAATGCCATGACTCAGGGTAAACATCCAGTGTAAAGGGAAGGAGGATCACATCCTGAAAAGTTGATTGTACTAGCTTGTAGAGCTGGGACTCTGGGACATTCAGCAGATGACATACATGAGACCCTTACTCCAGTTCTCCTAGGTCCATCCCCAGGGTTTAAAATTACTGCACTTGTCTACCTTCAAGAAGTTGAGTTGCCTGAGGTCAATTAAGGAAGTGGCTAATAATTTACGCCTCTTCTCTAAAGCATTATGGTGAGGAGTTATGCCTGAGTTGTTGCTAAATGAGTATCAAGCCACAAATTTTGTGACTATTTAAAATAGAAGGCAAGTCTTCAAAAATACAAAATATAGAAAAGGGTAAAACAAAACCACTATTAAAGCATGAATTCTGAGTCCCGACAGACTGCTACTGCTGCTGCTAAGTCACTTCAGTCGTGTCCGACTCTGTGTGACCCCATAGACAGCAGCCCACCAGGCTTCCCCGTCCCTGGGATTCTCCAGGCAAGAACACTGAGTTCAAATCCCATTTCAACAACATCCCTGTGGCTTTTGCTGGGTCACATGTCTTTGAACGTCAATTTCTGCAAATGTGAAATGAGAATGCTAAGACATTTATGATTGTCTTCTTGGTTTGTAATGAAGCTTAAATAAGATAACTTGGGTAAAGCAGCTGGTAGAATGCCTGGAACAGAAACAAGCTCTGCAAAGCAAAGCCCTTCCCCTCCTTTTTGAACATTACATGGTAAAGCCACTTACGGGCTCTCATCTCTGAAGCTACATTTTAAAATTAAGGCTGAATTAAGCTAAGGGTTAAGTCCTGTCTACAGAAACAACTCAAAATTCAGCAGGGAAATGAAAAAAAAAAAAAATCAGTCAATAATTTATTGTTTATTAGTTCCACCATCGTATAGATTTATTGTGTTTTTATGAAGCAAAATTGACTTTTTGTTTGCTTGAACTCTTTAGTTCTGTTACTCTGTGTTTAGAAGTATAGGCTTCACAGTTTTGTAGCCTGAAAGTTACAATACAATGATTTCAATCCATACCAAAATAACCACTACTTCAATTTTATACCTTCTAAAGTCCTAAGTTCTCTGAAAGAAAGTTCTGCTTTCATTGTAAGCAACAGTTAAAATAATATACTTCGGTTTAATTAGCAGTTGATTGAATGGTTAAATATGCATTTAAAGTAGCAAAAAGGCCACAGCAATCAGAGCAGAAAAAGAAATAAAAGGAATCCAAATTGGAAAAGAAGAAGTAAAACTCTCACTGTTTGCAGATGACATGATCCTCTACATAGAAAATCCTAAAGACTCCACCAGAAAATTACTAGAGCTAATCAATGAATATAGTAAAGTTGCAGGATATAAAATCAACACACAGAAATCCCTTGCATTCCTATACACTAATAATGAGAAAGTAGAAAACGAAATTAAGGAAACAATTCCATTCACCATTGCAACGAAAAGAATAAAATACTTAGGAATATATCTACCTAAAGAAACTAAAGACTTATATATAGAAAACTATAAAACACTGATGAAAGAAATCAAAGAGGACACTAATAGATGGAGAAATATACCATGTTCATGGATTGGAAGAATCAATATAGTGAAAATGAATATATTACCCAAAGCAATCTACAGATTCAATGCAATCCCTATCAAGCTACCAGCGGTATTTTTCACAGAACTAGAACAAATAATTTCAAGATTTGTATGGAAATACAAAAAACCTCGAATAGCCAAAGCAATTTTGAGAAAGAAGAATGGAACTGGAGGAATCAACTTACCTGACTTCAGGCTCTACTACAAAGCCACAGTCATCAAGACAGTGTGGTACTGGCACAAAGACAGAAATATAGATCAATGGAACAAAATAGAAAGCCCAGAGATAAATCCACACACATATGGACACCTTATCTTTGACAAAGGAGGCAAGAATATACAATGGAGTAAAGACAATCTCTTTAACAAGTGGTGCTGGGAAAACTGGTCAACCACTTGTAAAAGAATGAAACTAGATCACTTTCTAACACCACACACAAAAATAAACTCAAAATGGATTAAAGATCTAAATGTAAGACCAGAAACTATAAAACTCCTAGAGGAGAACATAGGCAAAACACTCTCCGACATAAATCACAGCAGGATCCTCAATGATCCGCCTCCCAGAATACTGGAAATAAAAGCAAATATAAACAAATGGGATCTAATTAAAATTAAAAGCTTCTGCACAACAAAGGAAACTATAAGCAAGGTGAAAAGACAACCCTCTGAATGGGAGAAAATAATAGCAAATGAAGCAACTGACAAACAACTAATCTCAAAAATATACAAGCAACTTATACAGCTCAATTCCAGAAAAATAAACGACCCAATCAAAAAATGGGCCAAAGAACTAAATAGACATTTCTCCAAAGAAGACATACGGATGGCTAACAAACACATGAAAAGATGCTCAACGTCACTCATTATCAGAGAAATGCAAATCAAGACCACAATGAGATACCACTTCACACCAGTCAGAATGGCTGCGATCCAAAAGTCTGCAAGCAATAAATGCTGGAGAGGGTGTGGAGAAAAGGGAACCCTTTTACACTGTTGGTGGGAATGCAAACTAGTACAGCCACTATGGAGAACAGTGTGGAGATTCCTTAAGAAATTGCAAATAGAACTGCCTTATGACCCAGCAATCCCACTGCTGGGCATACACACCGAGGAAACCAGAATAGAAAGAGACACATGTACCCCAATGTTCATTGCAGCACTGTTTATAATAGCCAGGACATGGAAACAACCTAGATGTCCATCAGCGGATGAATGGATAAGAAAGCTGTGGTATATATACACAATGGAGTATTACTCAGCCATTAAAAAGAATACATTTGAATCAGTTCTAATAAGATGGATGAAACTGGAACCAATTATACAGAGTGAAGTAAGCCAGAAAGAAAAACACCAATACAGTATACTAACACATATATATGGAATTTAGAAAGATGGTAATGAGGACCCTGTATGCAAGACAGCAAAAGAGATACAGATGTGTAGAGCGGACTTATGGACTCTGAGGGAGAAGGAGAGGGAGAGGGAGAGGGAGGGATGATTTGGGAGAATAGCATTGAAATATGTATACTATCATGTAAGAAATGAATTGCCAGTCTATGTTCAATGCAGGATGCAGGGAAAAATAAAATAAAAAAAATAAAGTAGCAAAAAATGAAATTATGCTATTGTACTTGGAAAAATACTTCCAATAATGTTAATTGAGTTTTAACAAATGAGTTGATTAGAGGGAAAGGAAAGAGGACACAGTTCATCAAATGCAACTTGATGCCAGGTTTCCCCACAGACCTAATGTACTCTTGACATAGCACTTTGGGGAAAAAAAAAAAAGTCAGTGACTACATTGCTTAGCAAGAGTACACTTTTTCTGGTTAATGAGTCATGCACAGAGAACGTTGTTTTTGGTTTATTTACTTGCCCTTCCCTTGCAAAGAGTTTATATTCATTTTCTCTGAAAATTATGTTAAGATAAGCAAAGTGTCAAGCATGTATATGTCACAGGAGCAGCACAGATGATATGCAGTCATGGACAAAGTTTGTCTTGACTGGTTTAACTTACTTTCTCAGCCTTAAGTAAGGACTTTATGCTGAGAGTAACCAGAAATATTAAGATATAGCAGGGGTCCAGGTATAAATCAGGAGGTACTCACGGTAAGAGTCAGCCAGGTCTGGGGGACATGTAGGACCAGGGGAGGTGGAAAAAGAAGGCCATCATGAACACGAAATGGAGTGATGAGTCTTTGAAGTGGGTGGAGCGGGGGGTGGCATTCAGATGAAAGACTTGTGGCTATGCTTCAGATTTGTCATCTAGTGGCTGCCAGAGACTCAGAGGAGTCCTCAGAGCTAGCTGGGGTAGGAGGGGCAGGGGGAAGAGGGGAGGATGAATCACACGGAATTTGAAAACAAAACCCACCAAACCAAGGATAATGGAGGCTGCCTGCTGTTTTCACAAGAAATTATCTAAGAACCTGGGGGTTCAGAACAATGTCTGATAAAAAGTGGGGGAGGGGAGTTCTTCCCTCTCACTTCAGGGTGCTGTGAGGCCTCAGTGCTGAGAGAGACCCAGCCCGAGAGCCTGTAGCCCCTGGTGGCCATTCTCTCTCCCACCACCTCCCACCAGGTGACAGCTTGAAGCCGTGGGAAGCCAAGGCCAGGCCCCTCACCAGCTTTGTTGGTAAAGGAGAACTTGGCAGAGCCAAAAAGGACTTTTCATTATCTCATCTCACTTTCCTTCACACTGTGAATGAAAAAGGCTTAGAAGAAAAGCTGACAAACCTAGACAGCTTATTAAGAAGCAGAGACATCACTTTGCCAGCAAAGGTCTGTTTAGTCAAAGCTATGGTTTTTCCAGTAGTCATGTACACATGTGAGAGTTGGACCATAAAGAAGGCTGAGCACTGAAGAATGGATGCCTTTGAACTGTGGAGCTGGAGAAGACTCTTGAGAGTCTCTTGGACTGCAAGGAGATCCAACCACTCAATCCTAAAGGAATTCAACCCTGAATACTCACTGGGAAGGATTGATGCTGAAGCTGAAGCTCCAATCCTTTGGCCACCTGATCTAAAGAGCCCACTCACTGTATTTGTCATCTAGTGGCTGCCAGAGACTCAGAGGAGTCCTCAGAGCTAGCTGGGGTAGGAGGGGCAGGGGGAAGAGGGGAGGATGAATCACACGGAATTTGAAAACAAAACCCACCAAACCAAGGATAATGGAGGCTGCCTGCTGTTTTCACAAGAAATTATCTAAGAACCTGGGGGTTCAGAACAATGTCTGATAAAAAGTGGGGGAGGGGAGTTCTTCCCTCTCACTTCAGGGTGCTGTGAGGCCTCAGTGCTGAGAGAGACCCAGCCCGAGAGCCTGTAGCCCCTGGTGGCCATTCTCTCTCCCACCACCTCCCACCAGGTGACAGCTTGAAGCCGTGGGAAGCCAAGGCCAGGCCCCTCACCAGCTTTGTTGGTAAAGGAGAACTTGGCAGAGCCAAAAAGGACTTTTCATTATCTCATCTCACTTTCCTTCACACTGTGAATGAAAAAGGCTTAGAAGAAAAGCTGACAAACCTAGACAGCTTATTAAGAAGCAGAGACATCACTTTGCCAGCAAAGGTCTGTTTAGTCAAAGCTATGGTTTTTCCAGTAGTCATGTACACATGTGAGAGTTGGACCATAAAGAAGGCTGAGCACTGAAGAATGGATGCCTTTGAACTGTGGAGCTGGAGAAGACTCTTGAGAGTCCCTTGGACTGCAAGGAGATCCAACCACTCAATCCTAAAGGAATTCAACCCTGAATACTCACTGGGAAGGATTGATGCTGAAGCTGAAGCTCCAATCCTTTGGCCACCTGATCTAAAGAGCCCACTCACTGCAGAAGACCCTGAGGCTGGGAAATATTGAGGGCAGGAAGAGAAGGAGGGGCCAGAGGATGAGATGGTTGGATGGCATCACTGACACAATGGACATGAATCTGAGTAAACTCTAGAAGATAGTGGAAGACAGAGAAGCCTGGCATACTGCAGTCCATGCAGTTGCAAAGAGTCAGACACAACTTAGTGACTGAACGACAATTTTCCTTCAGACCAGTGGCAGACTGCTGAGGGAGGCTGGAGTATTACAATCACTGTGATTCTACTTTTACCCACACTTATATAACCTTGGTTAATGCTTGTTAGAGAAGAACCTCAGGAAGGTTTTTCTCTACTCAGAGAAAAGGCATCATGGGGTGGTTAGAACTGCACCATTGTAGGATTAACAGATTTGGGGAGATTCTCACTAACCCACTTACTGTGTCCCAGCCACAGCTCCAGGTAAGTTCTTGGTGGGTGCTCATTCACTTAATCCTTACAACAAGCCCATTACAATCCCAATTTTACATAGGAGAAAATAGAAGCACAGAAAGGTCAATTAATTTTTCCAGGTCACACAGCTTCTAAGTGGAAACCTAGGACCTAAAGCAGAGAGCCTGGCTCTGGAGACTGTTCTCTTGCCACCAAGAGACCCTTGTCACACCTGGCACAAATAAGGCATTCACTAACTGTTTGCAGATACAAATCATTTTACCAAGGTAATAAAAATGCATTGAGTTTATATTTCTACACTTAATAGATTGATCAGACTTAAAGGAAACCAAAAAATCCCTACAAGAACACCAAAAAAAAAAAAAATCTCAAACGATCAGAACATGTGCAATAATGCGTTAGATTTTCTGATTAAACAAGGAAAATTACTTCTTGCTTTCAGTGTCTTCTTCCCTCATGTTCTTGTGTTGTTCATTTGTTAAGTTGTGTCCAACTCTTTGTGACCCCAAGGGCTGCAGCACTTCCAGGGGGTTCCATGGCCTACACCAACACATGGAACTGCCAAGTAAATTAATTTGCAGTAGATCACCTTTCCTGGAGAATCCCATGGACGGAGGAGCCTAGTGGGCTACAGTCCATAGGGTCACAGAGTTGGACATGACTGAAGAGGCTAAGTACATAGCACAGATCATCCCTAGGAGTTCCGATTGTCCTTTGAGCTCTTTCCCCCAGTGTCACGTTGCTGCCTTGTCTCAGGGCAAGGGACTGTGTAAACCTGGGATGCTCCCTGGAGATTGATAACTAGACCAACAGGATCTCAAAGGTCACGATTCTTTTGTTCTTCTCCTCATCTGGTCGCCAAGCAGAGAACAATTCTGACTGAATATATTATTTAATTATTCTAGTTAATCACACTGAGAAGCAACAGCATTAATCATTAAAAGGGAGAAAAATGGACAAAACACAATGTATAACCATCCTGATTTCAAGCCCAAGGTGTCACCACCCTTTCGGCTCTAAGACAGATAATTGCATAGCAACAATAAAGGACACTTGGATACCTCAGAAAACCCACCAGCCTGTTCTCTGGGTTCACTTACCTTCGAGCGGAGGATGAGTGGCAATGGCAATAAAATCAACAGAGTGAAAACTACGAGGAGCAACCGGCGATAAACTAAAATGTAACTGAAGAATTTCATTGTCTTGCACGGGTGGCTTCAACAGTGTTCTCCTCAAATAAAGGGCAGGCATTAAATAACCGACCTGGATTAATATTTCTCTAGCTCATTATCTTCATTTACTGCCCCAGACTCACCAACTTGAGTTAAAATTAAATCTCCATTTTTATTGTTTTACTGTCACAATTCACATGGAGAGATAAGCCCAAGAGTGTGAGAAATCAAAGACCATTTTCTGCTAGGGTTTTTGAAAGGCGAAAACTGTCCTTATTTAGTGTGTGTATCGTAACTGGAATAGAAACTGTCTAAGTCTAGGAGGCAAAACCATGAGCTGGGTTGAGTCTGCCCACAAGGAGCTCCCTCCCCGCCTTTTGATGTCCCCTGATTATGTGGCTCCACCCTGGGATGGCACCTTGAGCAACTCTTTACTGGGTGCCTCCAGTATCCTTTCCAGTGAAGTACATTTTCAGTTTGTGAATTGAAATAGCAACCCCGGGAGTAGGCATTCCAATGTGAAAGGCAAGTTTTGGGTACAGATGGGTTTTCCTGGGCCTGCTCAGATAAGATATTGAAAGTCCACTGCCTTTGTGAGTTTGGCTCCAAAGAGAGCTCCTGACTTTTCTCATTCAGAACTTCTCTGTTCTCATTCAAAAGTTAAATACCAATGCTTCTGATAGCTAATAGAACCCCAATATCACATCTGTGCATGCATACTATGTAGAAGCTTCAGTAGTACCTGACTCTTTGCGACCTTATGGACTGTATGCTGCCAGGCTCCTCTGTTCATGGGATTCTCCAGGCAACAATACCGGAGTGGGTTGTCACGTCCTTCTCCTGGGGATCTTCCCAATCCAGGGATCGAAGCTGTGTCTCCTGTGTTTCCTGCATTGGCAGGCAAGTTCTTTACCACTAGCATCACCTGGGAAGCCCCAATACCACACCCAGGTACACAATAATTTTTTCACTGTTTAAATGCACAGTTCTGTGTATTTCTTGGACGCTATGTCTTCTTTGGATAGGAAACCAAGTTATCATAAAGTCTTACAGCCCTCACCTGTAAGACTTTTTCAGGATTGAGTTGATACTATTGTGCTGATACTGGCTGGATTGACTAGATAATTATCAGGGAGTTTGTACAGAGTCATTCAGTTCAGTTCAGTTCAGCTGCTCAGTCATGTCCGACTCTTTGCGATCCCATGAATTGCAGCACGCCAGGCCTCCATGTCCATTACCATCTCCTGGAGTTCACTCAGACTCACATCCATCGAGTCAGTGATGCCATCCAGCCATCTCATCCTCTGTTGTCCCCTTCTCCTCTTGCCCCCAACCCCTCCCAGCATCAGAGTCTTTTCCAATGAGTCAACTCTTCGCATGAGGTGGCCAAAGTACTGGAGTTTCAGCTTTAGCATCATTCCTTCCAAAGAAATCCCAGGGCTGATCTCCTTTAGAATGGACTGGTTGGATCTCCTTGAAGTCCAAGGGACTCTCAAGAGTCTTCTCCAACACCACAGTTCAAAAGCATCAATTAAGAGTGTATGTGTGTGTGTGTGTGTGTGTGTGTGTAGATGGGAACTGTTCTGACAGCAATAGCAAGGATATGTTTTGAAACACCTTAGGGCTAGGGAGTCATTGATTAATTTTTCATTGTCTGGTAAATTAATCCTCCAATAAACCTCAACTAAGCAACTAGCCCTGGGTATAAACCAAACACATTTCCTTCTGTGTGTGTGTGTGCTCAGTTGCTCAGTTGTGTCTGATTCTTTGTGACCCCATGGACTGTAGCTCACCAGGCTCCTCTGTGCATGGGATTCTTCAGGCAAGAATACTAGAAAGTGAAAGTGAAGTCACTCAGTCGTGTCCGACTCTGCGACCCCGTGGACTGTAGCTTACCAGGTTTATCCGTCCATGGGATTCTCCAGGCAAGAATACTGGAATGGGTTACCATTTCCTTCTCCAGGGTATCTTCCCCACCCGGGAATCAAACCCACATCTCCTGTGTCTCTTGTATTGGCAGGCGAACTCTTTACCAATGCACCATCTTATACTCAACTCCTCTTGTGACAAATAACTTCACTTTTATGCAATCTATGATTAACATGTAGATCTTATTTCTAATTCCCCACTAATGTAACTCTGCTTTTTTTTTCCCATCAAGAAAGAGAATTCTTTCAACAAAACTCACCTCACTGTACTGCTAAAGTAGATGGGAAAACACTTTTTCCCTCTACAAGTCTAAATTTCTAAAGATATATCATCTATAGTGATTCAGGAAAATCAGAATAGTAAACAGAAAAAAAAAAAAAAAAAGTCTGCAAACCAGAAAGGCACATTACATCCTGAGTTTCTCAGGTGAAAAAAAAAGGAGGGTAATTATAAATAATAGTAGTAAATAGTGAGCAGTGGTAGAGGATCAGTAATCATAGTGCTGAAAAACACGTGAAAGGAATGAGTTACTTCAAACACTTTTATACTTTTTTCCTGTATCATACTCTGCACAGTTCATTGCATGCTTTTTTAATATATATTTTTTGGAGAAATCATTTCTGTTCTCAGATTTCCTTTGGCCACCTGGTGAGAATATTTGAGTCTCACTTTCTCATCATAGAAGATTTTGCTCTGTGAGACGTCACCAAAAGGAAAAGGCATTTGTGGGATATTTAATAGAAATGAAGGCCTATGCACGCAGGGAATGGTGGTACTCCCACAAGAAGGAAGCTACAGGGAAAACACTTGACATTTCATCAGGGCCTTCATTCTTTGCATCATTTTCTCTATTCTGGTTCCCATTTCTCACCAGACCAGTTTTTGCAGGATCTCCCCTATGATGGCCTGAGGATCTAGCCAGCTTCATCTTCTGTGGCTGCTCCTTATTACAGAATGGTTCTATCTTTTATTTACATCCAGCCAATCTCCTGTTTCAGGAGTTTTCTCTCCACTGTCATTAAGTTAAAAGATTTGACCAAACAATTCACACTAACCACGAATGACTGATATGACTGGATACCTCTGTGAGCACCAGCAGGGAGTGAAGCTCAAATGGGAGACTTTGGGCCCTTTAGAAATGTATCTTAAGGTGTATTTCACAACACATCACATTGCTAAACAGTCACACTGTCAAATTTCACCTCTTATTTGCACAGAAAAGCATAAATCTCTCTTGAAAATGAAAGTGAAGTGAAGGTGTTCGTCTCTCAGTTGTGTCCAGTTCTTTGTGACCTGGTGGACTGTTGCCCGTCAAGCTTCTCTGTCCATGGGATTTTCCAGGCAAGAATACTGGAGTGGGTTGCCATTTCCTTCTCCAGGGGATCTTCCCGATCCAGGGATGGAACCTGGGTCTTCTGCATTGCAGGCAGATTCTTGATCGTCTGAGCCTCTAGGGAAGTCCTATATCACAAATGTGATGTTTTCGCTATCTGATCTAAAACGAACCATATCATTGTATAGAAAGTGAAAATGAAAGTGAAGTCGCTCAGTCATGTCCAACTCTTGGCGACCCCATGGACTGCAGCCTACTCGGCTACTCCGTCCATGGGATTTTCCAGGCAAGAACACTGGAGTGGGTTACCATTTCCTTCTCCTGGAGATCTTCCTGATCCAGGGATTGAACCCACGTCTCCAGCATTGTAGGCAGACGCTTTACTGTCTGAGCCACCAGGGAAGTAGATCATTGTATATCCATGGATTAATCCATTTAAAACATCTTTACAAATAGAAAATATTACAAATATTGTTCATTCATTCACTGCCAGCTACTTTGTCAGATTTACCATCTCATTCAGTCTTCAGAATCCAATACAAGTTATAGGAATTGTATGTGCTTTTATAATTATTTCTCTTAGACAGATTTGAAAATTAAAATTCCAAAGAGGCCAACTTTAATGTCTTTACTAGTAAGAGGTATGACGATTTAAATTCAGTTATTCCTGGCACCTAAGATGTGGATTTTTTTTTTTTTTGGTGGGGTACTATGCCATTTTTCTTTCATAATGACTATTAATTTGACACTAAGCACTAACCCATCAAATTTAGCATTTGTCTATAGGTACACAATTTGGTTGGCTTAGCAATTGCAGCTCTAAGGCTTCCTTTCTTAATGCCCATCAAGCCTTATAATTGGACATAACACATGAAAATCAGGCTTCTCTGGTGGCTCAGATGGTAAAGAATCCGCTTGCAATGCAGGAGACCTGGCTCCGATCCCTGAGTCAGAAAGATCCTCTGGGGAAGGGAATGGCTACCCACTCCAGTATTCTGGCCCGGAGAATTCCATGGACAGAGGAGCCTGGCAGGCTACAGTCCAAGGGGTCGCAAAGAGCTGGACATGACAAAGCGATTAAGCACATATGTGAAAATCAGGTTAAGGCATAAAGAGAAAGAAAGATCCCTCCTCTATATATTCTGGTTATGTTCCTGAAGACGTTAGACATCTGAGTTGTGTAGATAATTGATGCAAGAGGAGTGGAAACCAGCTTTTAGAGCCAACATTCATACTTCTCTCAGGCTTGTTTTCTGGTTGGCCCTTTATTATGCCACATTTACTCTCAAATTTGTGCTCTTCTGCAGACCTTTCCCTCTTCTAAGAAAATACTTTCCTCTTTGTCTTTAAATCCCACCATCCTCGAAATTTGACCTAGTACACTCATCTCAAATCTTCTGCTTTCTATAAATCCATCCTGACAACTTCTGAGTCTTCATGGACTCATCTGGGAAGCTCCTCCAGCCAACTGTATTCAAATAACAGAGTGCTTGACAAGAGTGCAGAGTCCCTGCACTATTGGGTCATTTTTTGTTGGCTCCCTGCATACTAAAATTTGAGAATCATTAACATAGTATCTGTAAGATGCATTTTAGCTTGTGAGTAGAAAATCTGACATTAATTACTATTTTAATAATGCATGTCAATCTCAAATCCTCAATAAACTTGCTAACTCTGTGAATAAACAGGGCTATTAGTTTACTTCCCTTATATTCCTAGCAAAGTGACAAGCAAAGGGACTTTCGCTTGACTCAGTGAAAAATTTCTCTGTATTGGCCTATGCTACTGCTAAATCACTTCAGTCGTGTCCGACTCTGGGTGACCCATAGACGGCAGCCCACCAGGCTCCCCCATCCCTGAGATTCTCCAGGCAAGAACACTGGAGTGGGTTGTCATTTCCTTCTCCATTGCATGAAAGTGAAGAGTGAAAGTGAAGTCGCTCAGTCGTGTCCAACCCTCAGCGACCCCATGGACTGCAGCCTTCCAGGCTCCTCCGTCCATGGGATTTTCCAGGCAAGAGTACTGGAGTGGGGTGCCATTACCTTCTCCATATTGGCCTATGAGTACAGATAAATAGGAACCAATTAACCTCATTGCTTACATAGTACGGATTACAAGAGCAGTTCTTCAGTTAAGTATTTAGATTTTCAAAGAAAAAATACATATGGTGTGTTCAACAAGGGAATATTTCTCCATTGCAAACGTACCCATAAATACTTAGATAAAAAGTGTGTATGCTCAGGGGAATATTTCTCCATTGCAGACGTACCCATAAATACTTAGATAAAAAGTGTGTATGCTTAGTGTATGCATACACACTTTTTATCTAAGTATTTATGGGTACGTTTGCAATGGAGAAATATTCCCCTGTTGAACACACCATATGGAAAAAGAATCAACATGCTGTTATTGTTGGTGAATGAAGTCAGGCATATTTGTATATAAAAATATTGCATTTCCTTCAATTATGAGTGCCCATTTTCATTCTTAAAATTTGTTGAGTTCAAAGTGCATGCCGGTTTTACTTGATTGCTCTTTCTTAGACTATCGAGGCAGTTGTGCAAGTATTTTCTCTTCACAGTCATCTGCTTCTATGCCTTGACTAGTTCCTGCTTCTGAAACTCACTTATCATGCATCCCATTTATATATTCTAGTTATTATCATAAATTCTATCATTTCCAGACACCGCACTGTGAAGTGTTTGCTCCCTGAGTTCCGTATGTGAGCTGTGCCCTAAAACCTTTTTAGATACTGTGAAAACTAAGATAATTTTCCCCCTCCTAATTGGCATCCAGTAGTCATTTACTTTGACATTTTTTAGCATTTTTTATTTCTTCATGCTTACTTTTCTGTTCTTTAAGGTGATGAATTGTCTTGATGAAAGTGAAATTTCTAGGTCCACATCAATTAACTGTATCAGTTTTGATTTTCATTTTCTAAACTAAAGGATAAAGGCATTATCCAGGGTAAGGTAATCTGCCCTAGAGACTCCAGGTCCATGAACCACTCCCTGGACTCCTAAAATGGTATCATTCATTATTAACCACAACCTCAATAATCATTCCTCTAATACCATGAAGTAAATGACTGACTGAATAGATGAAGATTGAACTGTGTCCCATGAGGTGGTGACCTGAACTCCCATGAACTGAGAAGCAAAGCAAATTCCACAAGAGGAGGATCTATTTTTGGCAAGAACAGCAGCTGCCTGAACATTTTAGTATTCTGCTCAGGCACAACCAGTCACACCCGCCACTGGGGTGGAAGGGATGTGTTTTCCTCTTGACCAAGTTTGACTATGTCTTTATCTTGAGTTCTCTGGGGGATGAGAGGGGAAAATTCAGGGATGGAAGGAGGAGGCGGGAGATACTGGCAAGAGGGGAAGAGAAAGGACATACCAGAATACTTAGCCCATTGTTAGAAAAGGAAACCTAATCAAGCTACTCAAAAATGTCTAGAACTCTGAGTCGTCCTGCTCCCTGCTTGTCCCTCACCACCCTGCCTCGTTACATTATGTAATAGTCCTATTCCAGCAGCCTTCACATAGGAGACAGTGTGGGACTCCTCGCAAGAACTCCCAGGGAATTCAGAGGTGAACCAGGACTCCCAAATGTAGCCTTTCTTGTCAGTCCCTGAGTGGAAGGCAGATCAGAGTTTGAGGTGCTTTGAGAGGATTGCCATAACTCTAGGACTCCAAAAAAATGGAAGCTGAAGATCCAATGACATAAATCACATAGAACCATGCTATGACCCTGGCTGATCCAAATGTTCGCTCCTTTTGTGAAGTTATAATGATTTCATAGGGTTCAAGTAGGCAATCAGAAACTGCTTTTGGGTAAAGCCAGAGAGACCATGGGGTCACTAAGAGTCGAACATGACTGAGCGACTTCACTTTCTCTTTTCACTTTCACGCATTGGAGAAGGAAATGGCAACCCACTCCAGTGTTCTTGCCTGGAGAATCCCAGGGATGGGGGAGCCTGGTGGGCTGCCATCTATGGAGTCGCACAGAGTCGGACACAACTGAAGTGACTTAGCAGCAGCAGCAGCAGCAGAAAGACCAATTTAAAGCAACAAGAAAGATCAAAATTTTCCCCTAGGAATCTCAGTGCTGCTAAATTCAGTTTTGTTGCTCATAGACAAATGGGTCCATTTTTCTCTTTTGGGAAAAATGTTGGTATTTCTCCCTTCATTTTTGCCTCCAAATATATTGTCCATTTGAGCTTGATACATCTCCTGGCCTTGATGACAATGAAAAGATAAAGTTTCTAACAGCGATTTCATTTTAAGTGTAGTGAGTGGCACTGACACAATCCAGCTTACTGTCAAACTGACCCATCTTCTTTGGAAATTAATTTTTGCCTAAGTGTGAAATATTTCATTTTTTACCTAATTTTTACCTAAGTGTGTCGTTAACGTGAATACAGAAAGTCAGCCAGGGTGCCCTCCTGCAGTAAATTTCTGTTGGCATAGCTACGGGAGCCACTGCTCTTTACCACTTGACTTCTCCATTACTATTTGAGTTTGGTGGCTTTTGGTCCAAACAGTTGCTTATAGAGGAAACTTATTGCTTAGGGGAAGGAAGTATGTGCTTTGTGACTGCTTACAGCCTTAACGAAGAAACATACCAATGTTTATTCTGATAAGTTATTTCAGTTCAGTTCAGTCACTCAGTCATGCCCGACTCTTTGTGACCCCAAGGACTGCAGCACATCAGGCCTCCCTGTCCATCACCAACTCCTGGAGTTTACTCAGACTCATGTCCATTGAGTCGGTGATGCCATCCAACCATCTCATCCTCTGTCATCACCTTCTCCTCCTGTCCTCAATCTTTCAGGCATCAGGATCTTTTCCAGTGAGTCAGTGCTTTGCATCAGGTGGCCAAAAGTATTGGAGTTTCAGCTTCAACATCAGTCTTTCCAATACCACAGTTCAAAAGCATCAGTTCTTCGGTGCTCAGCTTTCTTTATAGTCCAACTCTCACATCCATACATGACTACTGGAAAAATCATAGCCTTGACTAGACAGACCTTTGTTGGCAAAGTAATGTCTCTGCTTTTTAATATGCTGTCTAGGTTGGTCATAACTTTCCCTCCAAGGAGTAAGCATCTTTTAATTTCATGGCTGCAGTCACCATCTGCAATGATTTTGCAGTGATATACCCATTTGAATGCACAGTTCCAAAGAATAAGAAAGCCTTCCTCAATGATCAGTGCAAAGAAATAGAAGATAAGTTATTTAGGCTTTCTCCGTTTTTCAAAGACACAGAGGTACATTTTCAGAACAACAGTCTCTTCTTCATTTGTAGGACTGTAGAGTTAAACTGGAGAAGGCAATGGCAACCCACTCCAGTGTTCTTGCCTGGAGAATCCCAGGGACGGGGGAGCCCGATGGGCTGCCATCTATGGGGTCTCACAGAGTTGGACACAACTGCAGTGACTTAGCAGCAGCAGCACCAGTTAAACCACATTAGAGGACAAACCCTGAGGGTTCAGCTTAATTAACACTTTTGACCTGGATAAAAATAATATAAAACAGTAGGGATGAGGAATGGCTTGAATTCTAGGAGGTTTTAAAGAAATGGGGCTGATAAAATGGACTCTTGTAGTGAGTACATTGATGTGAATGAGAGACTGTGTTTTCTTCACAAGGGACCTGCTATCCGATGGGGAAGGCAGTGTGTACATAGCCAAGAACTCCTGGTGGCTTTGTAGAGCATAAGACAAGTGCTATTGGAGAGCAATTAATGCTGAGTACTCTGTTGTCTTTCATAATAATCTCCATTTTCATAGTCCCTAAAATAAATTATAAAATTTCACAGCAAAAGTCTTGATCAAATGTGTTTTTCTCTACTTTTAGAGAATTTTAGCATCTCTGGTTGGGAAAATTCTTCTAGTCCCACAAGAAATATTAGTGCCAAAACAAACAAACAAACAAAAAACCCATTCTTTCCCAGCCCATTCTTGAATGCCTCTAATAATGGATGATTCACTCCTCATTCCATATTTAAATAGCTCCACTCTTCTTAGATTTCTCCTCTTAGACATTGAGCCAAAATCTGCCTTCCTGTAGCTTCCATTTACTGTTTGAATTCTGCTTTGGGGGGCCACTAAGGGGAAAATAAAGCTGCTCCTCTATATGACAGCCTTTAAATATTTGAACTCTTCTCTTACCCATTTGCTTCAACACTATCTCATGGCTCAGATTTTAAGTTTCTTTGCTATCCTGGGAGTTCATCTTAAATTAAGGATATGGACTTTTTAATATTATTCTATAGCCCTGGCTAGTGCATGAGTTTCATGCTCTATTGCATATGCTGTTGGGCACACAGAAGCAGAACTGGAATATCACCTCCCTGGTTCTAGATGTGATTCCTAGAGCAATGCCAGCTACATTTACCCCATAACATTGCTGTATTATTTTGAACTTGCTATGCCATAAATTTGGATATGTGCTGTAACTAAGTAATCTCTAGCTTGTCATCTTAATAAACATGGTAAATTTTCCCTACTAATTTCCATCTTGTTAGATTTTTACACATACTTTAAATTGCCATATCTTGGGCTATTTATCATATACAAGCTATAAACATATTTAATGATAGTGTCCTCCACATTTTTATTCAAAATAATTGATAATGTATTCAACAGGTTCCCTTCTCCAAGTACCTTCCTTCAAGTTGACACTCTTGCACTAGAAAGTAGCTTTTGGATACTGTCATGAACTCAGGCCTACTCAACTGTCTCCCTTTCTAGAATGGCTCCATTCTAGAATCTGGTTCAATATTGACATCTCACTTACTGATATACAGTTAATAGCAATGACTTTTGCCTTGTTGACAATCAGGATGGCATTTTCCTATATCTTTGAGCATAAAATCACATTTCCTATAAAATTGTTGAAATTGTCCTTCACAGAAATTTAGATTGCACATATGAATATGTCTACTTTTCTACTTCTTGGCTGCATAAATGGTAAAAAGGACATAAATGGTGTTTTCTAAGGTGTAAGTTACTTTCAACTTCACCAATCAGTTCTTCTATACCTCAAAATATGCATTTTTCTGGATAAGAAGCATTAATTATTATTGCATCACTGATTTCACCGAAGAAAAATGGATTATTCATCAATCATTATTTAAGAATTAGAAATGCTCATGTTTTCTAGAACGGAAATGTTATCAATATTAAACATGTGTGAATGCCTAGGTGTGACTCTATAAATAGACATCCAGAAAATCACATGTGGAGTCAGTGGGAACCTAATAGTACTGGAAACTCCTAACATATTTCCTCCAGGCTTTTCATTCTTTTCTTTACTCCTCTATGGATAATACCTCTTGGACAGATTCAACATCAGCTACTCAGTGATTTCAGTAGAGTCTGCTGGGAAAATAGAGAAGCTTGACCAGGAAGCACCAAGGCTGAGAGTGTGAAGTGAACCTCAGCCTCTCTCCTCAGGGGGAGACATCACCTGAAATTATAAAGACCAAGGAAAAAGAAATCAAATTACTGATGGCTGGTATTTTGTATTTTGTCATGCCTTTGATTTCCAACAATAGTTTCACTGTTACAGATGAAGCTCCAGGAGGTTAAGTAAATTGCTTGAGGTCACTCATATGAAGTTCAGATCCAGATCTGTGTGATTCCAGAGCTGGTGCTTCCCCCGCCCCCAAGTCACCACTAATCTGACTTCCCAGAGACAGCATAATTGGGTACCATAATTGGGCAGAAGTAAAAAATCCATCTGCCAATGCAAGAGATGCGGGTTCGGTCCTTGGTTGGGAAGATCCCTTGAAGGAGGATTGGCAGCTCACTCCAGTATCTTGCCTAGACAATCCCATGGACAGAGGAGCAGCACAGGCTTTCATCCATGGGGTCACAGGGAGTTGGACATGACTGAGCAACTGAGCATCCACATACACAGTGAGGAAGGCACAGAGCACAGGGCTCCAAGACTGAGGCCACCTAAAGACACAGGGGCCAGAGTCACTTCTGAGTGTCCTGCCTTGTTTTCTATTGGGAATGTGGTAAACAGGGTGCAGCCACTGAAAGGAGGGTCTGCAGCCTGTTCATCCATGAGTGAGGCAGCTGTCCTGCCCAGATGGGTAATCTGTTCCTGGATCAGGAATTCTGAGTGTGATACAAATACATTAATTTAGAAAACTTGGCAGAGATTGAGGGCAGAGTGGCAGTTTAGTGGCCACGAAGATGTCTGCGGTGACCTGAGGGGCCAGCATATCAGGCTTATAACTAAGGTGACAAATTATACCAGTTTTCCCAGGGCTGAGAATCTTCTGTGACATGAGACTTTCAGTGCCAAAACTAGGAGAGTCCCAAACAAACTAGAACATAGGGTCACTTTGTCATGGCATCAAGAAGGCTCCCAGTCCCCATTAACCAGGGACCCAGACATTATGTCAGTTCTATTCTCTCATCCCCACTCCCTACTTCATCCATCATGGAGCCTCTTCTCTTTATCCCTGCAATGCTCTCAAGTCTCATGTCTTCCTCATCTCCATGACCACTGTTCTTTGTTCAGACTCGCCTTCCCTTACTATTACTGGCCTCATAACTGGTCTATGTCTCCATTCCTAACACCTTCTCCAATGATACATCCTCCACAATGACACCAAAGAGACCTTCCCAAAAGAATGTGACCACATTTTTCTCCTGTTTGGACATATCACTGTCTCTTCACTATGGAAAAAAAAATGTCCAATATCCATACATAATTTGAAAGGCCTTACAGAATAGAATGCTAGTCTGTGTTTTCAGCCTCATCTTTCTGCTCTGCCCTGTTTCATCTTTGATGATTTTCTGTAAAGTAGTTTCCCAACAAATTATCTGCAGTCTCTTCTCCCCCCATAAAACCCATATTCCCTTTCTTTTTTTAATTAACTATCTATTTTAATTGGAAGATAATTACTTTACAATTTTGTGATGGTTTTTGCCACACATCTTCATCTTTCTGCTCTGCCCTGTTTCATCTTTGATGATTTTCTGTAAAGTAGTTTCCCAACAAATTATCTGCAGTCTCTTCTCCCCCCATAAAACCCATATTCCCTTTCTTTTTTTAATTAACTATCTATTTTAATTGGAAGATAATTACTTTACAATTTTGTGATGGTTTTTGCCATACATCGACATGAATCAGCCATGGATGCACAGTGTTCCCCCATCCTGAACCCCCCTCCCTCCTCCCTCCTCACCCCATCCCTCTGGGTTGTCCCAGAGCACCGGCTTTGGGTGCCCTGCTTCATGCATCAAACTTGCACCGGTCATCTGTTTTACTTATGGTAATGTACATGTTTCAGTGCTATTCTCTCAAATCATCCCACCCTCGCCTTCTCCAACTGAGTCCAAAAGTCCATTCTTTACATCTGTATCTCCTTTCTGCCCTACACGTAGAACCATTGTTATTGTCTTTCTAAATTCCATAACTATGTGTTAATATACAGCATTTGTCTTTCTCTTTCTGACCTGCCTCTCTCTATATAATAGGTTCCAGTTTCATCCACCTCATTACACCTGGGTCAAATGCATCCCTTTTTATAGCTGAGTAATATTCTATTGTGTATATTTAACACAACTTCCTGATCCATTCGTCTGCTGATGGACACCTAGGTTGCTTCCATGTCCTAGCTATTGTAAATAGTGCTACAATGAATTTTGTGGTATGTGTGTCTCTTTCAGTTCTGGTTTCCTTGGGGTATATGCCCAGCAGTGGGATTGCTGGGTCAATGAAAAGATGTTCAACATCACTCATTATTCAAGAAATGCAAATCAAAACCACAATAAGGTGTCATCTCTTGCCTGTCAGAATGGCCATCATTAAAGTCTACAAACAATAAATTCTGGAGGTGTGGAGAAAAGGGAACCCTCTTACACTGTTGGTGGTAATGCAAAGTGGTACAGCCACTAGGGGGAACACTGTGGAGATTCTTTTAAAAATTGGGAATAGAACCCACGGTCTCTTACACTTTCAAGGCTCTGCATCTGATTTCATGCTACTCGGAGCATCATTCTAAACTTTGGGTGTATATAAATTTTGTCTTTTAATGGTCAATTTAATCTCTTTCAATGTCAAGCCTCGCTCCATATCTAAAGGATCCAAGGCAGCCATCTGCCAGTCCCCTATCCCATGCTTTTATAAAAGACTAGTGCTTGATTTTCATCTCTTATAGTAACACTCTCTTGGTCTGACAGCTTCATGATAACTCTTTACATTTTACCTTTGCTCTTAAAATTTTTCCTGTTGACTTAGTTAATATGTCATTGAGACAGCTGATGGGTCAACTTTTTCGTATTGAGAGAAGCACTCCAGTTGCTTACTAAATATGTTTGTACCTCTGTAGTTAGTTACTACAAGTTTGACAGTTCCATCCATTTTTCAACTCTTTCATGACTGTGGCTGTGTGTGAATGCTCAGTCGTGTCTCACTCTCAGTGATCCTACGGATTGCACCCCTCAAGGCTGCTCTGTCCATGGGATTCCCCAGGCAAGAATACTGGACTTGGTTGCTGTTTCCTCCTCCAGGAGATCTTGTTGACCCAGGGATCAAACCCGAGTCTCCTGTGACTCCTGCATTGGCAGGTGGATTCTTTACCACTTGAGCCACGTGGGAAGCCCCAGATGACTGTGGCTAGAGCCTCTCATCCTTCCTCATTGCCTAACGAATTCTCTGTGGGCAGCCTCCAAATAAGCAAACTTAGCCTTGCAGGCTTCATTATTCACCCTTTAAAAATCAAAGATTTATATTACATGATCTCATATCTCTTCTAGCTATTACATTCTATATCTCCATTCTATATCTCCAGTCCTGATTTAGAGTTTCTTTTCAGAACACCTGTTAACTTTTTCCTTTGAAAAAATGTTGAAGCCTCAGAAATTTCTAGAAAAATCTAGAGATTTCTAACCTTTGAGGCTATGTTTCTCCTAAAAACAAACCAAAAAATACCATTAAAAAATAAAAGAAACTATCCAAAATCAACCTAAATAAGTAGTCAAGTGATTTGCTACTTAAAATAGGTAACTAATAGTACCTAATTGCTACCTAAAATAGCACAATCTAGTGTTATCAAGAAATCCGGCCTAAATAATATAAAGGAAACTTTAAGATAATTTTACACAGAATCATTCATCTTATATATTCAAGAACTTGCTGTGAACACTCATCTGGAAGATGTTTTCATACACATTGAGAGAACTGTTTCTCAGGATTGACTTCTGTGTCATATGTTTTCACTAATTATATAGCAGTCCGTGCTTAGTCTGGGAATGTGTACTTTGAACTCGGGTAAAAGGAACAATTAGTCAAGACTAACTTAGAAGCAAGAAAAAAATCAGGCAAAAGTAAACCTATTCTCTAAAAATAGAACTACCATATGACCCCGCAATTTGACTCCTGTGTGTATATCTGAAAAGACAAAAACACTAATTCAAAAAGACACAGATACCCCAGTGCTCACAGCAGCATTATTTATAATGCCAAGTTATGAAAACAACCTAAGTGTCCGTCAACAGAGGAACAGATTAAGCAGATATGGCACAAAAAAACAATAGAATATTCAGCTTAATTCAGTTCAGTCGCTCAACTGTGTCTGACTCTTTGCGACCCCATGGACTGCAGCACACCAGGTCTTCCTGTCCATAACCAACTCCCAGAGTTTACTAAAACTCGTGTCCATTGAGTGGGTGATGCCATTCAACCATCTCATCCTCTGTCGTCCCCTTCTTATCCAGCCTTCAATCTTTCCCAGCATCAGGGGCTTTTCAAATGAGTCAGTTCTTTGCTTCAGGTGGCCAAGGTGTTGGGAGTTTCAGCTTCAGCATGAGTCCTTCCAATAAATATTCAGGACTGATTTACTTTTTAAGATAGACAGGTTGGATCTCCTTGCTGTCCAAAAGACTCTCAAGAGTCTTCTTTAATACCACAGTTCAAAAACATATATTCTTTGGCACTCAGCTTTCTTTATAGTCCAACTCTCACATCCATTCATGACTACCAGAAAAACCATAGCTTTGACTAGATGGACCTTTGTTGGCAAAGTAATGTATCTGCTTTTTAACATGCCGTCTAGGTTGGTCATAACTTTTCTTCCAAGGAGCAAGTGTCTTAATTTCAAGGCTACAGTCAACATCTGAAGTGATTTTGGAGTCCAAAAAAATAAAGTCTGTCACTGTTTCCACTGTTTCTCCATCTATTTGTCATGAAGTGATGGGACCAGATGCCATGATCTTTGTTTTCTGAATGTTGAGCTTTAAGCCAACATTTTCACTCTCCTCTTTCACTTTCATCAAGAGGCTCTTTAGTTCTTCTTCACATTCTGCCATAAGGGTGGTGTCATCTGCATATCTGAGATTATTGATATTTTTCCCAGCAATCTTGATTCCAGCTTGTGCTTCTTCCAGCCCAGCATCTCTTATGATGTACTCTGCATATAAGTTAAATAAGCAGGGTGATGATATACAGCCTTGATGTACTCCTTTCCTGATTAGGAACCAGTCTGTTGTTCCATGTCCAGTTCTAACTGATGCTTCTTAAGCTGCATACAGATTTCTTAGGAGGCAGGTCAGGCGATCTGGTATTCCCATCTCTTTAAGAATTTTCCACAGTTTATTGTGATCCACAGAGTCAAAGGCTTTGGCATAGTCAGTAAAGCAGAAGTAGATGTTTTTCTGGAACTGTCTTGCTTTTTCAATGATCCAAC
>SJYX01020776.1:555314-574983 GCA_006410675.1 Oreotragus oreotragus
GACCGGATGCCATGATCTTCATTTTCTGAATGTTGAGCTTTAAGCCAACTTTTTCACTCTCCTCTTTTACTTTCATCAAGAGGCTTTTTAGTTCCTCTTCACAGAATCAGTCTAAACCTAGCCAGCTACATATCACAGGAAGCATGGATGCCTCAAACCTCCCTGGGGCTTAGTGGTGAAGAACCCATCTGCCAGTGCAGGAGATGCAGGAGACAAAGGAGATGCAAGTTCAATCCCTGGGTTGGGAAGATACCCTGAAGAAGGAAATGGCAACCCGCTCCAGTATTCTTGCCTGGGCAGTTCCAAGGACAGAGGACTACAGTCCAAGAGATCACAAAGAGCTGGACATGACTTAGTGACTAAACAACAACAAAAAAGAAGGATGCCTTACAGCACAAATCTGCCCCATTAATTAAAAAAAAAAAAATCAAAGGCATATCTAACTGAGGGTCAAAGCATCCTCGTATCCCAGGAGGAGCACTGTTTATTGTACACTGTAGCTAAGTAATCTCTGTAATATGAAATGAATCTCCCAAGAGCTGTGCTTGAAGGACATACTTAAAGATGCATTTATTATTGCAGCATTAAGGTGCTTTAACTAAAATGTTTTAGAAACCAAATTGAAGTTGAACACTTGCATCTTCTAATTCAAATCCTGGTATCAGAGATGAGCCACTGAACTTCCATGGATGAAAGCTAACTTAAGCTATAGACACCCAAGACAATGCTTTTCTTACCTCTGCATTCCACTGTAACATAGCATCCTATTGTTATGTAAAACACAAACAGAATAATCTACTTTTTGTAGCAAAAAAAAAAAAAAAAACTTCTGCAACACTGACTTTGTCCAGAGATTGCCATTCTGATCATTTCTCCCAGATGATCTAGGACCTGGAACACAATGTTCCTTTCTTGAGGGTCAGTATTTATCACAGCAACAGTAGGATGCAGCTACTTCAGGGAGGTAGACAGACTCAGATGGCCAGTGAATGTGATTATCAACTAGGGCCAGTGCTTTGAAACTAGTCCCTACAGGAGAATCTGAGTGAGGTGATCTATGAAATCCCTGAGCCACCAGCAGTTTAGAGAGGAAACTGCTCTGCCCATGTCACTCAACTTAAAAGGAACAGGGAATGAAAAGGAGAAAAAAGACTGAAATCCCAAAGATATAGAATCATTCAACTCAAATAATTTCAGACTGAAATATTTGCAGATGCTCAAATGAACTCTTTGGGAGCTCTCTTTAGAATTCTGTAAAAATACCACTGTAGAAATTGAAAACACAACAAGCCCTGCATGGGTGGTTTGCTGCAAGACCCTCAGACCTGTATCCCTATGTGCAGCCAGGCTTGGGTCACCTGGGCAGTGAGTCCTGGCAGGATACTTACAGGATACTGGATGATGCATGCGACCCCCTGGAGAGGTGAAGAAATAGGCTCAAGAGTACTTTGAAGAATGACACTCTGCATCACACACAAAACTGACTCCCCAGGAGATGATCACATGAGTTGCTGCTGTCACTGGAAGCTGAAGATTTTTGGCCACAACATCTACTAGAGAAATGGAATTCACACAGAGTCTCTTCCTCCATCACCCACTTGGGAATCCAAGTATTGCACGGGTGAACCTAATTCACAGAGCCCGGGGCTCAGGCCTGTGCCCTTGCTACCAAGCACCAGAAAGGTTGATTTTGGACGTCTACCTTAGGAAGGTGGATTCCATAATGTTGGAAATTCACCAAGCATAGTAAGCCTGGCCCCAGGTGCTGGGTTGTCATTGGTAGATGGCACCTAATCTGGCAATAGAGTTAATGTTGAGTTGGAAGCAGACAACCCTGTAAAGAGTTCAAAACACTTTGCAGTAATTCAGGGGATATGTAAACTCTGACACCAACAATGGGAAAGGAAAATAGGAATCAAAACTAGATACATGAACTTTGAGGGGGTGGAATCTATCAAACCAGAAGACAGATTGGATTAAGGATCTGAGAAACAAAGAGCTGTGGGGAGNCTCTGAAATATGTATGTATTACATTATTGTAAATTCAGGATACAGACTGAGAGATATATGAAATAATTGACATTTCTAACAAGTCATCAGATGTTCCATTTCCTGGCATTTAGTTCTAACTAGTTAGTGGTTTACTTATTTAAATACATAGTTTGTGTCCTAGGTTCCTATCAATAGGGAACTTTTCTCTCTGAATCATTTTGTGGTGATAGCTGCTTTAGTTTATCCAGTCTGAAGGAAAAGTGTCAAAAAGGATAACTTGCTATACGTCTCTTCTCTACCATGAATCTTTTCCACTCAGGCAGGTACTCTGTAGATTCTTTGGGGGTGTCACTGGAAGGAAGTAGTCTCACCAGCAAAATGGCAGCCAGTTAGCATGCTCTGCATGTGGAGGCAACTTTAGCAGACACAGCTTTCTTCCTGGCTGGATACACGAAGAGTGAGGGCTTTGAGCAGGGCAAAGAACTCCCAGATACGTCGGCTGCTTTCTCTGAGCTCCCGCAGGTTCCTTGGATTCTGTTTGACAAACCAGAACTCTTTTTTTCACATCAGTAGAATGCGGGTAGTGAGAAGCCTCTCTTTTCTTCACATTTCATCCTAGAGAGTGTAGGTTTCATTTCTTCTTGGATGCATTTACTGAGTAAATAACATCCCTCCGGCTCCAAACAAAGATCTATCTTCATAGTTTCCTGTCATCTAGACAGTTCTCCCTAGCCACTGCTGTGTGGCCTGAAAAGTCTGCCCTTCCATCTTTTGATTGTATTATTCTTACAAAAACAAACAGCAAACCACCAAGTGTTCCTGACATCCTTGTACTGTCATAAAACTTAGACAAGTGATTCTAGACATATCAGCACAATCTTAGCTGCATAAAACACAACATCTCATAAAACATTTTCTGTGATGTGATGGAAGGGGCCTCGGGTTTGGAGTCACCAGACTTGGGTTCTAAACTTAGCTCTTCAGATTGATTTCAAATGATGTAAACTTGGACAAGTCAGTTAGCATCTCTGGACATTAATGAAGAGACAGAACTTCTTCAGGACCTTGAGATTCTTTGTGTAGCCGTTTTGATAATCTCCAGGAGATACAAACCAGTGGGTTGCTGATGGTGTACAGGAGCAGAAAGGATGTGATGTGCTCAGGAGCATGGTCCACAAAGTCCTGGGTGGTCTGGCCACATGGAGGAAATGTGCTCTTTCTTCACAGTCCCCAGTCACTCTCCCCTGACTCATTGTGTTTGACCTCTCAGTGACCCTGCATTTCTATCAGGGATTTTCACAGCTATTCTGCCAGCAGACTTTTTTGCATTGAATTCTTACTCCTGCTGACTACATCTTTCTCATCTTCAAATTTCAGCCTAAATAACAATTCTTCAGGTAAATTTTCCTGGTTTCTCCAGAATGAGTGGGGTCTGCCCTCACAGTTTTTGCTTTACGGTATTTCTCAGAATTGTAATTTAACAATCATTTCTACAATTAATAGTATGATGCTAATATTTCTATCACTGTTTATTGTTGTTTAGACACTAAATAGTGTCCAACTCTTTGGGATCCCATGGACTGCAGCACACGAGGCTTCCCTGTCCTTCACCATCTCTTGGAATTCGCTCAGACTTTTGCCCACTGAGTCGGTTCCATCATACTACATTTTTACAAGAGCTGGGGTGATTTGTCTGGTTACTATAACCTAGTTCTTGGGGCCTTTGGATAGCGTCTGCTCTAAGAAAGGTGCTCAGTAAGTCTTTGGTGAGTGAAGGAATAAATAAACCCATCCTGTACCTCCCCCACTTTCATGTCTTTGCAGGTTACTGATGTATCTGTTTGGGATAGCTTTCTCCCTATTTCAATTAGATATTCCTTTTTGACTAAGTGAATCAGTTCAGACATACAACTGAGGTCCTATATAATCCCTAAATGTTTCCACAGTACTCTATATTTTGCTCATCACAGATGTTATTACATTTACCTGGGTGCTATTAAAAAATGCCGTTGTCCAGGCACTATCTCAGAACAATTAAACCAGTATCTCTTGGTCAGAGACCAGGATCATCATTTCTGGAGAGGGCTCTCTGGGGATCCTATTATGAAGTCAGGGTTGAGGACCACTGATTATTATACCATATCTTTAATCTATTGACATGTCTATCTCTGCCAAATGACTCAGGCCTTTGGAATAAGAATTTTAACTAAGACTTTGTCTTATTCATCTTACCAATTCTTTAGATCTAGCATGGAACTGAGTATTTTACTGAGTACTCAAAAATTATCTTTGAATGGGTTAGATGAATATATGCCATAGGAATAGAAATAAGCTCACAACATTATCAGACCACTTTTACAGAAGATATGCGTGTTCAGGGAATGTTTTAATAAAGACAATGACTTCTAAGTATTGCACACTCTCTGCTAAGTGAGAAAAATCTATAGTAATCTGTTGTTGACAAAATTCAAGATGTGTTTTTTCCCCTCTTGGATAATATAACAGTATTTCAGTCACATTGAGAGCTTTCTAAATGTATCTGGCTGCAAGAGAGAAACTGGATGAACTACTGTGAATTGATGCTGTCATGTGTACAAATTTCAGACGAAAAAGACAAACATATGCCTGTAGAACAATCATTGTGCTTTCTCTTTAGTAGTAAGTGTAGAGCAACTGAATAGGATAGTATTTGGAAAAAAATAAAAAATAATCAAGTTAAGTTTTTGTAAAACTTGATTATTAAGAACTATACTGATTTACTTAGTGAAGGCTTCTGGACAAAGTACAAAACAAATAGGTTAATGGGAGGGGTGTTCTTACTTGTTTGCAAAGCTTGGTGCTTTCCACAATTGATTTTTAAATTTTAAGTGAGTAGTGAAAGTCACTCAGTCACGTCTGACTCTTTGTGGTCCCATGGACTACACAGCCCATGGAATTCTCCAGGCCAGAATACTGGAGTGGGTAGCCTTTCCCTTCTCCAGGGGATTACTTGGAAAAATAAAAAATAATCAAGTCAAGTTTTTGTAAAACTTGATTATTAAGAACTATACTGATTTACTTAGTGAAGGCTTCTGGCCAAAGTACAAAACAAATAGGTTAATGGGTGGGGTGTTCTTACTTGTTTGCAAAGCTTGGTGCTTTCCATAATTGATTTTAAAATTTTAAGTGAGTAGTGAAAGTCACTCAGTCATGTCTGACTCTTTGTGGTCCCATGGACTACACAGCCCATGGAATTCTCCAGGCCAGAATACCAGAGTGGGTAGCCTTTCCCTTCTCCAGGGGATCTTCCCAATCCAGGGATCGAGCCCAGGTCTTTCCACAAGGGAAGACCAAGAATAGTGGAGTGGGTAGCTTATCCCTTCTCCAGTAGATCTTCCTGATCCAGGAATTGAACTAGGGCCTCCGCCATTGCAGGCAGATTCTTTACCAACTGAGCTATGAGGGAAAGTGAAAAGTGAAAGTGAAGTCGCTCAGTTGTGTCCAACTCTTTGTGACCCCATGGACTGCAGCCCACCAGGCTCCTCCGTCCATGGGGTTTTCCAGGCAAGAGTACTGGAGTGGGTTGCCGTTTCCTTCTCCAGAGGATCTTCTCAACCCAAGGACTGAACCTGGGTCTCCTGCATGTAAGCAGACACTTTACCATCTAAGCCACCAGGGAAATTATGAGGGAAGCATTTATTTATTTGACTGCACCAGGTCTTAGTTGTGAAACACAAGATTTCTTGTTTTTAGTTGCAGCATGTGGGATCTAGCTCCCTGACCAGGGTTCGAACCCAGGGCTCCCTGCATTGGGAACACATAGTCTTAGCCACTGGATCACCAGAGAAGTCCCTTTCCATAATTGAGAGTAAGGATCTCTGGACTTCTTGAATTCATGTCTATGGACATGTATGAGTTTCCCTAGGAAGACAGAACATAACTTTCATCATATTCTTGAAAGTTCATCACCCAAAAAAGGTCACTATCAGAGGGAGTTCACGGTCCCTACTGACTACAGTGGCAAAACCCTGAGTGTACCAAGAAACCTGATCAGTTCTTCTGATCCAACATGGGCAGACCTGAGAATCTATGGCCTTGTACACAGTCTTGTTCAGTCACACAGGGACCCTGCAAATTAGCCTGCCTTCCCATGTCTCTATTCAGTTTAAATCTACTTTATTTCATTAAAAGGTCTCAGGATTCTCATCATTCTAACACGACCTTCTCTTCATCATCTCTTCGTTAGCATTTATTTCCTGACCATTCAGTCTCTTTCTTCAAGCTTGCTTCATTTGAAATATGCTCATAATATATGCAAAATGTTCCAGATTGCAGCTACAACAGGCCTCCTGGGGATACTGGCTTTTGTTGAGAAGATGGGACAAGAACATGTGGAAGAGATGGAGGTGGATCCATCAGAGAGACTGGAGAATAAGCATAGAGAGAGAATGGGGTCAAGGGCAGAGTGAGATACAAGAGGATTAGTCCTTGAATGTGTCCTTGAATGGAGGTCATGACTGACCTCACATGAGAGCACTTTCCTGGGGGTGTGGGCATGGAAATCAAATTGCAGTAGGTTGAAGGGTGGGAGGAAAATGAGCCAGTGAGATGGTTATCTCTGAAAAGGAGGAAAGAAGGAGAGCACACAGCTTTAGATGACATTTATTTGGATAGAAGGCCTTTATATGCTGAAGGAGGAGAATATTTAGAGGCAAGACGGGATATTTGATGGAACAATATCTCAACATGAGGAAAAAAGTCCATTTTTGTGTTTGTTTGAATTTCATTGTATAGTCTCTTTAAAGATGATTTGTTTATTGTTCTTAGTAGAGTGATATGTAGAAAAGCATAGTGTCCATAAAGCTTAGTTTCAGGAAATCAATAGTAAAAATATATGTAGAAGATAAAGATTCCTGATTCTTTACTTCAAAAATATTTATCTTCATCTACACTCCTCCCCTTTGATGTTAGTGGGAGACACATCTGTTCTTTCTAGAGAAAATGGATTCACCACTGGTCTTGGTAGCAGGGATCAGTCCCCTTTTTTCCAGCCCTTTCCTTATCTAGTTATAAACATGTTTAATTCACTCCTGCCTCTCTCAAACCTTAAGCTAATTTTTAAAATCAACATTCTAGTGCATTGAACCCTTTTATCTCTGAAGTCCTGAAGAGAGTAATATTTGCTCTCTTTCTGCATTTCTATTCATTCATTGCCCCTTTACACTCGCCCTTGCATGGCTCCTCACTTCCAGGAGGAAAAGGAAGCTTTTTCTCCCACACTGCCTGCAGTTTCCAGACTCTGGAGTCAAGTCTCAGTGCTTCTGCCCAGTGGAATTCCTCCTCTGTTTTCCAATATCATTGTTTCTGAGTTTGGCTGTTGTACACAGCTGGTATTCATAGCTGTACAACCCATGGGGCAGAGGTGAATGGTGTCATGGAGGCACGGAGTTACTACGGTATGCTCTAGCAGTGAACAAAAAGTCCTGGGATGCTGTGATTTCTAATAAGAAATATATATCTGGTCTCCCTTCCAGTTTCTGGCACAGAGTTCCTAAAATCCTTGGGATTTCCTAATTGAGAACAGTGACAAATATCCTTTGTTATGTAAATGAGATGATTTTGAAAGCTCCTGAGGAGGGGGTTACTTCCCAAGAGAACCTCAATTTCAACTCATTTCCTCAGGGAGGAATGGGCATGCCCTAACCTTACACTGTGAGGTCATCTTATTAAAATCTATTTATCCATATCTAAGTTTAAAAATTAGGGTTAGGAAATCCAACCAGTCCATCCTAAAGGAGATCAGTCCTGAGTGTTTATTGGAAGGACTGATGTTGAAGCTGAAACTCCAATACTTTAGCCACCTGATACGAAGAGTTGACTCATTTGAAAAGACCCTGATGTTGGGAAAGATTGAAGGAGGGAGGAGAAGGGGATGACAGAGGACGAGATGCTTGGATGGCATCATCGACTCAATGGATATGAGTTTGGGTAAACTCCGGGAGTTGGTGATGGACAGGGAGGCCTGGTGTGCTACGGTCCATGGAGTTGCAAAGAATTAGACACCATTAAGTGACTGAACTGAAGTTTAACGAGAACTACATTTTCCCCAACATGTTGTATGAGGTGTGTGCTCATAAAATAGTTATTAAATCAGTTCAGTTCAGTTTAGTTACTCAGTCATGTCAGACTCTTTGTGACCCCATGAATCGCAGCATTCCAGGCCTCCCTGTCCATCACCAACTCCCGGAGTTCACTCAAACTCCCGTCCATCGAGTCAGTGATGCCATCCAGCCTGTCTCTTATACACATCTAGATGTGTATAAGAGACAGGGTATATGAAGCTCAACACAGAACTGTAAATCAACCATACTTCAATTTTTAAAAATGACAATCTTAGGATGATAATCATATCTAGCTAGATGTAAGGAGAAAGGTTATTTTAATTTGTAATTCATTGTTCCAATTTATTTGTGAACACTAAAGTTACAGCAAGCCAATGGTTCCCAAGCTTGCATTTCATAGACTAGTTTAAAATTTTTTAAATTTTGTCGGAGACAGAAATGAGTCTTTGTGTGAAGGGGGATCCGGGGCCTCAACATAGCCAGATAAAGACATGGAGGGGAAAAAGACCGTGTATTCTTACCATTATACAGAAGAACAGATATTTTAATGCCAAAAGAAGGAAAACATTGCAATCAGATTTATCAGCTGTCCTGCACCATGAGCAGAAAAGCAAAACCCTTGCTCTGGAGGAGCCAAGAGCTGGAAGAAGTCTGGGTCTTTGGAGTTCATGGGGCTGCTGCTCTTCTGGCTACAGACTGCCTGCTTCCAACTTGCTTTTGCCTGAGGAGGAAACAAATGCCTATTGCTGTTATTTTGGGTGTGTGTCTCGGCAGCCAAATTTAATTTAGTAACACATTCTGTAAGACTTTATTGGGAAAATTACCACAAGGCAAAGCACCTGCTAGCAAATAACTTTAAAAAAATCTATTTATTTATTTCTGGCAGCACTGGGTCTTTGCTGCTGTGTGTGGGCTTTCTCCACTTGCAGCGAGCAGGGACTACTCTCTAGTGCATGGGCTTCTCATTGTGGCTTCTCTTGCTGTGGAGCATGCGCTCTAGGCCTCGCAGCCATCAGTATTTGTGGCGCAGGGGCCCAGCTGCCCCGAGGCACTGAGAATCTTCCCAGAGCAGGGGTCAAATCCATGTCCCTTGCATCAGCAGCTGGACCCACAATCACTGGATCATCAGGAAAGTCCAGAAAATAACCTTGCATCTAATGGAGGAGATAGATATGAATGATAAATAGCAAAACAAGGTGCAATGAAATCAAGGAAAATAATTGAGTCTTCACTTGTGCAGTCAGAGCTCTTTGGTTGTTTTCTTTGGTTGTTTCTCTGGGGAAACAAAAATGGAATTGCTAAGATTCCTTAAGAATAGAGCATATCACCAGTGAGCCCCTGACTAGTTAATATATAGACTCAGAAGACCCTGGTGCTGGGGAAGATTGAAGGCAGGAGAAGGGGATGACAGAGGATGAGATGGTTGGGTGGCATCAAAGACTCAATGGACCTGAGTTTGAGTAAACTCCAGGAGTTGGTGATGGACAGGGAAGCCTGGTGTGCTGCAGTCCATGGGGTCGCAAAGAGGTGGACACGACTGGGCAACTGAACTGACCTAAACTGATTCCACAGGTCAGTATCCAAAACTCAAAACTCATGGACTGTTTGGGACTGACATTGATAATTTACCCAAAAAGCTAATTTTGTCTCATGTAATGTTAACATTGGAAATGACCTTGGTTCAAGCATTTCTAGAGCCACTGAGACCCATGTGCTAATCTGATTTACCTAAATGTGACCAAACTAGTTTATGGAGCTGATCTATCAGTTAGTGATCTTTCAAACTAGCTAAAACAAAACAAAAAAGAGGGATGATTTATTGGTGCACCCAACTGAAAAGCGTAGAAGTAGAACTGACATTAAGCAAGATTATATTCAGGAACAAGAAAAAAAATGTTACCAGAATATTCAAGATTTTCTCCTACCTTCTAATTTTTCTCTCCTTAGTATATGTGTTTGAGTTTGAGGTTCTGTGTGGTGTAAAAGTTCAGTCTCATGTAATCCCCTAAGGAGATCTAGTTGGAAACTACCTACTGCTTTCCTAAAATCCTCAGGAAATATCTTATCGTATCCTACTCTCACTGAGTCAAATGCACATCCCTGGGCTTATCTCCATGGCCTAGAAGATGCTGTGCTCTCACTAATGACTTTGTTTTTCTGGAGCCAAAGCCCATGAAAGCTGAGAGTGGTAAAGGGAAGTGTCTGAGGAGAGATTCAAGATATTCTTACCAGACATTGGGGGGAAATAGATGGTAAATGATAAAAACAATAGATGTCAAATCTCAACACCTAATCTGTACTCTTTCCAACACCCTATTTTAATGCCTAGTATTACTGTCCTGCAATAGCTAACGTGGGCTTCCCAGGTGACACTAGTGGTAAAGAATCACCAGTGCAGGAGATGTAAGAGACGTGGGCTCGATCCCTGGGTCAGGAAGATCTCCTGGAGGAGGAAATGGCAACCCGCTCCTGTATTCTTGCCTGGAAAATTCCATGGGCAGAGGAGCCTGATGTGCTAGAATCCATGGTGTCACAAAGAG
Source organism: Oreotragus oreotragus (assembly GCA_006410675.1). Classification (NCBI taxonomy): domain Eukaryota; kingdom Metazoa; phylum Chordata; class Mammalia; order Artiodactyla; family Bovidae; genus Oreotragus; species Oreotragus oreotragus. The sequence goes on from SJYX01020776.1 coordinate 565,948, forward strand.
TCGGATATGACTGAGCTACTAAGCAGCAATAGCCAGTGAAGAAGTGCTTTCAGTTATATCCGGATTCTGCCTCAGTGAAGCTTTTTTGTTTTGGTTTGGGGTTTTTTTTAGGTCAATTTCAGATCTTATAAGGGGAAACTACGGCATTTTCCACTGTAATGTCTGACTCAACCTGGTTTATATTTTTACTGCAGCTCCCACAGAGAAACACTAGTGATTACTTTAGAAAACTGAAAAATCAAAGGAAAGTAGGAATTCTGCACTCTTTTGGAGCAAACAGGTCCATGTGAATAAAATTAAGGCAAAAATTAAAAGAAGAAGCCATACAACACTAACTTAGCCAAGAAACAAATGTTTCTTGAGTGTTTATTTAGCATAAATAGCTTTTAGTTGTCATGGTGAAAGTCAAAAGACAAAGTCCGCATCTAAGGGGAATAAAACATATAGAAGTGTAATAATTTGTGTGTTTAGTATAGTACACAGAAAATTACACTTGGGTCCAAATGTCACACTTGCAGAGGGAGTCATGGATCTTACTCAAATCCATGTGATCACAATGTCATATTCTTCCGTTTAAGTTGTAGTGAATAAGGACATAAATGTAGGAAAGGAGTCCCCAAAATTGTCAAAACCTACACATGTACATTATTATGATAAAACCACAGTACAGTGGTAAAACCTCAAGTGCCGTGACAATTCTTAAAACTAAATCTCAGTGGACTAAGAGATACTTTATGGAGATGATTTAGATAATAAGATTTTAAATAAATGGAAAAATTATGTAAAACTCAACAGCTTGACTGGAAAAAAATGTTATATACATGCCTCCCCCACACCCTAAAACATGACCATCTGCAAATGAATCAAAGATTTAAATGCAGAAAGAAAAAACCATGTATGTTCTAAAAGAAATTAGTGCATTCCTTTATTACCTTGGCTTGGGAGGACCTTTCTAATTAAGTCTCCAAATCTAGAGTCACTAAAGAAAATATTGGTCCAATTCAATCACAGAGTAAAAGAAAAACCTGCTTGGAAATATAATGCAAACAAAGTCAAAAAACAACATGCTGGGGGAAAATATCAACTAAAGTCTCAGGCAAAGGGTTAATATCTCTAATGTATGTGGACTTCTTAGAAACTGATGCTTTAAATGCCATAGGAAAAGAATCAAAGATAAGCATGAACAGTTCACAAAAAATAAAGAAAACGACTATGAAATATGTGAAAACATTCTCAGCTTCATTTAAGAAATTCAGGTTAGGGACTTCCCTGGTGGTCCAGTGGTTAAGAAACAGCCTTCCAATGCAGGAGATGCAGGTTTGAGCCCTTGTCAGGGAATTAAGACCCCGCATGCCACAGGGCAACTAAGCCTGAGCACTGCAGCGAAAGTCTGAGCACTCTAGAGCCAGCACTCGGTAACAAGTTAAGGCTCCCCCACGGGGCTTAACTAAAGAAAGCTGGTGCACCACAACGAAGACCCAGAAGAGCCAAACTTAAAGTGCAGGTTAAAAGTAAACTGATATATACCACTTTCCACCTACGAGGAAAAATCCCAATGTTTGCTCACACTCTGTAATAATAACGTGCCTATAGGGTGGGGAAGTGGAACTCATATACTGCTGGAAGGAGCATGAATTGATATAACACTTATGAGGGGCAATTGAGCAACCTCAATCAGGTTGCAAAAGCGAATGACTGACTCAGAAGGTCTGGTTTTGAAACTTGATCTTGCTTGTTAGCACAAGAAGGACACAATACATGTGTTAGTTTAGTCAGGCGACATTGTCTCTAATAGCAAAAGATGCGAAACAATGGAAGTATCTATCAACGGAAGACTGTTAAAGTACATTATTTCACTCAATGGAATATTATTCTACTGTGCAAATGAATCAACATCCTTTCCACATATCAATACAAGAAGATGAATTGATAGGTGAAAATAGCTTGCAGAAAAATGGAGGGAACAAAAGGACATATTTGATATTGAGTATATGTACATTAAGAAACTGTAAGGGAGAGAGGTAAATTAGGAGTGTGGGATTAACACAAATACACTGCTATATATAAAACTGGTAAACCACAAGGTATAGCACAGGGAACTGGACTTGCTATGTTGCAATAACCTAAAATGGAAGATAATCTGGAAAAGAATACATATAATTGAAGCACTTTTCTGTACAGTTGGAACTAAGGCAGCATTTTTCAGTGTTTATTTACTTGGNAGTCTTGATTCCAGCTTGTGCTTCTTCCAGCCCAGCATTCCTCATGATATACTCTGCATATAAGTTAAATAAGCAGGGTGACAATATACAGCCTTGACATACTCCTTTTCCTATTTGAAACCAGTCTGTTGTTTCATGTCCAGTTCTAATTGTTGCTTCCTGACCTGCATACAGGTTTCTCAAGAGGCAGGTCAGGTGCTCTGGTATTCCCATCTCTTTCAGAATTTTCCAGTTTATTGTGATCCACACAAAGGCTTTGGCATAGTCAGTAGAGCAGAAATAGATGTTTTTCTGGAACTCTCTTGCTTTTTCGATGATCCAGCGGATGTTGGCAATTTGATATCAGTTAATGAATAAATTATGAATAAATAAATGAATAAATTATGTCTCTGACAGTCATCAGTCCACTCAGAATGTGTTAGTCTTCCTTCAAAGTTCTTTTCCCACCTGGAACTTCCCTGGGTGGTTCAGTGGTTAAAAATCTGCCTTCCAATGCAGGGGACACAGGTTGAATCCCTCGTCAGGAAAGTATTAAGATCCCAAATGAAATCAGGCAACTAAACCCGAGCACTGCAATGAAGAGCCTTTGAGCCAGAACAGAAGATCCTACACTCCCCAACCAGGATCCTTTGTCTCACAACTAAGACTCAATGCAGCCAAATAAATAAAAGTTTCTATTAAAAAAAAAAGAACTTCTCTCATTCCATTTTCTCCTGACTCTTATACACTTTAACAACTCCAGCTCAAGACACCCCTGTTTAGACTGCAAACTGCTTCAGGGAAGAAAGCCTGCCTTTATCATCTCCTTAATTTCCACAGTGCCTTGTGTAATGTTTTGAATGTTGTGGATACAACCCTGTGGGTGAATGAAGGGAGCGTGTGAATGAACACATGACCTACTCTATCTATTCTTGTTCTGTTACTCTGATTCTGTGGACCTGAGTCTCTTGGTCATGTAATCTGATGTAAAGTTTTTGCTATCTAATATTATTCTAATTTCTTAATAGTACCACCTGTCTTCTGTCTGACTCAACTTCAATCTCCACACATTGGTTGGTGCAGATTCCCAGCATAGCGCTATGCAAAGCAGATCCACTCAGCCTTCGCAGTCCTTTATGCCACCAACTTTCTGCTCTGGACATGCATGCTCCTTTTTGTGTTTAGCTAGGTGTGTATGTTATTCCTCCTGTTGAAATGCCCACCCTCATTCTCCGCTGCCTTTTGGAATCAACATATATTTTTTTAAGACTGACTTCATGGACTTCCTCCTTCTATAAAGAATGGCAATACATATTGTGCTAATATGTATACTGATTTGGGGTCAGACAAATTTGCAGTCTAGCATGAATTCTGGCACTGTCAACTCTGTGACCATGGTTGAATTTATATAAGCATTTTAAGATTCATTGTCCACATGTATAAAATGTGAATAATAAGAGTATGTTGTTTTCTCCTTTAAGTGGGAATAATTAAAAGGGCTGTTGTGAGGATTAAATCAGAGACAGCACACAGAGTACTTTGCACAGTACCTGGCATATGGTGAGAAGTTAATGCTCAATAAAAGCTGCCCATTGTTGCTATAATGATAGTCATTGATAATAATAATTTGAAAACCTTTGGCTATTTATCCCACACTGATCTCTCCTCGCTCTGAGTTTCTATTGTGCTGAGTGTCAGCTCCACCCAGTTTGGCCTTTGTTGCTCCCTTATTATTTCATATGTGTAGGTTTTGTGTTTTCAATTCAATCATGGGCGCTTGGAGAGCACCTAACACAAAGCCAACTGCATAGTAGGGATGCTGTATCAACTTGCTGATTGGTTGATGGGTTTTGCCTCTAAGCTGCTGACATAAAATCCAATAATGTCACCAAGGGAAATGATTCAGATCAGGCATGGGCCCTTTCTGAACCCTCCAAAATCTAATTAAGGGAAGAAGGGTTGTGCTGTTGCACCAGACACAAGGCAAGAGAACAATTATGCTCTTGTTGAAATCAAAATGGAAAACATTTCTCATATCATATGTCCTAAATCTGGCCTGCAGAAATGACATGCACTGTTCCCCCTATAAATTTGAGAGTAATACCCTTGAAATATCTATTCTGTTTTTGTAAACATTCATTTGTCTTCAGACTGGAACTTCCATTTGTCTGCCGTCAACACCTGTGATATGAAACTGTTTCATCATTCTGATGGCAACAATTAAGAACATTCACCATGTCTCATGGCAAACAGAGTGGAGAATGATCACAAAACATCCACAAAACAATGAGGAATATAAATGCACAATGGAATACAAATGTACAAAAATGACTTCATTTATTTATTCTTTAAACTTATTATAAACACTCCCACCATTTAACTTTTAGTATATATGATTCAACAAGCATAAAATTTAGCTTTAAAAGGATGAATGTATTATCTAAAGCAGTTATGAAAAACTGAATTGCAGCAAAAGCAGAAAAGAAGGAAGCAAACCTCCCAAGGATTTTGTGAGTGCTTTGGAGAACTTTATTCTCCTTTTCAAGCAATATTTGAATTCTCCTTTCCCAGTCACTATGACCACCACCATCTACTATTTCCTGCTTGTTCTGCTAGACTCACTTTTGTCTTCTAGCTGTCTTCAACTACTCATTTATGTTTTTCTTCTTTATCTTCAAACTTAGTTTTGCATCTCCAAATTCCATGATGATTTAACACCCTAATATCAACATGTCACATTATTCAGTAGCATTTGTTGAACAACCACTCAATAAGCATTTACAGTGTACTAATACCCTTAGAGGGTCTTCCCTGTAGCTCAAGTGGTAAAGAATCTGCCTGCAACACAGGAGACCCAGGTTCAATCCCTGGGTCAGGAAGATCCTCTGGAGAAGGGAATGGAACTCCACCCAGTATTCTTGCCTAGAGAATCCCATGGACAGAGGAGCCTGGCAGGCTATAGTCAGTGGGATTGCAAAGAGTCAGACATGACTGAGCGACTAACACTACTAATAATACCCTTAGTACAGGCAGATTCTTTATCATCTGAGCCACCAGGGAAGCCCATCTCTGAAGTAATCGTTCTTGCTTCTTCTACACAGATACAGTTGTTTATCTCCATGCCACATTAGCCACTTGACACCCCGAGCTAAACACTGGATCTAAGCAGCTTGAGCTGTTGTAACAAAATACCATAGACTGGGCGGCTTAAAATAATATTCGTTTATATCTCTGAGTTCTGAAGCCTGGGAAGTCTGAGATCAGGGCGTCAGCATGGTGGGGTTCCTGGTTGTCAGATGGCTGCCTTCTTGTAGCATTCTCGCGTGGTGGAGAGAAGGATCATCTCCGTCATGTCTCTTATAATAAGGGCACCAATTCTATTTATGAGGGCTCCACCCCCACGACCTCTCAGATGCTTCATCTTCAAATACCATCACATTATAATGTGAGGTTTCAGCATATTAATTTGTGTAGGGGGGCAAAAACATTCAGTTCATAGTACCCCGCATCTTAAATTTGATGCTTCTCCAACCTGAGTTGCCTTTAACTCAATCTATTTTTTCTTAAGTTGGTACTCTCTAGGTTTACCTTTCAAACCTCTTATTCTTCTATCTTTTCCCCTTTATTGGTTCTGTTGGTTCAGTTTAGAAGACACATTATTCCATGGGTGAATCCTTCTGTGCTGTTATCACCAGCCTCTCACATAGTCTGCTCTAGATGTTCTGCATTCCAAGCCTGGTGCTACTGTAAAACCATATATCATCTGGACAGGATTAGACCCCCAAATAGAATAATATATAAATTTGTTCAGCTCTCACCTACCTCACTTGGGCCTTTGAGGCTGTTCAGCAAATCCATTTTTCCAGCTTTTATTGATTTTCTAGTATCCTCCTTGCTTCTAGCCACACAGAAACTTGAAATTAGTGGGTTTTTAAGAAATATCTCTTTGGATTGAGAGAAGAAACTACTTTGAATTCTGTACTGCTTTTAAGATACAACTTAAAAATATAGCAGAAATGCATATGAACATATTATCTAGTTTATAGACAATATATTATATTTTATATAAGTTTTTTAAACTTCTTGCAGTAACTCTGAGTTCCACAGATGGAAAAACTACTGGAAAATAGACAATACTATTCACTTTGTCTCATTAATTATCCTGTTATCTATTTCATATGCTTGTGTAATACTTCCTAACATAACTATTGCATTAGGAAGCTTCTTAATAACAGGAATGGTTAGGAAAATAGGTTCTCGAAAAAAAATGTTTCTGTTGAACATTCTGGTTCAATACATACTATGTGACCTTAGGTAAGTTACTTATCACTCTGTGTTTCTATTTCTTTTTTTAAAAAATATCTATATAGAGGCAGTAAGAGTGTTTGTATGGTTGTTGTAAAAATTAAATGAATTAATTATGTAAAGTGTCTAGTGTATTACCCAGAACATAGTAATCACAAAATAAATATTACCTGCTATTATTGCTGTTATTATTATCATTACTATCATCATCATCATTGACGAGTCTACAAGGGTTGCTCAATAAATGCAACCTAGGTGGAAGGCAAAATTATTCATCTCACCTCAGATTCATCTTCTACAGTAATCATGATGACCCATTATTATATGTCATTTTTTATTCAAAGTGGTATACTGTTGAGAGTTAAAGGGGAATCCATTAATTTTTATGTCAGGACAGCAGTCATAAACTGATTCTGTTCTCTGAAAACCAGAATGTCTCGTAATGGTTAATAATATCCTATGGAAATGGTTTTTGGTAAACTACTTAATAGTTCTGTGCCCTCCTTTTCCATATTAATTTTAAAGATATAACAGCTTACCAGCAGGCCTGAACTTAACATTGCCTATAATTTTATTATCCAGTATCAATTATAATGCCAAATTATTAACTCTAAAATCAGTAATTATTCAGTTATATATTTCTTGGTCTCATCATGGGTCGTTGTTTATGCATGTTTATTTATAACTGAAAGCCTTGCCAAAGTATCTGAAGAATCAAAGGGTGAACTCCTTAGCCAGTACTGGGAGGTTCAGATTTTTGTCATAATCCATATGTGATAATGGTTTCTATGGACTGTCTGGAAACATCCAGGTATATACATCTTATTTTTACATTCCTCTGGTACTTTTTTTTTTTTTTTTGGTCTTTCTGGCCTTTCCTTTTAGAGTAAATTCAACCTGATTGTAAAAGCCAGATCTTGGGGAAAAAAAAAAAAAAAACATTGACAGGTGCTCTCTAGTAAAAGTAAAGCACTGATGGGTTGATATCATATCGAGTCTTATTAGGTCTATGTCTTTATTCCAACATCCTTCCTTTACATTCCTTTAAGCACAAGACACAGTGAGGACTTAATAAATATTTGTTAAAAGACACCATCATCCTGTCATTGGAAAAAGTTTAGGCTACGAGCAACAAGAAATACCATCCAACTCCTCCTGCCTTGTTTTCTGGAGAATCATTTTCATTCCTGTCACATTGAATGAACAGAGCAATGGATTCTGTAAGTCTCCCTCCATGTACAACTTTCCTAAAGGGATATTCACTTGCAATGCCAAAAGTGGAAGAAAAAAAAATGATTTTTTTTCTTTTACAATGGCCCACTTCAGAGAGTGCCAAAAGGCCATTTCAGCTTAACTAGTAATCTGCAGATTTTGAAAAATGCCTTTCCTCTCCACACATCTTCATTTTGTCCCGATTCCAATCTTACCACCATCAAAATAACAAAAAAGGGGAGCCAATGAGGAGTAGCCTTTTTCTGACAATTCTTGGAGTTAACACAGGGGGAAAATGTAATTTTCCTCTGCATAACCAGTGCTGCCCTAGGTCCTACTTAAAGCTTTCTTTGGGGCAAGAGAGAGAGAGAGAGTTGCAGGTTTATTACAATGAAATTAGAGATGGATGACTTGTGCTTTTTCACTAGCTTCTTGCAGAAATGTGCCCAGCTTCTGTTACCAGTGTTTAGGATTGTCATCAAAAATAAAATGCACATTTCAGATATTTTTAATCAACAGCAAAATATTTTTCACTGTTTTTATTGATCAAACTACTAACCCACTACTAACTACTAATGGATGGAAAGTCTTGTTCCTAGAGTCATTTTTACTTGGAGTTGAAATTATGGTCCTCCACCAACAGCCTCTCTTCAGGGCTCTGTTGTGGCCAAATGCAGAGCATCCAAGGATAATGGCTAGTTTTAAGGCCACTCTGCACAAAGGCATCTCAGTATTAGAGGTACAGCTCATAACTCACTGTACTCGTTGTAGAACTTCAGAACTCAAATGCCGCAACACAGTAATAATTTGTAAAGAACAGAACATCTGAACAGGTGATACTGAAATTGAATTGACATATCTAGGAGAAATAAACACAAACAATCCAGATAGGCACCTATATCTTCTAATTTTCTGTTTGAGAACTATAAAGTCCTTATCCTGTGCACAATTTCTTGTTGAGAGTAGATATCCCTTTTCTGCATCTTTATACAATCAACCCTTCATGTAGACTATGGTATATATTAAGGTGGAGATAGGTGGGTTTCCCAGGTGACACATTGTTAAAGAATCTGCCTGCCATTGCAAGACATGCAAGAGACACTGGTTTGATCCCTGGGTCACAATGATCCCTTGGAGAAGGAAATGGCAGCCCACTCCAGTATTCTTGTCTGGAAAATTCCATGGGCAGAAGAGCCTAGAGAGCTACAGTCCGTGGGGTCACAAAGAGGTGGACGTGACAGCACATACACATACACACAGAAAAGTGTAAAATGACCTGAAATAAGACCTCCCCACCCACCCCTCCCCCCATCTAGGA
>SJYX01020776.1:589096-599237 GCA_006410675.1 Oreotragus oreotragus
AACCCCCCTCCCACCTCCCACCCCACATCATCCCTCCAGATCATCCCCATACACCAGCCCCAAGAGATCCTTATATGCAGACATCCCACACTTTAAAAAAAACCGCCCCCATTTCTGTTTTATGCTTTCTTTGGAATTGTACTAGAGATCACCCTTGAGGAAAAATTAAAGCATACATACATATCCCCATATAGAAACACTCCCAGAGATACAGAACAGAATCTTCACTTTGATCTTTCAGTCATAGCATGCTGAAAATACAGTAGGTACTGTGCTAAACAATTTATATGGATACTATTCAATAGCATCTCTAGTAAACAGTGAATAACTTCCCCCCAGAGTTACACCTAGAACAGATTTGAACAAGGCAGTCTGACCCCACAATTCATGCTTTTAACTTCCATTCATGCATCCATCATGTCTGACTCTTTGTGACCCTATGGACTGTGGCCCACCATCCCCCTCTATCCATGGGATTCTCCAGGCAAGAACACTGGAGTAGGTTGTCATGCCCTCCTTCAGGGGATCTTCCTGACCTAGAGATCAAAGCTGGGTATCCTACACTCCAGGCAGGTTCTCTACCATCTGAGCCTCTAACGAAGCCCCTTTAACTGCCATATGCCTACTTTAGTCTTCATCATGCTGGAGAGCTCTTCTCAGATACATAGCAAGAGTCCACTGCATTTGTTTCATGCAGTGCAGCTGAAGAATCATTAGCAATTAGAGGGTCTGCATATATGTGGCTTGTTCTTGTTTTGTGTAAGTGAGAGGTTTTAATTGTGTATACCACATTTAACCAGGGAATCAAAATTAATGCTGTGGGAATTTATCAAATCCTTTCTCAAAACGTGGTTTTAACAGTTAATTCTCATACTAGGATTGTATTTGTCAGCCATTCTGTAATGAGAGGAAAGATAAAAGCTTCTTATGGATTGAAGGGATGACAGGGAAAGCAAACTTAGAAAAGTAAGGAGCTCTTAAACCAGAAACTTGAGAGATTACACGGGCAGGAGAATGGGAAGGTGAGACCCAAGCAAGTGTAGTGCTTTGCTAAGAGAGGAATAGAGAAGAAGGAAATGGTGAGAGAGGTTTCCAAGAGTTGTAACTGGAGAAATCTGTGTTAATGACTTGAGGAGAGGAGTAGGGAGGGATTTCGAGGTCGCTCAGAGGCCAAGAGGATTCTGCTCTTGGTGGGTGTCTGGATGGTGCCATTAGTTGAGCTGAAGCAGATCCTGTTTATTGAGTTCAAATTCACTGATGTCAAGTAGTTAATCATCTAGTTAAAAGTTCACTACCCTCATTTAATTCACATGAATATTATGAAAGCATCTCTCAAAAATTAGCCAAAATCTAAATACCATCTGTCCACTCGTCCCTCTTGGGTACCAGTCAATAAATGGAAATAAAAATTACTTTATAACAATAAAATATCATTTAGTCTTATGTAATATAATTCAATATAATATCCTTTTATTAACAGTAATAGATAATCAGTGTTTAGCACTTCCTGTGTGCCAGACCTGTTGTCGACTTCTAGGCAGACAACAAACATGTGAGTTAAGTGGTGCTGAAATAAGGCTTTGAACAGTTCGATAACTTGCCCAGTTCACATATAAATAACTGAGCCAAGGTTTAAACTCATCTTATTTGATTCCAGAGCCAAAACCCCTAACAAAGGCACCTTGCTTTTCTCTTTGTATTTGGTCTCTCCAAATCACTTGTTACAGTACTGGAGAGTCTTCAACTCCAGCAACTATTTTCATGTACTTTCTACTGACTATGCTTGCTTTTAAAGTATCTGTGGACAAAGCACCATTTAAAATTACATGAAAAGCAAATTTATTCTTTTACTTTGGCCAACAAATTATAATTATATAGGTAGGTTAGCCAATTGGTATAATAAGAATATTTCTTATCCTTCCTCTCTAAATTTTCTCTTATTTCTTGTGATTGAAATTTTCACACTTAGGTATTTGTCTTGATACACAGAATTAAATTCAGAACAGTTCAAGCTTAAATGGCTAAATTTTGGCAGCATTAAATTTAATGCATGAATTACGGTGATGGACTAAGATGGAACATAATTTTTGAATATCACAACTGAAATGCCATCTCTGTTGCCTGAGCCCACCATGTTAATCTGATAGATTTAAAAAGATAAAGGTCTTTGATTTGGAAAGGCACAGCAGAAAATTGATGAACACGAATCTGGCATTTTGTCAGTCAAGTGAATATGATAATGATGGTATCATTAGGCAAAATAATAATGTGACAGTTTCATATGATGAAGGAACACTTCTGCCACAGAGAATTTAAATGTCAAGCACCTGGATTCCCAGATGTTTACCAGTTTCAGCTGCACAGATCCTCTGCTAACCTGTGCTCTTTGAATAATAACTTTGAAAGGTTTTGGGTAGTTACAGAGCAGAAGCCAAAACACATAATCATTGCTGGTGGTAGGGAGAATACTATTTCTCTATCCATTTATTAAAATGAATCTCTGTTTACTCAGTTAACACATCATAATTTGGCTTACTCCAGAAAGACTGAGAAAATCAAATTCAGTTGTGATCTTCATCTTCAAATAGCTTTTAATTATTCCTTTATAAAGAATATTTTTACCTACTGTGCACACATGTCCATTTCCTCAGATGGAAATAGTCTTGAGTGTGTGTTGGAGTGGGAGGGTCTTTCTGTTGGGAGTGGATTTTTGTCCTCAGTTAGAGACAATTCCTGCTTCCTCCTTTTGTCCCATGATTATTGGTTTACAGAAGCCCTGGGTTTCGTATGGAAGCCAAGTTCTGGAGAGGCCAGTGTCTGTTCACCCACTTAGTGTGATTCATAGGTGTCTTGGCACCTGGCGGAACAGGTGAGTAATTACTAAGCTTCCTCTTTCATTGTCCTCCCAAGGTCGTTCCTTCTTTTTAGTTAAGAAGTACCACTTAATAACTGGGTGGGTTTGACCTATCTAGAAGGCGGCTTTGTTTAGGTGATGCTGAGCTGTTTTCACCCAGGTCTTCAAAGCAATCATTTGGTTCACACTTGCTTACTGACAGGAAGCAGCAAATAGTGCCAACTTTTCTGTGCATGCTGCTGCTGCTACTAAGTCACTTCAATCGTGTCCGACTCTGTGTGACCCCATAGACGGCAGCCCACCAGGCTCCCTGTCCCTAGGATTCTCCAGGCAAGAACACTGGAGTGGCTTGCCATTTCCTTCTCCAATGCATGAAAGTGAAAAGTGAAAGTGAAGTCACTCAGTCGCATCCGACTATTAGTGACCCCATGAACTGCAGCCTACCAGGCTCCTCTGTCCATGGGATTTTCCAGGCAAGAGTGATAGAGTGGGGTGCCATTGACAGCCTCAAAAACCAGAGGTTCTTCTAAACTGGTCTGGTGAATAGCCCAAGATTCAGCATTTTTCAAAGCTCCCCAGATGAATCTCATGTCCAACCAAGGCTGAACTCCTCCAGTCAAGAGACTTAGAGGTCATTCAGTCAATAGGAGCTCACTGCTTGAATCATCTTCTGGCCATTGGCTCTGATTTTCCACATGTATATGGGCTACTTTACTGACCTAATTACTTACTTAAAATTCTCAGAATGCAGTAATAGCACTCTCTGTGAATGTCAGTTTGTTGAAGAGTACTGTGGTAAGGAAAAATATTTGATTTTTGCTTAGGTTAGAAAAAATCAATCTAAGCTTATTTGAAAGAGATTTAGAAAGCGTATTCAAGTTTTCTTTCTTGTTACCATTCTGTGATTATCATTTTTAGAAGTGAAAAAAAGCAGCAATTCTTTACTTTTTTGCCTATAGGGAAAGAACATTTTAGGGAAGAAAAATTATTAAATTTACCAATTGGTAGTGTTCTTCTTACTTCTAATATAGTGATCAGTGAGTGATTTATCAGCCTTGGTTATCATCCTTAAAAGGGGGCCTCAAACCCTGCTGTTCAAGGGACTATGAAGATAAACAGGGAGTCAGGAGCTTGTATAGAACTCAAGGAATTTCTGTCTAGATGTAAAAAGTTTATGGCTTTTTGAAAAACCAGGCTTCCTCTGAGGTATTTCTATAAAGAATAAAATGAAACATATATTTGAAAAATAAATGCTAGTATTAGCCATAAAATGTCAATTGGGTGGGGGAACCTTGGCATCTGATGCTCATAGCCTAGGTCAAAGAATCCTGTATCAACATTTCAATATCTGGATCCTTTCTTGCTTCAAACAGAAATTCAAATGAATTGAAATTCAAACATATGAAGTATATTTTGCTTAACCAAATGATCCAGATTTTCTTAGGTTTGATATGGCATCATTTAGATCTCTGTGCCCAAGATAAATTCAATCAAAAACTGTATATATATTTTTTACAAGTCAAGATTCACATGCTAACCCTCTTACTGGGTTTCCAAGTTTTTCCAGAAAGTCCACAGGTTATAGGTATTCACATCAGAGCCTAGAGCAGGCAGGAATCTGTCTACTCTGATTGGTCACATAAGAGTCAGCACTCCAATACTCTGAACAATAGGAGAAGGGACACTCTGCAGGATGAGGCAGAAGGGGGTGGATTTCCCCCAGTTTTCTTGGGGGTCCAATTCTAAGCTTGTAGCACTGAGGAAAGGCCATAAGTCTTGATTTAAACACTGCCAAGAGGGCTCCCCTGGTGACTCAGTGCTAAAGAATCCACTGTCAGTGCAGGAGACGGGTTTGATCTCAAGTCTGGAAACATCCTGCATGTCACAGAGCAACTAAGCCCATGGGCCACAACTATTGAACCTGCACTCAAAAGGCGGGAACTGTAACTAATGAGCCCATGAGCCATGACTGTTGAAGTCCCTGTGCCCTAGAACCTGTGCTTGCAACAGGAGAAGCCACTGCAGTGAGAAGCCCACACAGAAGAACCCATGCAGCAGTGAGGACTCAGTACAGCCAAAAATAAAAATAAATACATAACTAGAGAAGTGTCATCAAGATCACCATACTGTGTATGCCTCAGCTATGACTGTTAGGGCCCCTTGTCTTGGGTTAATGTAATTAATGTCAGATTTATTGTTGCTGTTCATTGGCTCAGTCATATCCAACTCTTTTCGACCCCTTGGACGGCCACATGCCAGGCTTCCCTGTTCTTCACTGTCTTCTGGAGTTTGCTCAAACTCATGTCCATTGAGTCAGGGATGCCATCCCACCATCTCATCCTCTGTCGCCCCCTTCTCCTCTTGCCCTCAGTCCTTCCCAGCATCAGGGTCTTTTCCCATGAGTTAGCTCTTCTCACCAGTCGGCCAAAGTATGAGAGCTTCAGCTTCAGCATCAGTCCTTCTAATGAATATTAAAGATTGACTTCCTTTAGGAATGACTGATTTTATTTCCTTGCCGTCCAAGGACTTTCAAGAGTCTTCTCCAGCACCACATTTTGAAAGCATCAGTGTTAGATTATAGGCTCCCAATTATATTGAATAACTTGAATATTTTTCCCAACATAACGTCATAATCCTTCCTTCAAGGTCTGAATAATACTCTCTGAATCTGAAGTATATCCTGGCTCCAGTCCTTTCTACCCAGTTTCACTGCTACCACCTTAGTCTAAGTCACCACTAAGCTTGAACTGCTAACATGGCTTCCTTATTGATGGTCTTTTTAATCCACTTCTTCAGCCTCCCTCCCCCACCTCAATCTATTCTGCACACAGTAGTCAAGTGATCTTGGCTCTAATCATGCTGTTTCTTAACTCTCTCCCCTTAGAATTAACCCCAACCTCTTTATCACAGCCTCTGCAAGCCTGACCTCTTCTCTCCCCCTTCTCCTCCCAACTATGCAGGTTTTTCATTGTCTCAAACTTGCAACCATTAAAGAACCTCTAGTCCTCACCTTCAGAAATCTCTGAAATTTACTATAAGTAAGTAAAGTCATTCAGTCATGTCCGACTCTTTGTGACCCTGTGGACTGCAGCCCACCAAGCTCCTCAGTCCATGGGATTCTCCAAGCAAGAATACTGGAGTGGGTTGCCATTTCCTTCTCTAGGGGATCTTCCCGACCCAGGGATCGAACCCAGGTCTCCCGCATTGGAGGCAGACGCTTTAACCTCTGAGCCACCAGGGAAGTCCGAAATTTACTATATTGGCCAGTATTTCAGATTTGCTAAAATGCCAGCACCCATAGGGGGTTCCATGGTGAAAGGTTCTAAAGCTGTATAATTGTTATTTTTAGCACCTATTCAGATTGTGCTCCTACTATTCCCACTCCCTTGGGAGGAGGAGGTGGATGCTAATAGCAAGATGGGATCACCCAGAGATTTCCCGGATGAAGGCCTCCCAAATGAGCGAGTCCACATTTGGCCCAGCAGAAGGGTGTCCAACATAATATGCAAAGACTATATATTAAAAACCAAGGGCTTCCCTGGTGGTTCACTGGCAAAGAATCTGCCTGCGAATATAGGAAATGTGGGTTTGATCCCTGGGTCAGGAAGATTCCTTGGAGAAGAAAATGGAAACCTGCTCCAGTATTCTTGCCTGGGAAATCCCATGGATCAGAGGAGCCTGGTGGGCTACAGTCCATCGGGTTGCAAGAGAGTCAGACAAGACTTAGTGACTAAACAACAACCACAACACATTAGAAGCCACGTGTCAAAAGTAAGACTGTAGTTCATCCCAAGAGCCCAGGTTTCCAATCAGTATGCAGCAGTGTGTGCTCTACAAAGGTACCAAAATATCAGTCTCTTTAATTTTGGTGTGTACTCCATACATGATGAGTTTCCATGTGTACTACGATACAGGAGAAAAAAGCTAGAATATTGCAAGGTCAGCTATTGTGTTCATGTTCATGGCCCCATGTCAGCAACCTCAGAGATTGTCCAGGGCCTTCTGGAGCACTCCAGCAGTTTCTGATGAAAACTTTGCTTCTCACCGGTTCATACCTTCTTTTCAATACTACTATATGTACTGCATTCTCCTATGCCAATAATTCTACTAGGAAACATAAAAGAAGTCTGTACCAAGGAGGTCACTTTGATATGATTCATTGGGTTTCCATCAACCCCAAAGACTTGCAATCACTAGCTTCAGATCCTGAAGCAGTTAGTTTTGCTGGTATTTTAGTCATGTGAGCAAATCAGAGATGAACTATCTTTGGACAACCCTGTTACAGTCTACTCCAGTACAGTACAGTCATTGTAACTCAGGTACGTTCTCTTCTTTAAGTCCTTTTCCCCACAATTTTAGTCTTTCACTGACATAAAGAACAGAAATGACAAGTTACTTATTCAACAGTAAATGAGGCCATTTTTATCACTGTTTTTGAGGACATGCTACTTTGAAAAGCTTGCCTTTAAGGTCCAGATTCCATAATCACCATAAAAAAAAAAAAAACCTAAATGAGATCCAAGTGTATATTGAGGGTATACAATTTCTATATATGTTTCTGCCTCCAAACTCTTGCTGAGTAGTTTGCTATTACTATTAAAGAATGCAGTATCCGCCCTCACCTAGTGACTTGTCTTAAGATGTAAAATAGCTAACACTTTCACTCTAAAAGCTTCCTGCATAAAAGCAGCAAATTACCAACCGATCATAATGATCACTTGGGGGCAGATGTATGCATGCATTTATGTTCATACATATGTATTATACACCTTGTGAACACTGGAAAATAAGAAAACACATTTAACAGAAACGACTTGCTTAGCCCCACCTCCTTTACTACGGTGGTTAAATGAATGCATTGTAGCTGATTTATGAGTTCCACGTGTGCTTTCATATCCTCAGATACATTTCTGGGATACATGCAAAAAGTAAGCTTTCATTCAGACTCATGCCCCGTTTACCTTAGCAGCAGGCAACCTACCAAACTTCAAATTGAGTTTCTCCCCTAGATTCTAACTTCTGCATTTCTGTTCCCCCTGCAACTGTTATGGAGAATTAGGCATGAGATTCATTGCTTTTTTTTTTTTTTTCCTGCACCCTCCTGTGAAATATTGTGCTATGGAAGGAGTAGCCCAAATCCTTCACCACTGCTCAAATACCAGGAATGAAATTCTATACCTAAGGGAAATTACCAAGGAGGAGAGCAAGTCTATTTCTGTGTTCTATAGACACTCAAAAGAAGATCTGAAGTTTTGGGAGGGATGACAGAGGAAGGAAAAAAAAAAAAATGCAGCTTTCCTATCTCAGAGACAGCAAGAGAAAGGAGGTTGCTCTGGGCATGAGTGAGGAGCCAAAATGACCCAGCATGAGTCTATCCCTTTGTTGTGAGTCTCAAAGGAAGAACATTTGGGAATCCTATGTAATATTCTCATATGCGTATGTGGCACAGAGAGGTTAATTTGTTCTTTCTAGGATAGGAAAAATAATTATAGAAAGAACAAAAAAAATCTTCAAATTTTTGGTATAAATGACAGGACTTGAAAGAGTAAAAGATAAATATTTAAGGAAATGACAGGGGTTCACTTCAAAAACATGGTTGTTGTGGCTGCTATTCAGTCACTCAGTTGTGTTCAACTCTTTCAGTCCCATGGACTACAGCACATCACACTCACCTATCCTTCACTATCTCCCAGAGTTTGCTCAAACATGCCCATTAAGTCAGTGATGCTATCTAAGCATCATGGTTAGGTAAACTCTATCATTCAGAATTTCACTCTCTAAGCCCTGGTACCCAAGAGGCCAAAATGAGCTTTCCCTTAGAGAAGGGGTAAAAGTCAATTTCTTTTGAGTTTCACCCTTTCCCTACAGAGTATTGAATCATGCATTTTAAATAGCTTGTTAATTACTTTTAAGAATCTAATTTTTCTGTATGCCTTTTTTCTCTGACCTGCAAAGTGCTTCAGAGCTGAGGGCATCAGTAAACATAATTTGAAATGTAATCTCCACTACTTCTTTGCACTGCAGTGAAAAGAATCAGTCCAAAATGAAAGATGCTGTCAAATACCAGACTGGATGTGTTTTCCAAGCCATTTCTTTAAAAGAATTTTTTTTTAATCTACATTCCAAGCCCAGTTGATTTCAACAGATGGGCACTGAGAGTCTGGGGTGTGGTGGCACAGGTTGGAGCTTGTGGGCCTACCTTCCGATCTGGTCTCCCTTACCTGCAATGAGATTCTGGGCTTCAGCATGCTATTTATGAAAATNCCAAGCCCAGTTGATTTCAACAGATGGGCACTGAGAGTCTGGGGTGTGGTGGCACAGGTTGGAGCTTGTGGGCCTACCTTCCGATCTGGTCTCCCTTACCTGCAATGAGATTCTGGGCTTCAGCATGCTATTTATGAAAATGAAGGGACTGAATTAAAGATTCACTAGATTATTTTTTGCTCAAAAATGAAAAGATTCTATGACAGTTAAAATTTGATTACCTCTAACCCACACACACACAAGCATAAGCAGGCAAGAAATCTGGCTTTTATAGGTGTCATTGATTGGGATTGTTTGTGATTTCAAACCTATGAAAATCCCCAGGAACACTGAATTAGGGATGGGATTAAGAAATTTGTCAGCAGTTAATAATAGCCATTTGGGAGAGTTTCCAGAAAAGAGTTTACTTATCAAACCATAAGCACTGGGTAGGATGGAAAAATAAGTTTCCACATTCATGAGTAAATGAAGGATCATCAAACAGGTGATTTAGACCTAATGATAAGAGAGAGGGGATAAGTGGAAGAGTTTTGGGGGCAAAAGGAGAGATTGGAATGGACAGGAAATAAGACAAATTAGGATTGTACATGGCTGCATCAAAAGACATCAATAGAAAAAGTTGAGTGTGTCTTTGCATTCCTCACTTGGAAGACAGTGTTTATCAAACTGAAAAAAGTAACTGTATTTCATATACTTTCACTAGTCAGGGAAAGAAAGATAACATTTCTAAAGACCCTTCAATTATTAAAAAATGAAGATCACTGTCCACCAGAAACTATGACAATATTGTCAATCAACTGTACTCCAATATAAAATAAAAAGCTTTTAAAAAGAAGAAGAAAAGGAAGATCAGAAAGGAAGTAATATCTAAGCAGAGGCTTAAAATGATAAATTGAAATTTGAAGGAAGCCTGGGTGGGAAATTTATCATCAAAAGTGGTCAGTTTGGAAGGGAGGTCCTAAGATGGCAGAGGAATAGGACAGGGAGACCACTTTCTCCCTCACAAATTCATCAAAAGAACAT
>SJYX01020777.1:0-17408 GCA_006410675.1 Oreotragus oreotragus
GAATGAAGCAGGGCAAAGACTAATAGAGTTTTGCCAAGAAAATGCACTGGTCATAGCAAACACCCTCTTCCAACAACACAAGAGAAGACTCTACACATGGACATCACCAGATGGTCAACACCGAAATCAGATTGATTATATTCTTTGCAGCCAAAGATGGAGAAGCTCTATCTGACTCCTTAATTTGAACAAAATGTTATATAATTAATATAATTAAAGGAAATCCCCATAATGAGTTAACTGAAGTACAAAAAGTTTGCATATGTAGTTCATAGAGTCGCTTTATATCAAAGTAACTGAAATGAGTCAGCACAACTAGTTAGGCAGGAGTCTGTAAGATAAACCTGACCCTTCCATACCATCCTGATCCAGCTTCACTTTTGTGCTACCTGGCAGTTGTCCATTTTAAGAATATATAGGATGACCACTATTAGTCAACATAGTTGAAGTCCAACATGGAAGTCCTAGCTACTGCAATGAAAGGAAAAAAAAAAAAAAAAAGGAAGGAAGAAATAAAAGGAAATTAGATTGTAAAAGAAGTAAAACTCTCACTGTTTGTAGGAGACATGATACTATACATAGGAAATCCTAAGGATACCATCAGAAAATTACTAGAGCTAATCTGTGAATTTAGCAAAATTGCAGGATACAAAATTAATACATAGAAATCACTTGCATTCCTATACAATAACAATGAAAAATCAGGAAGAGAAATTAAGAAATAAATCCCATTTACCATTGCAACAAAAAAATTAAATACCTAGGAATAAACCTACCTAAGGAGGTCAAAGATCTGTATACAGAAAACTATGAGATACTGATGAAAGAAATCAAACATGACAAACAGATAGAGAGATATTCCAGGTTCCTGCATTAGAAGAAATCAATATTGTGAAAATGACTGTACTACCAAATGCAATCTACAGATTCAATGTGATCCCTATCAAATTACNAGGTCAAAGATCTGTATACAGAAAACTATGAGATACTGATGAAAGAAATCAAACATGACAAACAGATAGAGAGATATTCCAGGTTCCTGCATTAGAAGAAATCAATATTGTGAAAATGACTGTACTACCAAATGCAATCTACAGATTCAATGTGATCCCTATCAAATTACCAATGGCATTTTTCACAGAACTAGAACAAAAAAATCTTCCAATTCACATGGAAAAGCAAAAGACTCAGAATAGCCAAAGCAATCTTGAGAAAGAAGAACGGATCTGGAGGAATCAACCTTACTGACTTCAAACTACACTACAAAGCTACAGTCATCAAGACAGATTGGTACTGGCACAAAACAGAAATATAGACCAATGGAACAAGATAGAAAGTCCAGAGATAAACCCACGCACCTATGGGTACCTTATTTTTGAGAAAGAAGGCAAGAATATACGATGGAGCAAGGATGGTCTCTTCAATAAATGCTGCTGGGAAAACTGAACTGCTTCATGTAAAAGAATAAAATTAGAACATTTCCTAACACTGCACACAAAGATAAACTCAAAGTGGATTAAAGACCTAAATGTAAGACCAGAAACTATAAGACTCTTAGAGGAAAACATAAGCAGAACACACACACACACACATATATATATGTAAATCACAGCAAGATCTTCTGTGAGCCACCTCCTAAAGTAAGGGGCATAGAAACAAAATCAAACAAGTAGGACCTAATTAAACTTAAAAGCTTTTGCACAGCAAAGGAAGCTATAAACAAGTTGAAAAGACAACCCTGAGAATGGGAGAAAATAATAGCAAATGAAACAATTGACCAAGGATTAATTTCCAAAATATACAAGCAGCTTATTCAATTCAGTACCAGAAAGACAAAAAAAAAAAAAAAAAAAATCAAAAAAGTGGGGGAAAGACCTAAACATTTCTCCAAAGACATACAAATGTCTAATAAACCTATGAAAATATGCTCAACATTGCTCATTATCAGAGAAATGCAAATTAAAACTACAATGAGACATCACCTCACACTTGTCAGAATAGCCAATAAAAAATCTACAAATGATAAATGCTGGAGAGGATGGGGAGAAAAGGAAACCCTCTTGCATTGATGGTAGGAATATAAATTGACACAGCCACTACGTAAGACAGTATGGAGATTCCTTAACAAACTAGGAATAAAACCACCATATGACTCAGCAATCCCACTGCTAAGCATATACTCTGAGGAAATCAAAATTGAAAAAGACACAGGTACCCCAAGGTTCATTGCAGCTATATGTACAGTGGCTAGGACATGGAAGCAACTAGATGTCCACTGACAGATGAATGGATAAAGAAGTTGTGGTACATACACACCATGAAATATTATTCAGCCATATAAAGGAATACATTTGAGTCAGTTCCAATAAGGTGAGTGAATCTAGAACTTACTATGCTGAGTGAAGTAAGTTACAAAGAGAAAAACAAATATCGTATATTATCACATACATATGGAATTTAGAACTACGGTGCTGTTGAACCCACTTGCAGAGCAGCAATTTGGACACAGACATAGAGAACGGACGTATGGACACGGTGAGGGTATAGGAAGAGAGGTGGGAGGTATGAAGAGAGTAACATGGAAACATATATGTTACCATATATAAAAGCAATAGCCATTGGCATTTTGCTTTGTGACTCAGGGGACTCAAACTGGGGCTCTGCAGCAACCTAGAGGGGTGGGATGGGGAGGGAGGTGGGAAGGATGCACAAGAGGGAGNATAGTACATACATATAAAACAGAAGGCAATGGCAACCCCTGTCTCTTATACACATCTAGATGTGTATAAGAGACAGACCTAGAGGGGTGGGATGGGGAGGGAGGTGGGAAGGATGCACAAGAGGGAGAGGACATAGGTACACCTATGGCTGATTCATGTTGATATTTGGCAGAAGTCAATACAATTCTGTAGAGCGTTGATCCTTCATTAAAAAAAATTTTTATTTAAAAAAAGAATATATAGGAAGAATCAAACCCTGTGGTTCCCTGATTTCTAGCACAGTGACCCTTATTTTAGTAAATTTTATGGCTGGTAAACGTGCATTTTCTGAGGCATGGAGTGTGGGTCCCGAGAATACTAGGGTTAAGGGGAACTCCTACTCCTCTTCTCCTTCCCCAAAAGAGGAGTCCTGCAGCTTCATCTTCTGGCCTAACTTTCTATATGCTCTTTTCCCATGTCCAACAATTTAAAAATTAACCTACTTTGATTTGAAGCAGGGCTGGATAGGTAACACTAGCCTGTAGTATATCCAGTCATATGTACCTAAATTACCAGTGCTTCTGCACCAAAGGAGTGATGCTTTTGAACTGTGGTGCTGGAAAAGACTCGAGAGTCCCCCGGACTGCAAGGAGATCCAACCAGTCCATCATAAAGGAGACCAGTCCTGGCTGTTCATTGGAAGGACTGATGTTGAAGCTGAAACTCCAGTACTTTGGCCACCTGATGGGAAGAGCTGACTCATTTAAAAAGATTCTGATGCTGGGAAATATTGAGGGCAGAAGGAGAAGGGGACGACAGAGGATGAGATGGCTGGATGGCATCACCAACTCAATGGACATCAGTTTGGGTAAACTCCAGGAGTTGGTGGAGAGGGAGGCCTGGCGTGCTGTAGTTCATGGGGTCACAAAGAGTCGGACACGACTGAGTGACTGAACTGAACTGCATTTATTTATTTACTTCAAGCAATTCTGAAAATTGTAAAGTAAAAAGTCTCTCTCTTAACTCCAACCTTATCCCACTTCATTCAACAAATTTAAATATGCTGACATAGGGGCTTCCCTTGTAGTCCATTTTAAGACTTCATGTTACCAATGCAAGGAGGTTTTAATAGAAATATTAGAATACATAATAACATATAAGATCTGTTACCTC
Organism: Oreotragus oreotragus; assembly: GCA_006410675.1. NCBI lineage: Eukaryota > Metazoa > Chordata > Mammalia > Artiodactyla > Bovidae > Oreotragus > Oreotragus oreotragus. The sequence goes on from SJYX01020777.1 coordinate 3,873, forward strand.
TGTATAATAAAGTAATAAAGAGAGTGGTTATTTTGCTTTCACTTTGCAACTATGATACAAAAACTAGATACAAACACAAAATCAAAGTTTGGAAAATTTGATATTAACAAAATTAGTGATAATCACCATTAATCTAGAAGGAAAATACCTTAATAAAATACATTTGGAGACTTGGATTTCCAATTCATGTGCTAAAATAAATTGCCAATTCTTTATTACACTTTGATCTTTAATATTTTTTAAGCTGATGAAGCATTTTCTACTACAGATCTCACTGGAATATTATTAACTTGCCAACTCAATGGGGCTTAATCGTTAGCAATTTTTAATATTTTTAAAGTTGTACACCACCCACAGGAGTTTCCAGTGAATTAGTTCCCACAGCTCACCCAGTGATTTTATATGCATATCTAGCTTTAAGCAATTATTACAATTTAGAAACCACAGGCAATTTGATTTTTCTCCTGATGAATTAATTTAGTTCTCATAATTGGTCATGGCCTTGTTCAAAAGTTCCAATTCACTAACCCAGTATCAAAGCTTGATTCTTCTCTTGTCCACTCTGCATTTTTGATTCGGTATTACATAAAGATTAATCCTCCAGTCTCACCAGAGTCACGTCATTTCACCACTAAACTCATTTCACTGGCTACCCTGCATGCATGTTTGAGATCTCTTTTCATAATCGTTGTTTATAAGGTGCTCTTTACCTCCTCTTCAACTTCATGTAGTCCCATTTTCCCTCTGTTTTTAGGCTCTAGCCACAGAGGTAACTTTTTAGGGGGGGAAAATATATGGGAAACATCAATATACTGTACTGCCTTGAGAAGAGATTGTCTAAATAATACTCCAGTGACCAGATACAGCTCTTGTCACTTCAAAAGCTACACATCTTTTTCTTCACTGTTTACTACTTGAAGAATCAGCAGCAACTTAATGCTAGGCATTACAGCATCATATATTTTAGCCATTTTTATGATATTTCTTGAGGCTTCTGCCATAATATTTAAGTGGAAATGGATTCAGTTTCTGCCCTACAGCTTACACTATAAGTGTATGTAGGCATCCATTTAATATCAAGAAGGAATTTGAAATTTCCATTTCTGAGATTATGTGCTCTTTAAATGTAGAGAGTTCACAGATATAAGGCTCTACAGATAGAACTAATTTGAGTTATAGGAAACTAGAAGTATACTGTAATTTTATAATTAATTATTCATATATATTCACCTTAATTATTTAAACCAATTTACCTGTTAACTCTATATCCTTTTAACAATGTTCTTTATACTAGAGAGAGCTGTAACCCTGAAAGATTCTTAGCTCTTACTCCAGCTTCTCCTCAGGGTCTCAAGAGATTTAATGTGTCAGTCTAGCTCTTGTAAATGCCCTAGCTACAGCTCTTTTATTATGTTTTCATATAATCTTCTCGTGTCAAGGGTCTTCACTCACTTGGAGCATACTTCTGGGCTTAGACAGAGACTCTATAGACTCAGCATATTTCTGTATTATATCTTTGAGACCTATTACTGGGAGAGACTTGAATAACTGACACAAAACAGCCATTAGATGTTGCACAAAGAATTTGATGAATTGGTACGATATCCTCCCAAGCAAACTTCAAAAATCAGAATTTAAACTGTCCTTGTAAGTAACTGAATTAGAGAAATATATTCTCTCACTGTTCTTTTTAATGCTTTTGTTATTTTATGTCTTTGACTTCAAGAGGTCCTGATAAAACCAGAGTTGTATTAATAGCATTTTCTAACATGATTCAGATCTATTTGTTCATGACATAATTGTATGTGTGTGTATTCCAAAAGAATTATTGAAAAGCAAAACAAAGCCCAAACATTATTGGATCTAATAACTGAACTCAACAGTCTCAATAAAAAGGGGTCAGCATTTAAATAGTACATACATATAAAACAGAAGGCAATGGCAACCCACCCCAGTATGCTTGCCTGGAAAATCCCATGAACAGAGGAGCCTGGTAGGCTGCAGTCCATGGGGTCGCTGAGTCGGACAGGACTGAGCGATTTCCCTTTCACTTTTCGCTTCCATGCACTTGAGAAGGAAATGGCAACCCACTCCAGTGTTCTTGCCTGGAGAATCCCAGGGACAGGGAAGCCTGGTGAGCTGCTGTCTATGGGGTCGCACAGAGTCAGACATGACTGAAGCGACTTAGCAGCAGCAGCAACAGACAAATAGAAAATAAAATTATCATTAATACTGCAGTTTACCAAAATTAAGACTGTTAATGAAAATAAACGTTTAAACCAAAAAGCAAGCTACTGACTGGGAGAGAACATTCTATATTACATATATCAAACAAAAGATGTGTATCTAAAACTGTACTGTCACTTTTGCTACTAGTCACATGTGGCTATTTAAATCAAAGTTAAAGCTTCTGTTCCTTGGTCATACCACTGCTACCTTCATCATAAGTACTCAATGGTCAAATGTGGCTAGTGGACAGTATCTAAAGCTCTATTGGACAGAGCTATTCTGTATAGTATAAAGAACTTTTAAAAAGCTAATAATGCAAATATTATGTCCACCAACAGGGAATAATCCAAATGTATAATCAATAGGTGAATGAATACTGGTAACTTTATATTGAAAATTACCATTCACCAATAAAAAATAAACATATATCTCATAAATGTAAGACATGGAAGAACTGCACACTCTTTTTGTTGAACCAAAGAAGCCAGATCTATGTATCCTATGAGTCTATTTAGGTGAAGGCAAGGAACTTACAAAAACGAATCTATAGAGACTGAAATCATAGTTTTTACCTTTGAAAGGGATCGGGAGAGTATGAGAGAACTTTCTAGACCTAACATCCACCACACACACATATGTAGCCAAAACTTCAGAGAAGATGATCACTTTCATTTAACACCAAAAATCAACAAATTAATCAAACAAAGCAATACCAGTATGCACCAACCGAAATGTCTAAAATAAAAATTGAGGTTACTAATGTCGAAGAGTTAGAAGTAACTGTAACATGCAGACACTCCTGGTGAGATCGTAAATTGATATAATCATTTTGGAAAACATTTTAGCAATATCTAACAAAGCTAAATACGTGATTTCATTTCTGGATATGTATCCTAGAAATGTACACGTCTGTTTGTGAAGAGACCTATAGAATAATGTTCATAGCAGCATTAATTATAGTAACTCTAAATAGAAATAGCCTAAATGTTCTTTAACAATATAAGGGGGGGTGGTCAATGATGTAATATCAGTATGATGAATTTCTATATAGTGATACATATCAACAAATCACAACTACATGCACCAACATGTCTGAATCATACAAATATAATGTCGCATAAAAGGACCCAAGCAGAAAAACAGACATACTCTATGATGTCATCTACATTAAGTTTAAAAACAGACTAAACTGCTCTATGGTGTTAGGATGATGATGATCTTGGAGAGCAGGAAGAATGAAAAGTGGCATGAGGGTTTCTGAGGTGCTGAAAATGTTCCAGCTTGAGTTCTGGGTGCTGCTTACATGATGGGTTCACTTTAACAAAACATCACTTCTGTACAATTCTGACATGTGCCATCTTCTCTACATATTTTACACTTAACATGCTTTTCATCAAAAGATATCATTAGAAAAAGGAAAAGAATGCAAGAATATATTTGCAGTGCTTGAAACAGATCTCTTTTATCAGGGAAAGTTTATTGATGGTTCCCTATGAGTTACTATATGGTTGCCTTAACATCCATCATCTCAGATAATCTTCACAGCAACCGCATGGTTAACCCCATTTTACTGAGGAACCTGAAGCTTAGAAGGTTTGAGTGATTTTCCTCAGGTCACTGAGGAAAGCATGGATTTGAAGCTCCATGCTTTCAAGCTCATAAGTCATACAGTAACTGCTAGAAGGATTTTCCCAGCCATTCTTCCAGCCATAATTATATATCTATTTTTCCTCAGATTGTTTAAAGAATTAAGATAGATTTTTGAATGCATATATATTCATACAGATAATATACTCTGTACTACAAACAGAAGCAACATGATATATCAGAGCATGAACTCTGGACTCAGAAGGAATCCTGGGTCGATCAGTCACTGGTCTGGTCTTAGAAAGTAACTGCTCTGAATCTTGGTCTCCTCCTTGGTAAAATGGTAGTACTTTCATATCTACCTAGAACAGTGTTTGGCACTACAGAAAGAATGAGTGCTATTTTAACATGTCAAAGTGGTAAATACTTATAATGAATAATCTGTTAAGTGTGTTAAAAAGTTTGAAGTATTATCACACGCAGTCTAATCTGCAGCACAATTTAATTTGAAGCTGAGTAATGGTTTTGTGTTTCAATATGTCTAATAATCACATCTTGTCAGGATAACATATTATTATTTACTTTAAGTAGTACATTTATATTCTCTTCCATTGATTACCCTTATATTGTTTTAGATAAATTTTTTAATATATGACATATATCGTAATATCAAAATTAATCTATGAAAATTAAAGTTTTATTTATATCTTGTACTTATTTATTTTCGAATTATCGTCAAACAATGAGGAAACTGAATTATGGTCTTCCGTTCAACTTTTTCAAGCACATTTTTTTATTTATTTATGTTTTTTTTTTTTAAACTCTAAAATTTTAGGTATATATATATACTCACAGGTTAGAAATTTTAAAGTTAAAAACCTTTCATTAGGTCCGGTAGTGAATAAAGTAAAGACCTTAGACTATAGTCATATCTTTTAAACCTGTACAATAAGGAAAGGTTTACTTAATTTCGTGTATAAACATATTGATGAAAACTTGAGTAAACGTCTCTTAATAAGTTTCACAAATAAGTTTACTTAATATTACGGTTGAAAAATTTTTCGGTTCAGAAACTCGGTTATAAAAGATCGCTCGACTGTATCCGTGAAAGAGTTTACTATAATTGTTTAACCATAGAGAGCATTCATTTTTAGTAGAGGACCACATAATACGGTTGTCACAGTAGACTAGAGGCACATCATGTGGTCTGGAGATGTAAGTGGTTAGTCAGCATTTGAATAACACTGAATTTAGTTCTTCTAATAAATTAGGTACTATTAGTACTGGTGTGAGTACTGAACAAGACAAATATCATAAAATAGGTACTCCCACAAAATAAAAAATGATTCCTGGAGAAAAATGCAATGAAGAGAACTATGTTCAAATTAGTGTCACTTAAATTTATCTTTTGTACCCATACCAGCTTCAATAGAAACCAATGAAAAAAAGATTTTTATAATTTTGGCTTATTTCCATTAATTTTAAGACATTTCTTAACATATGTGTGCCTGCTAAGTCGCTTCAGTCATTCCCAACTCTGTGTGACCCTATGGACTGTAGCCTTCCAGTCTCCTCTGTCAATGGGATTCTCCAGGCAAAAATATTGGAGTGGGTTGCATGTCCTCCTCCAGGGGACCTTTCTGATCTAGGGATCAAACCTGAGTCTTCTGGGTCTATTTGCATTGGCAGCTGGGTTCTTTATCACTAGTGCCACCTAGGAAGCCCCTTAACATATAAAAATAAATGTTTATTGTTCTGAGAAACTAATCAAAAATGTCTTTCATTGCATTATTATGGGTTGTATCATGTAGCCCCTTATCCATATATTGAAAGAATATAGAGCTACATACCATAACCACCAGTTCCTAAGAGTGTGGCCTTGTTTGGAAAAGGGTCACTGCAGTATAATTAGTTAAAACGCACACAGGGAGAACACTGTGTAAATATTGGAGATGCACTACCACAAGCCAAGGAAATAAGAGAAGTTAGGAGAAAGATCTAAAACAAGTTCTTCCCTTGTACTTTCAGAAAGGAGCATGGACTGCTGACACTTTGACCTGAGATACAGCCTGCAGAACTATGATTCAGTACCTTTCTGTATCATAACTTGAGGTACTGTTATAATAGATCTAGCTTAGCTTGAGGTACTGTTATAACAGATCTCGCAAACTAATACACACATCCCCTGTCCCTGGGATTCTCCAGGCAAGAACACTGGAGTGGGTTGCCATTTCCTTCTCCAATGCATGAAAGTGAAAAGTGAAAGTGAAGTTGCTCAGTCGTGTCCGAGTCTTAGCGACCCCATGGACTGCAGCCCACCAGGCTCCTCTGTCCATGGGATTTTCCAGGCAAAAGTACTGGAGTGGGGTGCCATCGCCTTCTCCAATAAACACATCACATAACTTTTAAGACCATTTATAAAATGAGATTACAAGAGGGAACCACACATTATTTCTCTCTCTCCTAAATTCAACTGTATCAGCTTAGTTCAGTCACTCAGTCATGTCCAACTCTTTGTGACGCCATGAACTACAGCACACCAGGCCTCCTTGTCCATCACCAACTCCCAGGGCCTACTCAAACTCATGTCCATTGAGTTGGTGATGCCATCCAACCATCTCATCTTCTGTCATCCCCTTCTCCTCCTGCCCTCAATCTTTCCCAGCATCAGAGTCTTTTCAAATAAGTCAGCTCTTCGCATCAGGTGGCCAAAGTATTGGAGTTTCAGCTTCAACATCAGTCCTTCCAATGAACAGCCAGGACTGATCTCCTTTAGGATGGACTGGTTGGATTTCCTTGCAGTCCAAGGGACTCTCAAGAGTCTTCTCCAACACCACAGTATATGTATCAGATCAGATCAGTCGCTCAGTCGTGTCCAACTCTGTGACCCCATGAATCACAGCACCCCAGGCCTCCCCGTCCATATGCAAGACTAAATGAAACAATACTATTAAACTACCTTTGGAAATGTTTCTTTCTGTTTGAAACACATAATTCTTACATTGCTACATAGATATTTTTTAAACATCAAAGTTTAAATATAAAATTTGTCAGGTTTGTATTTTTAGTTATTCAATAGTTTTATTTCATAATATTGTCATTTCATTTGCTTTCCAAAACAATGATTATTGAAACTCTTGATTATTTGTTCATTTCACTAAGGTTTTTTATCATATATCTTTTCTGAAGTGTATTTAGAATTCTTACTACAGATTTTTTTTCACGATGACTTATTTTCAAAAAAGTTACACTGTGCACATTAAACAGAGAGCAGAAGTCTATATTTCCACTAAGAAAACATTTACTCCAATTTTCCTTGCATAAAGTAGCCTGTTGGAGGATGTGTTATATGTCAGGGCTTCCCCAGTGGCTCAGCAGGTAAAGAATCCGTGTGCAATGTAGGAGACACAGGTTAGGTCCCTGGGTCAGGGAGATACCCTGGAGAAGGAAATGGCAACTGAGAGAGTTAACTTAGGCAGGTTGATAAGAAGTCTAAGTCTAAAGCCTCTTTAAGGTGAAGTCGCTCAGTTGTGTCCGACTCTTTGCGACCCCATGGACTATAACCTACTAGGCTTCTCTGTCCACGGGATTCTCCAGGCAAGAATAATGGAGTGGATTGCCATTTCCTTCTCCAGGGGATCTTCCCGACCCAGGGATCGAACCCGGGTCTCCCACATTGGCGGCAGACACTTTAACCTCTGAGCCACCAGGGAAGCCCAAAGCCTCTTTAAGGAAGAGGTAAACACTCTCTTTTTCACATTCTTTTGCCTCAGACAAGTAGGCCTTGTAGGCAACTGTATCTCTTGTTCAAGAACATGCCTTTTTTTGAGCTTTGGATGTATGTTACGGGAAACGGTCTGGGCAAAATTCTCACAGCCTTGAGGTATTTTTTTATCTATTCTCAGTAGCTAGTTCAAAAAAATATAAGGCCCCACTTAAGCTAGTGGGACAGGTACTCTCCTGCCCACTTCTGATGTCTATGTCAGAAGCTTTTTCTGTCGCTTGCACTTTAAATAACATCGACACAAAGCTCTGAGTGACTGAGACTATTTTTTGTCCCAGAGTTAACTCTTCTTCAGAGACCATGAATCTGGTGACATTGTTCACCATTCACTGTAAGCTATCACAGGCCACTCCCGTATTCTTGCCTGGAAAACCCAAAGGACAGAGGCGGCTGGCAGGCCACAGTCCAAAGGGGCACAGAGTCAGGCACAACTAAGCATGCAGGGACGGCATGGTTACATGTAACGTTTTTTGTTTTTTTTTTTAGTCATAAATTCTTTTAAGGAAGTATGAAATAGAATGACAAACAATGTCCACCCCAGAGTTGAAAGACAATAGGATGTAATGGGCTTCCCTAGTGGCTCAGATTATAAAGAATCTGCCTGCTTTGCAAGAGACCTGGGTTCGATCCCTGGGTTGGCAAGATCCCCTGGAGAAGGGAATGGCTACCCACTCCAGTATTCTTGTCAAAGTCCATGGACAGAGGAGCCTGGTGGGCTACAGTCCACAGGGTCTCAGAAGAGTCAGGCACAAATGAGCAACGAAAACTTTCACTTTGGGATTCCCAGGTGGCATTAGTGGTAAAGAACCTACCTGCCAGTGTAAGACACTTAAGAGACAACATGGGTGCGCTCTCTGGCTGAGGGAGATCCTCTGGAGGAGGGTATGGCAACCCACTCCAGTGTTCTTGCCTGGAACGTTCCAAGGACAGAGGAGCCTGGCCGGCTACAGTTCATAGGGTTGCAAAGAGCTGGATACCACTGAAATGACTACAGGCACACAGGAGGTAATGGGACTTCCTGAGGTCAGGTCCTGTATACAGAGGATGCCAGCCAACTCCAGTGACATCCTCCTAGCATGCTACCAGACCTGCCTTTTTTAAATGACAGTAAATCTTAAGAAAACGGTGAAGATTTTAAAAAGAAGTACATGTTTGGTTTATTTGTGGCTTCTGGGATTCCTGGTCAACCCCTGCACTCTGTTAGTGTCACTAGGTACTCACAGAAACATACACTCAAAATAGTCAAGATTTTTTGTTTTTTTTCTTTGAGCCTATGGCCTTCATTAATGAACCCCCAGAGACAAGACTCCAGATCAAAGCAGAAAAAAAAAAACAACTTGTGGTTGTGGATTCAAGATTGCATTCCCCAATTCCCCTGCCCCAGACACACTATGCAGGGAAGGCAATGGCACCCCACCCCAGTACTCTTGCCTGGAAAATCCAATGGACGGAGTAGCCTGGTGGGCTGCAGTCCATGGGGTCGCTAACAGTCGGACAGACTGAGCGACTTCACTTTCACTTTTCTCTTTCATGCATTGGAGAAGGAAATGGCAACCCACTCCAGTATTCTTGCCTGGAGAGTCCCAGGGATGGGGGAGCCTGGTGGGCTGCCGTCTATGGGGTCACACAGAGTCGGACACGACTGAAGTGACTTAGCAGCAGCAGCAGACACTCTATGAGCCACATATATAGAAAGTCCTGGTCTCTGATGAACCTCTGAGAAAAGCAAAGGGTGCAGAAGCCCCATTCTTGGATGAAGGCAGCAGTGAGGATGAAGCTTAAGTCCAACAGAATATAGGCCTAGGTTCCTAGAAGACTGGGATGGAGGGACAGCCTACTGTCAATATCATGAGGCCAGTGGAAACCCATGAACTTCTGGGCTCACAAGAAGCGAGGAAGAGAAACTTCAGCAGGGAGTTCTACGAGGGTGGGACTGGGAGGGCAGTGTCATTTCTGCACTGCTGCGAGCGGAAGAGGGCACGGAAGGAGGACTTAGGGATCTCAGCGGATCCTGCTCCTGTAGCGTGATTGGCCTGAAACCTGACTGACTTCTATTCTGGAAATGGGGAAGAGACCGCTGGGAGTGACAAGCTCATCTGTCAGCGGGACCCAGTCTGCCTGCAGCAGGCAGAGATTGTCGTGGCCGAAGTGACTCAGCCCTCTCTGAATGTTTGCTACCAGCCGGGCCGGGTGTGGCCCTCAGTAAAGCAGCTCTGTGCCTGTTCTGCCCACAGTCTGGCCGCGGGCTCCCAGCCATGATGTGAGGAGCAGCAGACAGCTCTCGGCTCCAGGGACGATAATAAACTTAACCCCAGTTTATTAAGTACTCCTGAACTTCCTCAAAAAAAAAAAAAAAAAGGGAGGCTGGGAGGCCCCTCTAGTGCTTAACTAAGGGGCCATCTTCAGTAGCTCTTCTGCTTGATCTTGACTGAGCATGAGAGAGAGCTGAAACCACTGAGGAGGCACATCGCAGCCCAGCCGTCCTCAACCCAGCTGACCTTGCACTGAGCCGGGCCCCTCCTGATGTGTCTCTCCTGCCTTAGGTCCTTCATCCCTGCTGCGGTGAGGGGCACAATGGGGCACAATGATTCTTTAAACTAGATCCACTCTTGTAGCTTTCGCCTCATCATGATCTCACCTAGACATCCAAGAGCAGAAATCCCGCTGTCATAAACTTAAACACCCACACAGTACTTCTAGTTTTACTTTTTTGAAACCTTAAACCTACACTTCTCCTTGAAATTCTACACTTTTACCAATAATCATCAGTGTTTTTCTAGATTTTTTAAAAGTCCTATTACTGAAGAATCGATTAACCCAAAGTTCCCTTTCTGCAACTCAAACTATCCACATATATTATATATATACACACATACACACACACAAATCCTTTTAGAGATATTTAAATTCCAAAATGGAAAAATATAAAATGGAAAAATAAACTAATGAATAAATGAATAATAGCTATTATTTCTTTAACTTAGTATCAAAAGTGTGACAATTTCTCATTTGGACTAAGATTTCAGTGTTCAGGGTTATATTTTTCAAGACCTAGAGCAGTCCAGGCTCCTTGAAAAATGACAAAAGGGATTAATTGGCAAACAAAACTGGTAGCATTCTCCCTTCTTAAAGCTTATATTTTATTAGAATAAAATTTAATTATATAGACAAAAAAGTATATAATGTTAAAATATATATGTTCTAGTATATAAAAATCCAAATTCCTGGGACTTCTTTGTCTTTTATGGTTTTATATCCACTGTACCTTTTCAAAATTATTTTATTTAACCCCAGAACTCTACTATGAACTCCTTGAGAGCAGAGTTTGCATCATTCTCCTTTGTATCGTGACTTTCTTGCACAAGCCGGGGCCATAATCTGTAATCACACATGTTTTTTGATCAATAATAATTATTCTTGTTTACTTGATCATTTCTTTATCTTCCATCTAAAAATTCCTTAAGGGAAGAATTGTTTTTATTCTCTTTCTCATATATATATATATATATATGTACACCCACACACAAATATATATACACACACATATATATATACACATATACACCTATATGCATATATATATATATACACACACATACACACATATATACTCTATTTCTCTAGAACTACTATTCTATTTCTCTGGAATTACTACTGGGTTTATGGAGGAATCTTAACAGTATATGCTGTATACCTCATCATTTTCAACATGCTGAGCCAGGATCCCCTGGAAAGAGACAATAGTGCTTCTGGCAGACACATACACTCCTTCAATATTCTTAGCATTCTGTATCCTACAGAGGAGTGTGCTTAAAGCTTTTGAAACTTATCACCTTTACCTACATAATTTAGAAAGGCTGACAAAAAAACATTTTTGGTTATTTGAATACTTAATTATACTAAATGACTAATCTGTAAAATCATGTACAAAGTACAGACCAAGGAAAATAAGTAAATCATCCCTAAGTGACAATTTTTAATGTGCTCATACACTAAATAGGACTTCCCTGGTGGCTCAGCTGGTAAAGAATCTGCCTGCAACGCGGGAGACCTGGGTTTGATCCATGGGTTGGGAAGATGCCCCGGAGAAGGGAACAGCTATCCACTCCAGTATTCTGGCCTGGGGAATTCCACGGACTGTATAGTCCATGGAATAGCAAAGAATCAGACATGACTGAGCAACTTTCACTTCACTTTATACACTAAATAACTCACACATGAAAAGAATCCATTTTTGACCTGCATTATCTGTTCCTTCATTCAAATGACTCTGTATACTGAATACACTAAGAATATACAATGCCTGTTAGCATTTCTTTGATAAATAATTCACATTCCTTTTTCCCAAGTGAGAAATAAATGTGGCCATACACAAATCTGATAGTTTGATTTATTATTAAGAGTTTGAATGAGATCAAGGAATTATTAGTTCGGTCTCATATTCTTTTTTACTCTATTGTTGCTTATAACTTACAGAAATATCTTAATTTCTATAATAAATCAGTTAACTAAAATTCAGTATCGTACTTTTCCAGATAGATAATGAATTGACACCTGCAATGGCACCCCACTCCAGTACTCTTGCCTGGAAAATCCCATAGACGGAGGAGCCTGGTGGGCTTTAGTCCATGGGGTCGCTAAGAGAGACTTCACTTTCACTTTTCACTTTCAGGTACTGGAGAAGGAAATGGCAACCCACTCCAGTGTTCTTGCCTGGAGAATCCCACGGATGGGGGAGCCTGGTGGGCTGCCGTCTCTGGACTCACACAGAGTCGGACACGACTGAAGTGACTTAGCAGCAGCAGCAGCCATACAAAGAATTATAACATTAATACTATGTAACATCTTTATATTTACTTTAAACAATGATATATAGCATCAATTTATATAAAGTAGTAGACCTTTTAAAAATTATAAACAGGATGAAGTGAAGTGAAGTGAAGTCGCTCAGTCGTGTCCGACTCTTTGCAATCCATGGACTGTAGCTACTCACACAGAGTCGGACACGACTGAAGTGACTTAGCAGCAGCAGCAGCCATACAAAGAATTATAACATTAATACTATGTAACATCTTTATATTTACTTTAAACAATGATATATAGCATCAATTTATATAAAGTAGTAGACCTTTTAAAAATTATAAACAGGATGAAGTGAAGTGAAGTGAAGTCGCTCAGTCGTGTCCGACTCTTTGCAATCCATGGACTGTAGCCCACCAAGCTCCTCCATCCACAGGATTCTCCAGGCAAGAATACTGGAGTGGGTTGCCATTTCCTTCTCCAGGGAATCTTCTCGACCCGGGGATCGAACCCAGGTCTCCCACATTGCAGGTAGACGCGTTAACCTCTGCACCACCAGGGAAGCCCATAAACAGGATAGTGTATACTAAACGAAAATAATGGGATACATGATTTTCTATTATTAGTCATTTTGGTAATAAAGTTTACATGTATTCATAATTCTAGATAGTATCTTTGAATATAGTAAGTTTTCTGCTAATAATGAAATTTAATAAATGATCTCCAAGGCTTAATTTTCTATTATTCCACATGCTATTTCATGTCAATTTTTAACCAGAAAGAGAATTAATGTGAATTTGAACCCTGCTGGTGTGGTGGCATTGGTTGCTTAGTCATGTCTGACTGTTTGCAACCCCATGGAGTGTAGCCTGCCAGGATCTTCTGTCCATGGAATTCTCTAGGTAAGCATACTGAGTTCAGTTCAGTTCAGTCACTCAGTCGTGTCCAACTCTTTGCGACCCCATGAATCACAGCACGCCAGGCCTCCCTGTCCATCACCATCTCCCGGAGGTCACTCAGACTCACATCCATCGAGTCAGTGATGCCATCCAGCCATCTCATCCTCGGTCGTCCCCTTCTCCTCCTGCCCCCAATCCCTCCCAGCATCAGAGTCTTTTCCAATGAGTCAACTCTTC
>SJYX01020777.1:21535-61091 GCA_006410675.1 Oreotragus oreotragus
GGAATTCCATCACCTCCACTAGCTTTGTTCTTAGTGATGCTTTCTAAGGCCCACTTGACTTCACATTCCAAGATGTCTGGCTCTAGATTAGTGATCACATCCTCATGATTATCTGGGTCATGAAGATCTTTTCTGTACAGTTCTTCTGTGTATTCTTGCCACCTCTTCTTAATATCTTTTGCTTCTGTTAGGTCCATACCATTTCTATCCTTTATCGAGCCCATCTTTGCATGAAATGTTCCCTTGGTATCTCCAATTCTCTTGAAGAGATCTCTAGTCTTTCCCATTCTGTTGTTTTCCTCTATCTCTTTGCATTGATTGCTGAAGAAGGCTTTCTTATCTCTTCTTGCTATTCTTTGGAACTCTGCATTCAGATGTTTATATCTTTTCTTTTCGCATACTGAAGTCAGTACCATTTCTTTCTCCAGGGATCAAACCCAGGTGTCCTGCACTGCAGATGGATTCTTTACTGTCTGATTCACCAGAGAAACCCATGGAACCCTCTTACAAAATACTTATTCATTTTTCAAAGTAAATGTAGAATTAATATCAACATATGAAATTATATAAAACACTTGGCAAAGCAATCGTTGTATCTCTCAGGAAGAAAATAGTGTAAGAAAAGAAACAAGACACATTAAAGGTAAGCCATTTTTAAGAAACTATTCTATAAGTAGTACGCACTAACAAATTCCAAGAGTTCTAGAGACGCACCCCTCAAAAACTTAGAAATAATGCAAATAATGGTATCTACTAAAAGTTAAACAAGAAAATCAAAACAGTGGATCAATTAAAAAACCTGACTGAAGTTCTAACATAAAAAAAGAAAGTAACAATTAAATGAAGCATCTGACATAAATAGAAACAACACATTCTGTTAGCAAACTCATAAACATATCCAGAGAGAGGATATTCTGAGAGCAGATGTGAATGCGCCTCTAAAAAGATGGGGTGCCTAATGATGATACAGCCTAGTGCCACTACACCCCCAAACTCCTGCTCTTCTGAACACGGCCTACCACGTAATATTCTGATGATAATATGGCTAACATGGCCCATAGGGAGAGACTACACTTGCCAAGTGGAGAAGGCAATGGTGACCCAGTCAGGCACTCTTGCCTGGAAAACCCCATGGACGGAGGAGCCTGGTGGGCTGCAGTCCGTGGCGTCGCTAAGAGTCGGACACGACTGAGCGACTTCACTTTAAACTCCTGCTCTTCTGAACACGGCCTACCACGTAATATTCTGATGATAATATGGCTAACATGGCCCATAGGGAGAGACTACACTTGCCAAGTGGAGAAGGCAATGGTGACCCAGTCAGGCACTCTTGCCTGGAAAACCCCATGGACGGAGGAGCCTGGTGGGCTGCAGTCCGTGGCGTCGCTAAGAGTCGGACACGACTGAGCGACTTCACTTTCACTTTCATGTACTGGAGAAGGAAATGGCAACCTACTCCAGTGTTCTTGCCTGGAGAATCCCACGGATGGGGGAGCCTGGTGGGCTGCCATCTCTGGGGTTGCACAGAGTCAGACGTGACTGAAGTGACTTAGCAGCAGCAGCACTTGCCAAAAACTGTATCCTCACACTGCATTTGAAAAATGAGAATTTTAAGGTATTGTAATCAGTGTTAGACAGTCTTTCTGAGGCCAGTCAACACTGAATGATCAAGAGTACTAGTGACTTTATCAATAAGATCTTTTGATGAAGCTAAAATTGACTGAAGGGTTTACCACATGCCAGACACCATCCTGAGCATTTTAAGACTTTAAATTCACTCTCATTTAATCTACGCACGTATCATCTCTATAAGGTAGGTCCTTACATTGTGTTATTATATCCATTTTTCTCTTTGTGGGCAAATTAAGTTGCAAAGCAATTAGGCTACTTGCTCAGGGTCCCTCATAAGTAGTAGAACACAAATGCAATTAGCCTGTGCTGCAGGCTTCATTCCACTGCTTCCATAGTGACTCTACTCTAGGAATGATCTCTTGACCTCACTGACCAATTGTTTTAGATTTCCACAACCGATGTATTTTGGGTAAAAAAAAAAAAAAAGAATAGTAGACATTCTATCTGGGATCTGGTGGGCCAATACACTTTCAGTTTACAACAACCAAATCAGTGTTATGAGTAAGTGTTTTAGGCAAGAAAAAAGAACAAGGAAAAGCTCAATCCTTTGTTAGGCATGAGTGTTGCAGCATAGTAAGAGGCACTGATGGCCCCTCTTGAGTTGTTGTTACTTTCTGAAATTGAAGCACTTTAATCTTCATGAATGTCAGTCTTCACATATACTAGTGTAGCTTTAAAAAAAGAAAAAAAAGGAAAGGAGCACAGAAGCTCCATGCATCTTCTGAGACGTCACGTCATGACTTTCTATAGAAGCACTTTGCATTTAAAACGCTGAACATGTTCAGAAACATTACGGTTTGAATCTAAGAGCTAAAAGCTTTAAACACAGGCTATGGTAGCCAACTTCAGACAATGAACAGAGAAATATAGTAGCAGTACCATATGCAATGTTGATGGATGGTCCTGTGACACAAAGTATTTGCTAATAAGTGTATTACATAAAATCCTATTTTGAGAATCTACTAATAAAACCCAGCAAAGGACAGGAAATAGATAAATGCATGTGATTAAGCACCTGCGCCTGTATTTCCACTGCATAACTCATCTGATGCCATAATTTTGCCAGCCTTAACTCCACTATACATTTTTTAACTGTTATTTCATTGGTCTGTTATCCAAACAACATCTCTGAAAGAAATATTTATAGATAAAAGTACATATTCTTATCCACTCATTTGTAGCTATTACATATTTGGACCAAGTTATGACCAACTTAGCATGTTAAAAAGCAGAGACATTACTTTGCCAACAAAGGTCTGTCTAGTCAGGGCTATGGTTTTTCCAGTAGTCGTGTATGGATGTGAGAGTTGGACTGTGAAGAAAGCTGAAACTCCAATACCTAATGCGAAGAGCTGACTCATTGGAAAAGACCCTGATGCTGGGAAAGATTGAAGGCAGGAGGAGAAGGGGACGACAGAGGATGAGATGGTTGGATGGCATCACAGACTCAATGGAAATGAGTCTGAGTAAACTCCAGGAGTTGGTGATGAACAGGGAGGCCTGGCGTACCGCAGTCCATGGGGCTGCAAAGAATCAGACATGACTGAACGAATGAACTGAACATATTTGGAGAGAAGAGACAAAATTCTGAATGAGAAAAAATAGTGTTAAATCTATTTCATTCTGGAGTAAGACTAGGGAATAAAAGTCAAAAGCTCTTCCCCTTGGTTCATGACAGAACCCATTTCCTAAACTCACCAATGTTGTACCTTGAGCTGAGCTAGGAAAATGCCACTATGCAGCAAGCAATAGTAATGGCTTGGTATGAATGATATGTCAGGTTGACGCTACATTCAGAATCCCAAGAAGTGCAGTGGTTGATAAATACGGTTTAACACAAAGGATATTTTTCTAGTAGAATATTCAAGTAGGATGTGCCTAGTCATAAAAATCATCAGTGGCATCAGATATTTGTGTATAATAAAGAATGGTGACAAGTTAGGTTCTGACTTTAAGGAATTCAGAATCCATCAGAAAATAAGACATATGTACATAACAGAAAAATAAAATACATGTAACAAGTAAGAAATTAAATACTCAAGCAAAAGATGTGTGCTTGTATGGGCACTCAGTGATGTCCGACTCTGTGAATCCACGGACTGTAGTCTGCCAAGCTCTTCTATCCATGGGATTTTCGAGGCAAGAGTAATGGAGCAGGTTACCATTTCCTGCTCTAGGGGATCTTCCCGCCCCGTGATGGGGGTCGAACCCCTGTCGCTTGTGTTTCCTGCATTGCCAAGTGGATTCTTTCCCACTGCACCACATGGAAACCCGAGAAAGGAGATAATGGGGTACAAATCTTAAAACTGGTAACAACTTCATCACCAAAGAAATTGGTAAGTTCAGGAAAAGGGTAATGCTATACGCAAAGTATAAAGAAGCATACATACATATAACATTTCTCAAATGCTAATAAGCATCAGAAACTAAGCTATCACAATATCTTTATATTATTTCACTTAGTCTAATTAAAAACTGTCAAATGGAGTCTTGTGCTCATTTTATACATGAGTATACTTAGATTCAAAGGAAGTTACTTGTATAAGTCATACAAGTAGCATACAATAACTAGTAGGTAATAAATAATACTTAGGATAGTGCATACAGTGAAGCCAAGGAAATAAAGATTTTCAGAAAAACGATGGTATAGCAGAGTAGATAGTCATGGATCTGTGCTCATAAATACTTGGTCTTAAAATCTGGCTCTATTAGACCAGCAATATGATGTTAAAGATGTTAGTAGATAATTATAAATGTGTAAAACTACATGTATGTGTATATAAAGTATATATTTGATTGTTGTTTAGTCACTAGGTTGTGTCAGACTCCTTGTGACCTCATGGACTGTAGTACGCCAGGCTCCCCAGTCCTTCACTATCACCCAGAGTTTGCTCAAATTTATGTCCATGGAATCAGTAGTACTGTGTAATACTAGCTTTAATGTAAAGTTTTATGTTGTCGTTCACTTGCTCAGTCATGTCTGATTCTTTGTGACCCCACGGACTGCAGCATTATTTTACAGAGATGGAAATATTTTACTAAATTATTTAGAGTGAAGATATGTACTTAAACATTGTCTCAGAACAAGCAGACAATCATTGTTTAAGGATTACAGTTACAAAGTTGGCACTATCCAATTTTTCCTTTGACAATGAAGCACAAAAAGATACAGAAATATTCTGTCTCAACTCTTTCAGGATCATGGATAAGACGACCATCACCTAAATGTCAAGGCATAGTCGTGAGGAGACTTTTTGCTATTCAGTGGAATATCCCCAACATCTCATTATAATTACAATGTTTGCTTCCCTGTTTGTGAAAATATAATCTGTTGACTCCAAGACAACTGGTTTCCATGCTTCTGTAACAATTCAGCCTGACAGAAGTTCTACTACTTTATAATTTTCTGATTCAGATCACAGTCTCCAGGTTAAAAAAAAGGGAGGGGAGAAGAATGCTCAGGATCCTCCACTGTGCTTAGTTGCTCAGTCATGTGCATCTCCTTGCAACCCCACGGACTGTAGCCCACCGGACACCTCTGTCCATGGGGATTCTCCAGGCAAGAATACTGGAGTGAGTTGCCGTCCTCCAGAGGATCTTCCCAGCCCAAGGACCGAACCCAGGTCTCATGCATTGCCGGTGGATTCTTTACCAGCTGAGCCACCAGAGAAGCCTGTCCTCCACTGTGATGAGTTCAATCTGTTTCAATTAATATCCAGAATTCTCTGATCCTACTCAAGATAAAGGCAGTGGAGGATTAAAATTACCCTTGTTCGAAAGAGAACCAAATGAACTAAATGGGAATTGGCACCAGAAGTCTAAGACAAAGCAAGAAGTGGGGTCTGAAACTTTGGAAATGGGGAACATGTTTGACAGAGCTACTGGGAAATAGGGCAGTCATGAAAAGCTTAATAAAAACATGATCAAGTAGTACCAGAGGTCTCATTTGAGATCATGGATTTATGCTGTTTCAGTCCTTGTGTGATTTTGATTTTTAGAATGTATAAGGAGAAAGACTATGAACTGACATAGTTGAGAGTCAAGAGAGAGGAAATTACATTGCAATCTCAGGGTGAATTTAAATAATTTTTTTATAAAATATTGAGCCTGGATAAAAGTCAAGTAAAGCCAAAAGAATCTAAAAGCCTGGGTCAAATAGTTATCAGTGGTGACTGCTGCTATAGTTGCCTAGACATATGAGTAGGTAAATTACAGTAAAGCATTAAGAAGAGTAAGTTTGGGCATCAGCATCTTTTCTGACCAAGGGTTAGTAACACCTCTGAACTCTTAAATTCAAAAATAAAATTGTTCCATTGGATGAATGGATAGTGATAAAACAGCTATGTACTCATTGCCTACCCATTCCAGCCTAACAATGACCTTTTGCTAAAACTGCTTCTCTTGAGTAATGCCTTACTTTTGCATGACAGGCTGCTTCAGATCTCACTGCTGAAACTTTGTATTGGAAATATGTTTATGGTACTATTTCATAGGGTACTTCACTTGAAAGAACAGATCACCCTTGAAGTTGATATTCATAAGAACAAAGTATTGTGGCAGAGAAAAGCATCTTCTAAACTAATGAAAATAGCACATCTGTGATTTTTTTCTTTTCCTTTTTGCTGTTTGTATGTTAGCCAGTAGAGTGTAACAACGATAACAATCACATAAGAAAAAAAGCCATATATCCTCACAGTCATTATAAAGAAGTTAGAGGATAGTAATTTGCACCAGTGATGGGCTATTTGGCTTCTGTATAGTTGAAAGGAATGCTATCTAATATTGACCTGAATCTTCCCTGGTAGCTCAGCAGTAGAGAATCCACCTGCATCGCAGAAGCCACAGGAGACACAGGTTCAATCCCTGGATGGGGAGGATTCCCTGGAGGAGGGCATGGCAACCCACTCCAGTATTATTCCCTGGTGAATCCCATGAACAGAGGGGCCTGTTGGGTTACAGTCCATTGGGTCACAGAGTCAGACATGACTGAAGTGACTTAGCACACACACATGAAATTAGCTAATCATGCAAAACCTTGTCAGTTATGTGACAAGGCTTGTGACTGACCCTTGTCAGTTTATTATCACAGTAATTTGTTGACAAAAAGGAAAGAATATTCATTAAAAATACTGATTCGTGTTTGATTATATTTTTCATATTTTAAAAAACCTACAATTACTTTAAACAATAGAATGTTAAACATTTTAGACAAATATTTGCAGAGTCAGATCACCAATGTGTCATTGAAAATGTACTTTTGGGATTGTAAATCAGAAGCATATAATCTTGAGTTTTAAAGCTTTGATTTTGGATCTCTACCCTAGTTAAAACTTTCTCAAGAGATATCGCATCAGTAGCCAACTTGGCATTTAAGCTATAAATATTAGGTCTACTGTAAGCATGTTTGGGATTTGGTATTGAATTTCACTACTAGGTATGTGGTTATTTAAGACAAATTCAGTGTCATTAATTTGTGAGTATCTCTGCCTGATGCTCAAACTGGCCCCAGTCTGATCAATATTTGAAATAAAATCCTACAGAAGCCTCCAGGTCATGTGTATATTATAAATGTGCTACCAAAAATGTCGTGAGCCAACAAAATGATCATATTAATTTTTTGATTATTTAAAGTTGAACTGAAAGACAGTTAAATATGATTGAACATTTATAAAAATATATTGAAAAACGTAAAAATTTCCCTTAGATATTTTACTACAAAGTCTTTAGCGAATAGATGTTCCAAAGAGTGAATATTGATCCTGTCTACTCTGTAGTCTTGCAAGGGCTGAAAATATACCTTTTTCTTTATATCACTAGCCCATGTCCCATAATTGATACTAAACACATCTTTATTAAACAGTCTCATTACACAATTCTAGACATCCTTCTACTTATCACTAACCAGAAGGAATATTTTTTAAACATTAAATTAATACTGAAAACCATTCTCCCTCTATATTTTAGTGAATTCTCATATACAGTGTATCACTTTTGCTTGACATAAAACAACTTGTTTTAAAAAACTATGGTTTTGTGTTAGAACTTTTTTATAACATTTATTTATAATGTTATAATTGAGCTTCATTAAAATCAGAGGTTTGGCCTTATTACTTTCCTTTAACATGTATCGAATTTTTTGTTTGAATTGCATTTCCTTTATATTTTTATTATCTCTCATGCTGAACATATAATAGAGGTGATAAATTTCTGATTAATGAAGGAAATGAAGGAATAATTGAATTTACTGAGGATACTTGCATGCAATAGTTGCAAACAGGAGACAAGACTGGTGAGTTTTGAAATGAAATGCATTGCTAAAGAGGGAGAAATGCAAAGGTCATATCTACTTTTCATGATATAGCTTAATCTTGAACATGTAAGGCTCACAAGAAATTACTTAAGTGTTTCTGATTACACAGTCAATTATTTTCACATAATTTACATGAGTAAATGGATTGTTAACAACATAATCCCATTTTATTCCTTGTGAAGATAGTTGATTGAAAATTTTAATAAGATAGGTTTTGCTCTTTTACATGTCATTAAATAAAAAGTGGCAGAAAATAGTTTTTAAAGGCCTACCTTAAATCAAACAGCATGATTTTGTAAGTGTTTCCAATGAATTTGGCTATCCAGAAATGTTGCTCTACTAAAATAATGGAGACATTTGAAGGAGAAATCCAAGTTTTTAGAAAATGTATACAGTTTAAGCCTCAAAGTTAACACAGAGCATAGGAGAATAATCCTTGTATGGTTCACAAGAGCCTGTCTTTGCCAATTTGCCAGCCTTTTGGAGTTTCCCGGTCCCCTCAGTCAAGAGACCTTTTATGCTAGGTTGCCATTTTAAGCCCTGGCTTTATTTTGAATTTTAGATTCCTTAAGGGGAAACCCTCCCTTCCCCCAATTTATATGTTTTATTTTTTTCCTTGACAGTGTCTGAAGCTGTTTAAGGACACTCCCCTAGAATTGTCCAAACTATGGCGTTTCTTGAAGAAAAATAAATTATCACTAAGATTCCCCCATACATACACATAGACACTAATTAAAGATCATATCCCAGATACACCAGGGATTTGTTTTCAGCATATTGTTTATGATATATTATTCTTCTCCTATTTGCATTTATAAGACATCAGAAAATTATCAATAAGGGCTAAGTTTAGATTCTATGAACATACAGCAAAATCATCTGGGAACTCTATTTACACACTGTTGGAAACTGACATTTATTGTGACCAGCATAAATTTATATTGGCTAAGACCACAAAACATTTTATAGTTTTGCATATTAACACATACAATATGCAGACCATTAAGAGTTAACGGCTCTAGGCCAGGTCTGAGTCAGTACTGTACTCACACATCTTAGCTTTTCTTTTTCCAAAATCAATATCTGCAAATAATAAATGAGATCCCAGAGGGTTGAGTTAAGCTCCAACCACCACAGAGCAACTCTGCAATTGGTCATTGACTCAGTAATGCAGGTGAGTGCCACAATATAGAACATCTTTAGCACACTATAATAGAAAATTAATAGCTTTCAAATCAGCACTAGGGTTACCCTAAGGATTACATAATAGCTTGAGTTAGAACACTCACCCAACTCCAAGAAGTGCAAAATGCCATAAAGATCCAAGGAAGATACAACAGCCTGAACGTGATGCTTAATTCATTCCCTCCACATTGTTTTCTATTTGGACAACAAAAGGCTAATGATACAAAAGTGTCATGTTGAAACAATGTGCTCATAAGCTGCATTGCAGGGGTCTATGGTGTCCCTACGAAGTTCATGTATCGCTGGACAGGGATTTGTATATCAGAGTCAGGAAACCTGTGCATTGTAACTATTCTTTCTTAAAGTCAGTAAAAATTTAAACATTCTACACACATCCTCATTCTACCTCAACACTTAGAGAGGTTAAAATTTCCCCATGAGAAGCAAAAGCTTTATTTCCTCTGCTATGTGACCCTTTCATTCATGGAGATGAGAACGGAACTCGGACTGTAGATTTGCAAATAACCATAAAGAAAAAAAAATTAAGCGTAACTTCCTTACTTACATATACTTTATTTTACAGAATTGACTACCAATAGTAGCAATGACTTAAAAGCCCTCAGTCAAGAAACTGTATTCCCACCATACTAACATGATGTCAGATAACTTTGTGAGCTGCACAGCATAAAATATGCTTCTGTAAGAAGACAATAGCATGTGATAGAATATCAATTATTTATTTATCCACTTTTCAATGCTTGAGAAATCTGTGGACACAGAGGGCCCAAAAATAAAACTTGGAGGGTTCTATTTCTACGGTGAGTATGTTAAAGACAGGCAGAAAAGTAAACAAATTCTTTCTAAGCTTTATAAACTTATTCCTTGCTTCCATTACTTGACATTTTTAAAGCAGACTAGTTCACATCTTTATAAAAACACTTCTTTTTCCTCAAAAGCTGTAAATAACTCAGATTTTTAAAGGAGCAGATATATCTCCTAATGCCTCTTGTCAAGTAAAGTATGTGGCTTAAATCTATATTTCCAGGTATTAGATATAAAATCAAAATTTTAATAACTATACCTCAAGCTCTAAGATTGTCCATTAGTTTTAAAAAACCAAACCCAAACAAGACAAAAACCGAAGCAAATATTCCTGAGAAAATACAGACGCTAAAGGACAGTAGATACTTACCCACAGGCTGCCAACATCCAGTCATTTGCTAAAGCTAAAAGCATATGACATTTCCTCACAGGCTACTTGTCTTTTACTTTTCAACGGAGTTTCATCACCTAATTTAGCACTATCAGCAAAGATTTGGGACAGCAAAAAAAAATCTTCCTTCCTGGTTTTATCCTTCCAGTTCTTTCTCTTAGTGGCTTGTGTCCCGCACACAAAATGGCACCTTTCTTTCAATGCGGAAGCAGGTTTTATATACCAGGCATGTGTGAGTATGCCACAAAACACGCGTTCCTTATCATGCGCTTGTTAGCTTGTCCAATCTATGGCAATCACTTCAGTCCCAGGGGTTGAAAGACACAAGACGCAGGGAAAAAGGGAAGCAAAAGCTGAAGAAAGATCAATACTGCACAGTGAAACAAGAAGTGTAGGCTATTTACTTTTCATTGATCTGATGATGCAAGAGAAACACCTCAAACTGGCATTAAATTGAAGGAATACATCTTCTGCGTTTTTTTCACCTCAAGGTCAAGAAAGAGCAAAAAAGAAATTAGAACAAACAGAAACTAATCACACGAGTACAATAAAACTATTAATCCACATTACAAAACCACATAGTAACGTAATTAAA
This sequence comes from Oreotragus oreotragus, assembly GCA_006410675.1. Classification (NCBI taxonomy): domain Eukaryota; kingdom Metazoa; phylum Chordata; class Mammalia; order Artiodactyla; family Bovidae; genus Oreotragus; species Oreotragus oreotragus. Next base: position 32,471 of record SJYX01020777.1, read on the forward strand.
TTTCAGGTTGAATGAGAGTCACAGTAAGACAAATACTGTCCAGCTTTTCAGTTTAAGTTGTTTAAACTTGTACCTAGAACAACTACAAAGCATACACAGTTATACATGAGAACTGAATTAGACCAACATTTAATACCTGGCTAGAGGCCCAGCCTTATTTTGCAATAAACCCAGAAAATTAGAAACGGGCTTTATTCCAGCCACAGAGCAAATTATTGAACATGAATCTCTAGGTTCTAAAGTAAAGATCACAAATGGTTTTCAAGAGAGTCCTTCCTAGAATTCAGTGCCAGTTTTCCTTCAGGTTAGAAAATCCTGGGCTTCTAATATATCTGGATAAAAGAAATTTCAATATATTCAAGCAAGTCATAGACTAAAGCACTTGAAATTCCTATAGTGACACAATGTGAATGGACTTGAGAGATCAGTTATACCTTTTGACATCAATGCTAATGTGAAGAAAGCCTACACTGTCATTCATTCAACTGTTCATTCATCCATTCACGTAAGCTTTGGTGCGGGCACCATAAGCATATGTATATACACAGACACGTATTTTTAATATGATTTTTAAGAATACCATGGCTTCATTTGGGTCAAAATTTCAGAATCAGAGAAACCAAGGCAGTAAAATTAAATATTTAAGTTAATATTTTCTATATCTACTACAGATTTTTGCTCTGTGGTTACCTTAAGACTTACATATAACATAGTTATAATGATCTATTCTAAACTGATAAATTAAGTTTTAAAAAGATTAAAGTATAGTTGATTCACAATGTTGTGTTAGCTTCCAGTGTATAGCAAAGGGTAAGGAGGGTAGCATAAATTATGAGTTTAGGGTTAGCAAATATATATAGGAGAATGAAATGGCAACCCACTCCAGTACTCTTGCCTGGAGAATCCCATGGACGGAGGAGCCTGGTAGGCTACAGTCCATGGGGTTGCAAAGAGTAGGACATGACTGAGCGACTTCACTTTCACTATATATATTTATATATAGTTATTTGTGGTAGCAAATAACTAACACATATAAAATAGATCAACAATAAAGTCCTACTATATAGTACAGGGAACTATATTCAGTGTCATAATAAATGATAATGGAAAATAACCTGAAAAAATATGAATAACTGATAAATTAACTTTGATCATATAACAAAAAGTCAACCCTTTTTCTTCTCTTTCATATTTTGTGTTTTGATGTCACAATTTACATCTTTTTATACTGTATCAATAAATAATTGTAGCTACAGTTATTTTTAATGCTTTTGTCTTTTAACATTATACTAAAGTGACTTATATACCCCTATGATAGTATTAGAGCCTTCTTGATTTGACTACATATTTATCTTTATCAATGTGGTTTTATGTTTTTAACTAATTAGCAATTTTTCATTCATTTCAGCCTGAAGAAACCCCTTAACATTACTACAAGGCAGGTCTAATGAAAAGAGGAACTCCCTCACCTTTTACTGTCTGGGAAAGTCTATCTCTCTTTCATTGCTGGAGGACAGTTTTGCCAGGTAAAGCATTCTTGGTTGGCAGGTTTCTCTCTCTCTCTCTCAAAACTTTGACTATATCATCTCCTTTTCTCATAGTCTGCAAGGTTTTGGCTGTAAACCCCACTGATAGCTTTATGGGCACTCCCCTCTATGAAATGAAGCTGTTTGTTTTGGTTTCTTTTTTTCCCTTGACATGGTCAAAAATTTACCTGATTTTTTGACAGTTTTCTTATGCTATCTCTCAGTGAAATCTTATTTTGGTTGAATCTACTTGGAGACCTATGAGTTTCATGTACATAGAAATGAGAAGCTTTCAGTGTGGTAAATATTTCACAATGTATACATATGTCAAACTTGCAGGTTATACCCTTCAAATATATACAATCTTGTCAATTCTGCCTCAAAAAATCTAGGAAAAATAAAAATTAAAAACTCAGGTGATAAAAAAAATTGTCTAGTTCACCCTGATTCATCTACAACGGGTTTTTGCTAAATTCAGAATTCATGAATTTTAATATTTTAATCACAATTATAATACATGCAATACATGCACCCTCTATAAAGCCATCCAGCTTTGACTTTGCTAAATGGGGATCTTGGACATTTTAAAAGAAATAAATGACAACAACTCAAGTCAGGTGTGACAACTATAAAATTTTATCAGTAAGACAAGAGATATTGTTCCTGTTTACTGTCACAGTCTTGCTCCATCCACNGCAAAAAAAAATCTTCCTTCCTGGTTTTATCCTTCCAGTTCTTTCTCTTAGTGGCTTGTGTCCCGCACACAAAATGGCACCTTTCTTTCAATGCGGAAGCAGGTTTTATATACCAGGCATGTGTGAGTATGCCACAAAACACGCGTTCCTTATCATGCGCTTGTTAGCTTGTCCAATCTATGGCAATCACTTCAGTCCCAGGGGTTGAAAGACACAAGACGCAGGGAAAAAGGGAAGCAAAAGCTGAAGAAAGATCAATACTGCACAGTGAAACAAGAAGTGTAGGCTATTTACTTTTCATTGATCTGATGATGCAAGAGAAACACCTCAAACTGGCATTAAATTGAAGGAATACATCTTCTGCGTTTTTTTCACCTCAAGGTCAAGAAAGAGCAAAAAAGAAATTAGAACAAACAGAAACTAATCACACGAGTACAATAAAACTATTAATCCACATTACAAAACCACATAGTAACGTAATTAAATTTCAGGTTGAATGAGAGTCACAGTAAGACAAATACTGTCCAGCTTTTCAGTTTAAGTTGTTTAAACTTGTACCTAGAACAACTACAAAGCATACACAGTTATACATGAGAACTGAATTAGACCAACATTTAATACCTGGCTAGAGGCCCAGCCTTATTTTGCAATAAACCCAGAAAATTAGAAACGGGCTTTATTCCAGCCACAGAGCAAATTATTGAACATGAATCTCTAGGTTCTAAAGTAAAGATCACAAATGGTTTTCAAGAGAGTCCTTCCTAGAATTCAGTGCCAGTTTTCCTTCAGGTTAGAAAATCCTGGGCTTCTAATATATCTGGATAAAAGAAATTTCAATATATTCAAGCAAGTCATAGACTAAAGCACTTGAAATTCCTATAGTGACACAATGTGAATGGACTTGAGAGATCAGTTATACCTTTTGACATCAATGCTAATGTGAAGAAAGCCTACACTGTCATTCATTCAACTGTTCATTCATCCATTCACGTAAGCTTTGGTGCGGGCACCATAAGCATATGTATATACACAGACACGTATTTTTAATATGATTTTTAAGAATACCATGGCTTCATTTGGGTCAAAATTTCAGAATCAGAGAAACCAAGGCAGTAAAATTAAATATTTAAGTTAATATTTTCTATATCTACTACAGATTTTTGCTCTGTGGTTACCTTAAGACTTACATATAACATAGTTATAATGATCTATTCTAAACTGATAAATTAAGTTTTAAAAAGATTAAAGTATAGTTGATTCACAATGTTGTGTTAGCTTCCAGTGTATAGCAAAGGGTAAGGAGGGTAGCATAAATTATGAGTTTAGGGTTAGCAAATATATATAGGAGAATGAAATGGCAACCCACTCCAGTACTCTTGCCTGGAGAATCCCATGGACGGAGGAGCCTGGTAGGCTACAGTCCATGGGGTTGCAAAGAGTAGGACATGACTGAGCGACTTCACTTTCACTATATATATTTATATATAGTTATTTGTGGTAGCAAATAACTAACACATATAAAATAGATCAACAATAAAGTCCTACTATATAGTACAGGGAACTATATTCAGTGTCATAATAAATGATAATGGAAAATAACCTGAAAAAATATGAATAACTGATAAATTAACTTTGATCATATAACAAAAAGTCAACCCTTTTTCTTCTCTTTCATATTTTGTGTTTTGATGTCACAATTTACATCTTTTTATACTGTATCAATAAATAATTGTAGCTACAGTTATTTTTAATGCTTTTGTCTTTTAACATTATACTAAAGTGACTTATATACCCCTATGATAGTATTAGAGCCTTCTTGATTTGACTACATATTTATCTTTATCAATGTGGTTTTATGTTTTTAACTAATTAGCAATTTTTCATTCATTTCAGCCTGAAGAAACCCCTTAACATTACTACAAGGCAGGTCTAATGAAAAGAGGAACTCCCTCACCTTTTACTGTCTGGGAAAGTCTATCTCTCTTTCATTGCTGGAGGACAGTTTTGCCAGGTAAAGCATTCTTGGTTGGCAGGTTTCTCTCTCTCTCTCTCAAAACTTTGACTATATCATCTCCTTTTCTCATAGTCTGCAAGGTTTTGGCTGTAAACCCCACTGATAGCTTTATGGGCACTCCCCTCTATGAAATGAAGCTGTTTGTTTTGGTTTCTTTTTTTCCCTTGACATGGTCAAAAATTTACCTGATTTTTTGACAGTTTTCTTATGCTATCTCTCAGTGAAATCTTATTTTGGTTGAATCTACTTGGAGACCTATGAGTTTCATGTACATAGAAATGAGAAGCTTTCAGTGTGGTAAATATTTCACAATGTATACATATGTCAAACTTGCAGGTTATACCCTTCAAATATATACAATCTTGTCAATTCTGCCTCAAAAAATCTAGGAAAAATAAAAATTAAAAACTCAGGTGATAAAAAAAATTGTCTAGTTCACCCTGATTCATCTACAACGGGTTTTTGCTAAATTCAGAATTCATGAATTTTAATATTTTAATCACAATTATAATACATGCAATACATGCACCCTCTATAAAGCCATCCAGCTTTGACTTTGCTAAATGGGGATCTTGGACATTTTAAAAGAAATAAATGACAACAACTCAAGTCAGGTGTGACAACTATAAAATTTTATCAGTAAGACAAGAGATATTGTTCCTGTTTACTGTCACAGTCTTGCTCCATCCACATCAAGTTTGCACAAAGATTTTTTTAAAAGGTTAAAATTTTGCAATGCAAGTTATTTCTTTTTCTTTGATCCAGAACCAAAGATCAGACAGTCCTTAAAACTGATTTAAGTAAAACTATTAATGAAGTTACACCTCAAATTTTCTTCTTCTAAAATGTCACTGTAATGCTCCTTTGAAGTGTTAAAATAAACAGTATTTTTGCTGTTAGTACATCTTAATGGCAAGACTTTTTATGTTATATCTAGAAATCTTAATGGCAATTCATTTGAATCCCCCCATGTGTTCATTTCTAGAGATTATTTTGTGTCTATTTGAAACATAAATTGAATTTTTAAAATTTGAAATGATATGTCATTGCTGATTATTCAAAATATGAATGTCTGGAAGCATAATTATAGATACATCTTTATAAAAGCTATAAATGTATAAAACAAGCTAATATCCTTTATATGCTATGGGGTTCTCAGGCATTCTTTTTCATATTTGAAAATGTATTTCCATGTTTCCTATAAAATCTTAATTTTGTACCTACTCTATTACAAAGAAATTGAAGAGCTTTCTCACATATTCAGAAATGTTTAAAACGCTAAGCACTGTATCATTTAAACTTTCATTTAAATGTTTTCAATTTATCAGAATTTAGAGTAATAGATGAAAAAATTTGAAGATAAACTTTTATGACATTTTAAAATTAAAAACATGGGAATTATTTTATTCTAAAGCCCTGCTTACCTGAAAACTAATTATGGAATGACTTTTTATAAAATAAACATTTCTATATTCATTTTAAAAATGCAACTTCATTTTAAGTTAAACAGCTTTGTAGATATGTCACTATTTTGCCCATATAGCATAAGTCCAGAAATCTTCTCTGTTAGGTCAATCTGCATTATGCTTGGCCAGGAGGCAACTTTTTATTAAAAAAAAAAAACCAACAACTTGATACAGTCAGAGCAACAAGGATGGTACTTGTTAGATGCTGCCTAGTCCAGATGCATTCTCAGAAGCTAGTCAGTCAGTTCAGTCGCTCAGTCGTGTCCGACTCTTTGAAACCCCATGAGTCGCAGCACGCCAGGCCTCCCTGTCCATCACCATCTCCCGGAGTTCACTCAGACTCACTTACAGTATACTAACACATATATATGGAATCTAGAAATATGGTAATGATAATCTTGTATGCAAGACAGCAAAAGAGACACAGATGCATAGAACAGACTTTTGGACTCTGTGGGAGAGGGAGAGGGTGGGATGATTTGGGATAATGGCATTGAAACATGTATACTATCATGTAAGAAACAAATCGCCAGTCTAAGTTCAATACAGGATGCAGGATACTTGGAGCTGGTGCACTGGGATGACCCAGAGAGATGATACGGGGAGAGAGATGGGAGGGGGGGTTCAGGATTGGGAACTCATGTACACCCATGGCGGATTCATGTCAATGTATGGCAAAACTAATACAGTATTGTAAAGTAAAATACAGTAAAATTAAAAAAAAAATACATGACCACAGTGAAAACTGTAGCCTTGACTGTATGGACATTTGTTGGCAGATAATGTCTTTGCTTTTCAACACACTGTCTAGGTTTGTCATAGCTTTGCTGCCAAGAAGCAATTGTTTTATGATTTCATGGTTATAGTCACCATCCATATACTTCAATTAAAAAAAGTTTGAATAAAACAGGAAAATATTGACTGATATTAATAAATCTATTTTAAACTCCAAAACAAGTTAACTGCAGTTACCAAAAAAAAAAAAAAAAAACTAACTTTAAAGATAAATTATTGTCATAGTAAATGGAGAGCAAGAAAAGAAATCCCAAGGATAACCAGCCTTCTTCCCTAATACCAAGCTGACTTAAAATATCAAATTTATTCCTCTTTACCTTGGACTCCAATTTTAACCTGCTAGGGTATCCGAAGTGGATCTTGGCTCTAGGTTTGCATTATAAGAGCAGTGACACAAAAAATACGTCATAGAAGAAAATATTTAAAAACATAATACTAGAAGAAGGAATTTTCTGAAACTATCTTTCTTAATGAAATCATTATCACTGACCTTTGGGCCCATGATGTGTTCCTTAGAAGTCTTATGATGTTGACTTATTTGAAGGATGACAGTGAACTCAAGGATAACTATTAAAGTCAGATGTTCTTACTTTCACTGCATAATAAAGCAGTCACAAAATAACTGAGGTAGAATTATCATTTTATTACAATTGCACATTCTGTAAAGAATTTAAGGAGGGCTCAAAGGGACCAAGTAATCTATGACTCCATTGAATTGGTGTAGTGACTCAAAGGCTGGGAGCTAGAATCAATTGGTGGTATTTTTACTCATGTACCTGGTGGTTGATGTTGGTGTTAGTGGGGACCTCGGCTGGGTGAAAACCTGAAACTTTCACTTGTGGTCTCTCCACATAACTTTCCTGTGGTGCGGTTCACAGCAATGGCAATAGGGTCAAAAGTGAGAGTCCCAAAAAAGAAAGGAAGAAATGTGTGCCAATACTCCTGTGCAAAAAGCCATGTTTTGAACCTGATAAAATATAGGTGCATGTAGGTCAGGAAGAAACAGTTAGAATTGGACATGGATCAACAGACTGGATCAAAATAAGAAAAGGAGTATGTCAAGCCTGTATATTGTCACCCTGCTTATTTAACTCATATGCAGAGTACATCATGAGAAATGCTGGGCTAGAGGAAGCACAAGCTAGAATCAAGATTGCCAGGAGAAATATCAATAACCTCAGATATGCAGATGACACCATCCCTATGGCAGAAAGTGAAAAAGAACTAAAGAGCCTCTTGAGGAAAGTGAAAGAGGGGAGTGAAAAAGTTGGCTTAAACCTCAACATTCTTGACCTCCTACTTTTGGACTCCAGTCCCCTATAATGAAAAGGACATCTTTTTTTGGGTGTTAGTTCTAGAAGGTCTTGTAAGTCTTCATAGAACTGTTCAACTTCAGCTTCTTCAGCATTACTGATGGGGCATAGACTTGGATTACCATGATACTGAATGGTTTGCCTTGGAAATGAACAGAGATCATTCTGTCATTTTTGAAATTGCATCCAAGTACTGCCTTTAAGATTCTTGTTGACCATGATGGCTACACCATTTCTTCTAAGGGATTCCTGCCCACAGTAGTAGATATAATGGTCATGAGTTAAATTCACCCATTCCAGTCAATCTTAGTTCATTGATTTCTAGAACGTCAATGTTCACTCTTGTCATCTCCTGTTTGACAACTTCCAATTTGCCTTGATTCATGGAACTGACATTCCAGGTTCCTATGCAATATTGCTCTTTTCAGCGTCGAACCCTGCTTCCATCATCAGTCCTATTCACAACTCAGTGTTGTTTTTGCTTTGGCTCCATCCCTTCATTCTTTCTGGACTTATTTCTAGTAGCATATTGGGCACCTACCTACCTGGGGAGTTCATATTTCAGTGTCCTATCTTTTTGCCTTTTCATACTGTTCATGGGGTTCTCAAGGCAAGAATACTGAAGTGGTTTGCCATTCCCTTCTCCAGTGGACCACATTCTGTCAGACCTCTCCACCAGGACCCAGCCATCTTGGGTGGCCACACATGGCATGGCTTAGTTTCATTGAGTTAGACAAGGCTGTGGTCCGTACATCTGGTCCCATCACTTCATGGGAAACAGATGGGGAAACAGTGGAAACAGTGGCTGACTTTATTTTGGGGGGCTCCAAAATCACTGCAAATGGTGATTGCAGCCATGAAATTAAAAGACACTTGCTCCTTGAAAGGAAAGTTATGACCAACCTAGACAGCATATTAAAAAGCAGAGACATTACTTTGTCAACAAATGTCCATCTAGTCAAAACTATGGTTTTTACAGTTGTCATGTATGGATGTGAGGTTTGGATTATAAAGAAAGCTGACCACCAAAGAATTGATGTGTTTGAACTGAGGTGTTGGAGAAGACTCTTGAGAATCTCTTGGACTGCAAGGAGATCCAATCAGTCTATCCTAAAGGAGATCAGTTCTGGGTGTTCATTGGAATACTATGGTTTTTACAGTTGTCATGTATGGATGTGAGGTTTGGATTATAAAGAAAGCTGACCACCAAAGAATTGATGTGTTTGAACTGAGGTGTTGGAGAAGACTCTTGAGAATCTCTTGGACTGCAAGGAGATCCAATCAGTCTATCCTAAAGGAGATCAGTTCTGGGTGTTCATTGGAAGGACTGATGCTGAAGCTGAACCTACAATACTTTGGCACCTGATGTGAAGAGCTGACTCATTTGAAAAGACTCTGACACTGGGAAAGATTGAGAGCAGAAGGAGAATGGACAACAGAGCATGAGATGGTTGGATGGCATCACCGACTCAATGGACATGGGTTTGGGTGGACTCCAAGAGTTGGTGATGGACAGGGAGGCCTAGCGTGCTGTGGTTCATGGGGNTGGCACCTGATGTGAAGAGCTGACTCATTTGAAAAGACTCTGACACTGGGAAAGATTGAGAGCAGAAGGAGAATGGACAACAGAGCATGAGATGGTTGGATGGCATCACCGACTCAATGGACATGGGTTTGGGTGGACTCCAAGAGTTGGTGATGGACAGGGAGGCCTAGCGTGCTGTGGTTCATGGGGTCACAAAGAGTTGGACACGACTGAGTGACTGAACTGAACTGAACTGAAAATATAGATGTTTGATTAATGTTACAGAACATCACTTTCACTGTACTCCACTGGTTAAATCAGTTGTAGTACTTTGCCAGGATCAATGAAATAGGTCACAGACCACGTCACTGAATAGAAGAAACGTCAAGGTCACATGGTAAAAAGAGCAATTGAGATATCAGATATTATTGTAGGCAACATGCTACATATATGTAGCTATAGAGGCAAAAAGTCAAGCAGTACATATATGTCTATGTATTGCTCCAATGAGGGAGGAAGCTGTTTATTCACAATCCTCTTTCTAAAATATCAGGCAACTTACTAAAACCTTACTGACTCGAGCTAGAAAAAAATTCAGTGTTACTACTGACTTTAGTTTTTGGCCAAAAATGAGCATATATCTTTGAGTGTGTTGGTTCTTCTTTTATATGCAATGATCTGAATTTGAATGATTCTCAGGCATCCTAGGCCAGAATTGGATCAAATACAAGAAGAATGAATGGCCTGTATACAATCTTAAGGTAAGTGATAGAAAGAGAAGTAGGAAGAGCCAAGGAAAAAATGACTGTGTTAGTGAGAACAAAGAGTGAGAGGTTATGCCTAGGGCAGATGAATGTAGAAAGCCAGGACCCAGGAGATATAGTCTAGGTTAATAAGTCTTCATCCTAAAAGATAAACACAGTGGGAAACCACTAGAATATGAATGCATGGTGGGTGACATAGTTTGAAAAGATTATTTTGGAAAAAAGAAAAAAAGAAAACAGATCAAAGTGAAGGAAGACAGTGTGAAAGCAATGTACTCAGGTAAGTGGTGTTTATGGTGGCCTATTGCTTCCTTGTTGACTCAATCAGTGAAGAATCTGCCTACAATGCAGGAGACATGAATTCAGTTACTGGGTAGGGAAGACCTCTTGGAGAAGAAAATGGCAACCCACTCCAGTATTCTTGCCTGGGAAATTGCACGAAGCAAAGAGCCTGGTGGGCAATAGTGCATGGGGTTCCAAAGAGTCAAATATGACTGAGCAACAAAACCATTCCTACATGGTAGTCTAGGTGAGATATTATGGTAATATGGTTTAGGATAATAGCTAAGGAGGTCAAGAGAAGTTGACAGACTTAAAGCTATTTTAAATATTTATTTATTTATTTTTTTTTTCAGTGTTTAAGATCTTTACTCTCCAAATGTAATAAAATTCTTCAGCTAAAACAGGAGTAATGAGACAAAATGGTTTTGAAAATACAATAGAAAAATATTGTCCACTGGTTTATTTTTCCAAATGAGCAATAGGCTATTTACAAATAAGCAGATCTCCAATGATGTATATTAAAATGACAAAACTATTACTGTTTGAAATCTAAATGAAAAAAAAATTTATTAAGGCACATTTGTTCTGTAAGTCTAAAACAAACTTTCTGGTGTAATGACAGGTTCATTTCACTTTTGTCCCCAAAACACATGAGCACCAAGATTATCAAAGAACACTCAATACTTAGTAAAACAGTAAGGAATGTAAAAATTGAGGAGAGGGAAGAGTTTTCAAAAAGAAATCTTTGGAGATCAGTTTACTGCAAATAAAATATACTAAACACTCCTTATACACATAAATACTAATAACTAACAGGAACTTGGGAAATGGTAGAGCTCTAAACAATGGATATTAAATAAATTAAAGGTATTTCAGATACAAAGGATAGAACAAAACAGTAATTAAAAATGAGACACCCATCTCCGTCAACATAACACAGATAGGATGAAGTGAACAAAATCGGATACATTTTCCCCCAATGCTTTCATTAGGGTTAGGTTTTGTTTATTTTGTTTAACCTTGCATACATTACATTTATGGCAATAATTCTTCTTTGCCATTCTAAATATGAATATGTTATCTTTTAAAACGAAGGGTCTGGAGAGGAGAAAGTGTCAGACTCTTGAAATCTAATGCCAGGTCCATCAGGCCACACTAACTGCAAGAAGAACAGCCATCTATCTTACTATGCTTTCCTGCTCCCCTTGTTTTGAAAAATGAGACAAGTTTTGGGGAAACAATCACTTTTGGAAAGCTCTTGAGGATGATGACATAGCTACTATCACATTTCCTTATTTGACGACGGCAACATGAAATGGCTTAAAAAAATTGTTGTAAAAAAGACAAAAGGTAGAAATCTGTGCAAAGTTAATTGGGCCTAAGAGATCAGGGAAATGTTTTATGTAGATAAGGAAATTGAGTAAAATTTTGACACATAGTCAAAAAACAACTGTGTGGTTTGTTGTTGTTGCTGTTCAGCTGCTCTGTTGTGTCTGACTCTTTGCAACCCCATGGAGAGCATCACAACAAGCTTGCCTGTTCTTCACAATTTCTCAGCATTTGCTCAAACTCATGTCCATTGAGCAAAGATGCCATCCAACCATCTCATCTTCTGTCACCCCCTTCTCCTCCTGCCTTCAATCTTTCCCAGCATCAGGGTATTTCCAAATGAACTGGCTCTTTACATCAGATGACCAAAGTATTGGAGCTTCAGACCCATCATCAGTCCTTCCAATGAATAGTCAGGGTTCATTTCCTTTAGGACTGACAGGTTTGATCTACATGCTGCCCAAGGGTCTCTCAACAGTCTTCTCCAGCACCATGCTTTGAAAGCATCAATTGGTTGGTGCTCATCCTTCTTTATGGTCCAATTATCACATCTGTACATATCTACTGGAAAACCCAACTTTGATTTTGCAGACCTTTGTCAGCAAAGTATTGTCTCCTGTTTTTAATATGCTTCCTAGGTTTGTCATAGCTTTTCTCCCAATCAGCAAGTGTCTTTTAATTTCCTGGCTGCAGTCACCATACACAGTGATTTTGAAGTGTAAGAAGGAGAGGAGATAAGAAAATTCAAGTAAGAAAAACAGTTTATGAAAGCAAATGCACATTGGAATGTGGCAAGGCCATGTTCTGGAGCTAATATAAGTATTTAGTTGCATTCATGTTACTTGGAAGGTCTTGAACATCAGCCTAAATAGACTAAAGCACTAAAATGTGAAATTTATTAAGATTTTGGCTATAGAAATAAATAGAGCAAACTTTAATTCTCTGCACTGGTATTTATCAGTTATGTAACCTCAGAGAGAATACATAATCTCATATATGTATCTATCTATCTATATATGCATATCAGTTCAGTCAGTTCAGTCACTCAGTCGTGTCCGACTATTTGCAACCCCATGAATAGCAGCACGCCAGGCCTCCCTATCCATCACCATCTCCCGGAGTTCACTCAGACTCACATCCATCGAGTCCGTGATGCCATCCAGCCATCTCATCCTCGGTCGTCCCCTTCTTCTCCTGCCCCCAATCCCTCCCAGCATCAGAGTCTTTTCCAATGAGTCAACTCTTTGCATGAGGTGGCCAAAGTACTGGAGTTTCAGCTTTAGCATCATTCCTTCCAAAGAAATCCCAGGGTTGATCTCTTTCAGAATGGACTGGTTGGATCTCCTTGCAGTCCAAGGGACTCTCAAGAGTCTTCTCCAACACCACAGTTCAAAAGCATCAATTCTTCGGCGCTCAGCCTTCTTCACAGTCCAACTCTCACATCCATACATGACCACAGGAAAAACCATAGCCTTGACTAGACGGACCTTAGTCGGCAAAGTAATGTCTCTGCTTTTGAATATANGACTCTCAAGAGTCTTCTCCAACACCACAGCTCAAAAGCATCAATTCTTCGGCGCTCAGCCCTCTTCACAGTCCAACTCTCACATCCATACATGACCACAGGAAAAACCATAGCCTTGACTAGGCGGACCTTAGGCTGGCTAATCATAACTGGCAGAAAGAGCAAAGCAATAGAACCAGTGTTACTATGATATCTTAGGTGGAACATGATGGAAATTTGTCTTTTCACCATAAAGTTTGTTTCTTATTACAATTCACTTGGTGGGGTAATAACTGGCAAGGTTTTGTCATATTAAAAAAAATTATTCAGTGTTTGAATCTTGAGAGAGGTAAAGGAGAAATTTCCTTTTCATCTATGCAATCTAGATTCCCATCCTTATTTCTGAAACATTATCCATACAGATTTGAAGAATAAAAAGATTATAAAGAATCTTTTGTTGTGTTGTTCAGTTGCCAAGTCATGTCCAACTCTATGACCCCATGGACTGCAGCATGCTGGGCTTCCCTGCCCCTCACCATCTCCTGGAGTTTGCCCAACTTCATGTCCACTGAATCAGTGATACCATCCAACCATATCATCCTCTAAAAGCTCTACATAACCTTTACAATCTCAATTTTTCTATAAAACATTTTAAAAGTTGAGGCTTGTTATTCTGTAAAAAATACATTGAACTTCTTTTATTTAAAAAGAATCTAAAATTTATATTTAATGAATTAAAGATACAAAAATATTTTAAGATTATGTTTATTATTCTCAATCCCCATATGCTTTTTTAAAATTTCTTGATAAATGATGACCTGTTTTAAGTATATTAAAATATTAAAAAACTTATAAGAACATAATTATTTCTTTTAACAAAATTACCAGGAAATATGAATTGAAATTAATTATAGATTAACAATTGGGCTAAGGTGAGGATCATTTCTATGTTACATTTCCTAACATGACATAGACCATGATACCAATTCTTGGTCATATTTAATCATATAACTGAAGTACTGTGTGTGCCAATTAATTTCACATCCATCACAGGTTCTTTAGACAGTAGGAGTTTTTGGAGGTCACTTTGATGACCCGGTTAGAATCTTCAGGCAATAAGGAATCAGGAGGCTTTTTAGACAAAAGAGCATTAGGAAGTAACATTATTAACTTTAACATTTCACAAGGTAGCATATATTTCATTCTTGTTCTCACTTTAGACAGTAGCAAATAATAATATCCCTCAATGGAGAATTTTTGCATACATTTCTGCTTTTTATTCCTAACTTATACTTCTTAAATCCCTAAATATAGTCTGCTGCTGCTGCTAAGTCACTTCAGTTGTGCCCGACTCTGTGTGACCCCAAAGACGGCAGCCCACCAGGCTCCCCCATCCCTGGGATTCTCCAGGCAAGAACACTGGAGTGGGTTGCCATTTCCTTCTCCAAGGCATGAAAGTGAAAAGTGAAAGTGAAGTCGTTCAGTTATGTCCCACTCAGCAACCCCATGGACAGCAGCCTACCAGGCTCCTCCATCCATGGGATTTCCCAGGCAAGAGTACTGGAGTGGGGTGCCATTGCCTTTCTGAAATATGGTCTACATCTGCCCATAATCATGTAATAATTTGCTGTCAAAACCAAACGTTCAAAACTAAGGATGTATAGCAAGTGTAATTCTAATTTTTATTTAAAGAAACAAAAGTGACTTTCTATGGTCTTAAAATATGAAACAAAGAAGTCATGATTTTTATAAAAGGGAAAGAATTTACAGATAGCCACAACAATTTATCTTTTTCTGTGGTCTTTTTCTTTTTTTGCAATTTTTTGGTCCAAACGTTCAAAACTAAGGATGTATAGCAAGTGTAATTCTAATTTTTATTTAAAGAAACAAAAGTGACTTTCTATGGTCTTAAAATATGAAACAAAGAAGTCATGATTTTTATAAAAGGGAAAGAATTTACAGATAGCCACAACAATTTATCTTTTTCTGTGGTCTTTTTCTTTTTTTGCAATTTTTTGGCTGTTTTACATATGGTAATGTAAGTTTCCATGTTACTCTTTCCATATATCTCACCCTCTCCTCCCCTCTCCTGTGGTCTTTTAAAGTCTATTTTGTTGATTAAAAAAAAAAAAAAAACTTTGAATGTTATATAATTATTCATTAATTATTACATAGTTTTCAAATTATTTTATAATCTTATCATTAAAACTGTCCATATCAGCTTATCCCAATCCAGAAGTCAGATTGTTGAGCAAGGCGAAATGTTCTAGTAATTCATCACTGGATTGCTATTCAGAGTTTCAGGAACTTGCTCATTATCTTTCATTGCTTAAAAAAGGAATGAATAAAAATGCACTTTTTGTAATTTAGCATTTTCATATTTTCTATTTAAATGTTGACATGTATCTCTTTGAGGGATTCATCTGACATGCCTATCAAGCTTGCCTTCTCCATTTTTAATATGGTGAATAACAGGTGATAAAGGTTGATTAGAAATAAACTTGAAGATGTATCTTATTAAACTGTTGCTCTCTTTTATATATACACTTGCAACCTAATTTGCTTTGTCACTAAGTCACATGAAGGAACTATATTCTTTCTTTAGAATTTTGAATTGAATAAATTTTAAGATGTGTCTCATTGGATCAAACTTGTGATGACCTTGAAAGTGAGGTTGTCTTTTTCAAAATAACTACATGTGAAATTTGTGAGATAATTACCTGTTAAATATTTCTTACTTTGCAGTTGGGAAATATGTTTGCTTTTGAGATTGAAGTATTAATTTGAACAGTTCTGTAAGAATAAAGTGAAAATTTACAAGCTCTGAAAATCCATGAAATGAATTTATTAGAATTTACTTATAATTCTTGGGTAGTTATGCTGCTGCTGCTGCTGCTGCTGCTGAGTCGCTTCAGTCGTGTCCGACCCTTTGCGACCCCAGAGACGGCAGCCCACCGGGCTCCCCCGTCCCTGGGATTCTCCAGGCAAGAACACTGGAGTGGGTTGCCATTTCCTCCTCCAATGCATGAAAGTGAAAAGTGAAAGTGAAGTCGCTCAGTCTGTCCGACTGTTAGCGACCCCATGGACTGCAGCCCACCAGGCTCCTCCATCCATTGGATTTTCCAGGCAAGAGTACTGGGGTGGGGTGCCATTGCCTTCCCCCTGGGTAGTTATAAGATCCTAGATATTAATAAATACATCTAAATGTTTTTTTTATAACTGAAATTTTAAGATAATGAAATCCAATCTGTCTTCCTTATAGGTTTTACCTGATGCTTTAATTGAAAGAACACTTGCTTCTGGAAGTAAGGCATATATGATACCTTCCTTTGTCCTAATTGGAAGGCAGAAATCAAGCTGTTGAGTGCTGAATTTCAACCCCAGAGGAATTCTATCTTTATCCTGGTATAAATGAAGCTATGGAACTCTATCCTCACTCTCAGAGAATGAGGAATAATATGGCCCTAAATCCAGAGTTTGATGCCTCAGATGCTACTGAATGGGACAGAAAATAAGAATATTCTTACGCCTAATAGAGAAGGGCAGCAATGAGAAAGGAGGTGGTAGAAAGATGGCAAGAGGATAAAGATCCAAAAGGGCTGATCCAAGAACTGTTAAAGGAGAACTTTTATAAAATAGAGGTGGCTAATATTAAGTTGAGGTTTGTATTGCTGCAATATAAACCTACTTTGTCCCAAATTCTCAATAAATTCTTCCATTTATATAGCTACTGAAAGAGAAGAAGGGATGAAGAGGGAAGGAAGGAGAGACAGAGGGAGAGAGGAAAAGAGACTGAGGGAGAAGGAAGGAGGGAGATACACAGAATGTATAAGCTATGGAAAGAGAAGATTTTTCACACCATGTTCAATCATTCACAAAAGGTCAGCAGAATGAAATTTAAAAAGTCAAAGAAATTCTACTGCACCATGTTTGAAGCCACTAGGTGCAACTTTTCCAGTGGATTTTAATGTCAACCCTAATAGCTGATTGACTGCAACTAACATCTGAAATGAAGAAACAGTCTATATTTACAGTCAATAGTTGATGGTATTAGATCTTAGTTTTACACATATGACAAGATCATACTCATCTAATACCTCTGTCTCTTCTAAGAAGGATACTGATTTCCCTTTCTTAGGTTAAGAGGCAGAAATCTGCAAAAGAAAGATATGGGAGTGTGGTATAACCCATCCACATCTAAGTCTTCTTTCTTGGGTATAGAAGAGGATTATTCTTGTTCATTTCTGCACAGAAAACCAGAGTCATGTGACAAATGATCAGGTCTGACTAAGGGCCTGTGAGAGAGAGGGAGTCCTGTACATCATGTCCAGATGGAAGCTTTCTGTTGCTGTTTGAATCCATTTAATGACCTCTTTCCTTTTGACATCAATGACTGCTGTGCATTTCAGATGGAAGAACTATAAAACGGACAGGACTCTGGTCATCCTAGATTGCTTTGTTGTTGCATTGCAAACATATCCAGGTCTGCAGTGGATTCTGCAGAAATAAGAAATAAATGGTTGTCTTCTTAAGTTAATAAGATTTTAAGGTAGTTCTCACTGTAACACATTCAGCTTATCCTAACACAGATATTAATTCTATAAGTTGGAAGCTTCAGAAACAAATAACTAAAATGTGTGCTAGTAAAGTAATGCTCAAAATTCTCCAAGCCAGGCTACAGCAATATGTGAACCATGAACTCCCTGAGGTTCAAGCTGGTTTTAGAAAAGGCAGAGGAACCAGAGATCAAAAGGCCAACATTTGCTGGATCATGGAAAAAGCAAGAGAGTTCCAGAAAAACATCTATTTCTGCTTTATTGACTATGCCAAAGCCTTTGACTGTGTGGATCACAATCAACTGTGGAAAATTCTGAAAGAGATGGGAATACCAGACCACCTGAACTGCCTCTTGAGAAACCTGTATGCAGGCCAGGAAGCAACAGTTAGAACCTGTCTCTTATACACATCTCCTCTCCTGTCCCCGCATCCTCTCCTGTATCCTCATTGGCTCCTGTGCCTGCATCGTCTTCTGTCCCCGCGTCATCTCCCCTCTCTCGCAGCCGCTTGTGGTCTCCATCGTCCTGCAGGGGGCACTGCTCATTGTTTTATCACTGCCTCCGCTGCCCACCACGTGGAGGTGGAGTGTCTTCCCTCTGTCTTTGCTTTCAGGTTCATCCAGGTTCCTCTGGCAAACCTCAATTTCTTCCCGTAGATTTGAACTTGAACTTCCTGGAGAAGCTCCATGGGGAGAGACTGGGGTCTCACCTCATTGCAGAAGCCTGCGGTTTGGCACCTAGGGGGCCACCCCTGTGGGCAGAGTTCCCTTTGGACAGACCCAGGGCTCCACTCCAGCTGCTGACCTTGCAGGGAGAGGGGTGAACATGGGGACAGGCTGGCGCTGTGCTGATTTGTGCTGGTGGAGAGGGTGCTGTTGGCAGGGGACAGGGGTGGTCTTCTTCCCCACAGGCGGCTGGCTGTGCTGTCGTCCTCCGCCCTCCAGATCTGCCTTCCTCCTCTGAATGCTCTAAGTAGCAGTTTAGAGGTGAGGATGTGCTGCTTGCTGTTGGTGGGGACCCTATCCCCTCACGCAATGGGTGGGGAAGGAAGGCTGCTGTTGGTTAGATCGGCTGCGGGCTGAGGCTTCAGCGTGATCCGGCAGCCCTCCAGCTCAGATCTCTTATAACCCAGGGGGGATACTGGAACATTGCCTCCTGTTTCTGGCCTATCAGCGAGTCCTGGAACTCCATCTCCAGGTGTAAACATGATGCCATGAAGTCAGTCTGCCCAGAGTCTTTATAGTCACAGAGTGGCTCCATGTAGAGCTTTAGTTCCTCATCTCCATGACCCACAATAATCCATGGATCCTTCACAATTTGCTCCTATTTCTTCCTGAGAATCAGAGATTTCTTAAACAGCTTTTCATCCCATAACCATCCATCCGGAAGTGAACCTAATGTATTCTGTTCTAGTAACCCCTCTGGCAGCTCCTTGAAGTTCTGTCCATCAAAATGCAGGACTCCATCACACTGTGGCCAGGATAACTTCCTGTGGTTCTTACCTAGGAGAGTTCCAGGGCAGCATGAGGGGGACCACCCCAGAAGGTGTCCAGCTTGTCGTGAAAGGTGAATTTGTTGCTGAAGAAGTTAAGGTCTGATGTTCGTGTTCGCATCCAAGGGCAGGTTTTCTGCTTGTAAGTCTCTGTGGACAGCACCCTCCTGGTGATCAGTCACACAGNCAAAGAGTTGACTCATTGGAAAAGACTCTGATGCTGGGAGGGATTGGGGGCAGGAGGAGAAGGGGACGACCGAGGATGAGATGGCTGGATGGCATCACTGACTCGATGGACGTGAGTCTGAGTGAACTCTGAGAGATGGTGATGAACAGGGAGGCCTGGTGTGCTGCGATTCATAGGGTAGCAAAAAGTCAGACACGACTGAGCGACTGAACTGAACTGTGGCCTTGTTTCCTCGATAGGTTGAGGAAGACACTGATTAATGTCATCAGGAAAGACAGTGATCTTTCTACTGCTTCCAGTGACAAAATATGATTGGGAAGCTAGATTATAAACCTAATGAATCTGAAATCCTAAGAAATGAGTTTAGAAAACTGGATGTTACTCATCTGAGATAACTGCTGTTATCTACTTTTGACAAGGTACTATTTAAAATTTTTGCTTTGGCTTCTTCTCTTTATTCTTTCTGGAGTTATTTCTCCACTGATCTCCAGTAGCATATTGGGCACCTACCGACCTGGGGAGTTCATCTTTCAGTGTCCTATCTTTTTGCCTTTTCATACTGTTCATGGGGTTCTCAAGGCAAGAATACTGAAGTGGCTTGCCATTCCTTTCTCCAGTGGACCACATTTTGTCAGAACTCTCCACCATGACCCATCCATCTTGGGTGGCCCTACATGGCATGGCTCCTAGTTTCACTGTGTTAGACAAGGCTGTGGTCCATGTGATTAGGTTTTCTATGATTGTATTTTTCAGTCTGTCTGCCCTCCGATGGAAAATGATAACTGGTTTATGGAAACTTCCTGGTGGGAGAGCCTGACTGAGGGGGAAACTGGGTCTTGTTCTGATTGACTGGGCCATGCTGTTTAAATTGGTAATCCAATTTTCTGTTGATGGGTGGAGCTGTGTTCCTTCCTTGCTATTTACCTGGGGCCAAAGGATGGTGGAAATAATGAGGATAATGGTGATCTCCCTCAAAAGATCCCATGCACATACTGCTACACTCAGTGCCCCCAACCCTGCAGCAGGCCAGCACCAACCCACGCCTCCGCCAGAGACTCCCGGACACCCACAGGCTAGTCCAGGGCAGTCTCCTGTGGGGTCACTGCTCCTTTCTTCTGGGTCGTGGTGCCCGAGGTTTTGTTGTGCCCTCCAAGAGTCTATTTCCCAGTCCTGTTTAAGTTCTGGCAGCCAGCTGTGGATGTGACTGGTGATGAAAGAAAGGTCCAATGTTGTAAAGAGCAGTATTGCATAGGAACCTGGAACATTAGGTCCATGAATCAAGGCAAATTGGTAGTGGTTGAACAGGAGAGAGCAAGAGAAAAGTCAACATTTTTGGAATCAGCAAATTAAAATGGGTAAATTTAACTCAGATGACCATTATATCTCCTACTGTGGGCAAGAATTTCTTAGAAGAAATGTGATAGCCATCATAGTCAACAAAAAAGTCGGAAATGCAATACTTGGATGCAAAAATGACAGTAGGATCTCTGTTCATTTTCAAGACAAACCATTCAATATCATGGTAATCTAAGTTTATGCCCCGAGCAATAATGTCGAAGAAGCTGAAGTTGAAAGGTTCTATGAATATCTACAACACCTTCTGGAACTAACACCCAAAAAAGATCTCCTTTTCATTATGGGGGACTGGAATGCAAAACTAGGAAGTCAAACAACTGGAATAGCGGAAAATTTGGCCTTGCAGTACAGAATGAAGCAGGACAAAGGCTAATCGAGTTTTGCCAAGAGAATGCACTGGTCATAGCAAACACCCTCTTCCAACAGCACAAGAGAACACTCTACACATGGACATCACCAGATGGTCAACACTGAAATCAGATTGATTATATTTTTTGCAGCCAAAGATGGAGAAGCTCTATACAGTCAACAAAAACAAGACCTGAAGTGACTGTGGCTCAGATCATGAACTCCTTATTGCCAAATTCAGACTCAAATTGAAGAAAGTGGGGGAAACCACTAGACCATTCAGGTATGACCTAAATCAAATCCCTTATGATTATACAGTGGAAGTGAGAAATAGATTTAAGGGCCTAGATCTGATAGACAGAGTGCCTGATGAACTATGGAATGAGGTTCATGACATTGTACAGAAGACAGGGGATCAAGACCGTCCCCAAGAAAAAGAAATGCAAAAAAGCAAATGGCTGTCTGAGGAGGCCTTACAAATAGCTGTGAAAAGAAGAGAAGCAACAAGCAAAGAAGAAAAGGAAAGATATACCCATTTGAATACAGAGTTCCAAAGAATAGCAAGGAGAGATAAGAAAGCCTTCCTCAGTGATCAGTGAAAATATATAGAGGAAAACAGTAGAATGGGAAAGACTAGAAATCTCAAGAAAATTAGACATACTAAGGGAACATTTCATGCAAAGATGGGCTCAATAAAGGACAGAAATGATATAGACCTAACAGAAGCAAAAGTTATTCAGAAGAGGTGGCAAAATTACACAGAAGAACTGTACAAAAAAGATCTTCATGACAGAGATAATGACAACGGTGTGATCACACACCTAGAGCCAGACATTCTGGAATGTGAAGTCAAGTGGGCCTTAGGAAGCACCACTATGAACAAAGCTAGTGGAGGTGATGGAATTCCAGTTGAGCTGTTTCAAATCCTGAAAGATGATGCTGTGAAAGTGCTGCACTCAATATGCCAGCAAATTTGGAAAACTCAGCAGTGGCCACAGGACTGGAAAAGGTCAGTTTTCATTCCAATTCCAAAGAAAGGCAATGCCAAAGAATGCTCAAACTACCGCACAATTGCACTCATCTCACACGCTAGTAAAGTAATGCTCAAAATTCTCCAAGCCAGGCTTCAGCAATATGTGAACCNAAAAACAACAGATTGACCTGCTAGACAGACTAGAGCCCTCCGTGGAGGGCCCCGGGGGGTGGCCGAAGCCACAGGAGTCAACACGCGTGGCCCCTCTGCCTGCAGCTGCGGAGTGAGCAGCACGCCCGAACGGGGTGGCATCAGCTAGACTCTAAGTCTCCAAAGACCTCTCTTCGGCTTCACCTTCTCTCCTGAGACCCTCACTGGAACCCCCATGCACGGGGCTGGCCACTCCTGTCCCTGCACTGGGACCCTCGTGGGAGGGACCCTCTGTCCTGGGGGACACCGGTGTGTCGCTGGTGACTCGTACGGACACCGTAGGGGTTGGCGAGCTTGGAAGGGTGGCCCCTGGTTGAAGCTTTGACCCAAAGTCCCCCAGAAGGTGAGCTGCCCCACAGGAACTCACGGGGTGTGGACGTTACCTGGGCCTGCTTCACAGCGGGCGGTTATAGGACGGGACTGGAGTCGCCGGATGTGGCCGCTGGGCAGGACTGCAGGTTAAGCGAGGCCTGCCAGCCAGGCTGACCAGCGCCTCTGCCAAGACTGGGCCCCACTCCTGCAGACGGGCGCCCCTGAGCCCCAAAGTCAGAGCAGGGCACTGGTCATGCCAGCCGGTCCCGCCAGCTCTGCTGGATGGAGCAGCCTCCCTGGCGGGGAAGCCTGGCCGGCCACCATCACTAGCCTGCCATGTGGCAGTCTGAGGGCGAGGGCTGGGTCAGTGCTGGCATCCACGGCCTCGTCTTGCAGCAGGGGTGCCCGCCACTCACTTTGCCTTGGGCAGGGTGGGGCTGCTCCCAGCATCCTGTGCCGACCCAGGTGGGGCCCCTTGACCAGGAGGCTGCAGGGGGATTCTGCCCTGGTGCCCAGGAGACAGCTGGTCTCCTGCACGGTAATCTGTAGGTGGGGGTAGGCACGTGAACCCCAGCTGCTGCACTCAGGACTCTCATCCTGGGGAGGTCCCATCACAGCAAGGGGCTGGACCCCATCCATGCGCCCCCACCACCCACGCGGCCCAGGGCCCTCTCGGGGTCATGGGCAAGGGTACCAGGCTGCCTCCCCTGCAGCCCCTCATCCCCCACAGGCCCCAAGAAGGGCCCCCACCCCTGCTCCCAGGGGGCCCACTGCCCCCCTTCCTGTGCTGGGCCCAGGTCACCCCTGGGTGTCTGGTGGCACACCTGGAAGGCGCCTAAGGCTGGGGTCTGAGGTCGCAGATCCGTGGGCAGCCCATTATTCCCCTTTCCTGCCTTGGGGGGGGGGGGAGTGCCCACCTCTGCAGGTGACCCTCTGGGGACTCCTGCCCCCCAGGACTGAGAGCACCCAAGGTGGTGGGAAATGCAGTCTGGGGCCCCATCCCAGGCAGACCAGAGTCAGATCATGTTTGCCAAGCCCCCAGGTGACTCACACATGTGAGCGTGTGAGGCCGTGGGCTCCTGGGGCCCTTGGCAAAGCCCTGAGCAGAGAGACACACGGGCACCTTCTGGGGCACAGGCAGGAGGAGGCTGTAGGTGTGTGTGGGGGCAGGGCTCTGAAACCACCTGTCACACGAGGCTGGGCCCCCGTCTGGGACCCAGAGCCTTGATGGAGGGAAGGCTGGGTGCCCGTGCAGTCAGGAGCCTGCGCCCCGAGCTGTGGGAGGGGCACCCAAGGCACCCAGTGACTGCCCGACGGAGGGGAACCCTCAGACATCCTCGGGGCTCCTGGACAACGGCTCTGACCCGAGGCAAAGCCACACTCCTGAAAACCACCAGTGCTGGTCAGACAGGGCTCTGGCCTGAATCTCTGAGCCCACGGGCAGCCCCTCCCGTGGGCGTCCCCATCTTGCTAGAACATAGGCTGGGCTGTTCACACTCAGCCAGCGGCAGTGCCCCCGTGGCCCCCTGGCTGGAGGAGGGGGCGTACTGTGGAAGCCCCCAGGCCTGCCCACCACGTTGGGAACAGATATTAGGTCCCACATTGGAAACTGGGGAAATGTGACTGAGGGCCTCCTCTGGTTTCCGTGTCCCTCGCCAGACTGGTGTGGGTGACCGATGATCAGTGTAACCCATCAGCTGACACCTGGACACGGCCCCTTTACTGGACTAAATCACAGCCCGTGGCACCGACACGCAGGCGACTGGCAAGTGCTTGCTTCTCTACCCTCATGGATGAGACCAGCAAAACCCGTGGGTGGCCAGCATGGTAGCTCACCATCAGAGCTTACCTGGGGGCACCCCCTCTCTCAATGTCTTCATTCATTCATCCCAGGGATCTCGAGGACGTCACGCCAATCAGGGACGCAGAGCGATGATATGCACCCTGGAGGCCTGCGTAAGGCCTGTCCTCCCGCAGCCGGTGGAGGTAAGCCCTGTGAGAGTCCAGGCGACTCCAGGGGAGTCTGCAGTCCGAGGGCTGGCCGTGCCGGGGTGTCCATGAAGGTGGGGTACTGCCTGTGTTGGTGTGTCCTTGAAGGTGGAGGTACTGGCCGTGCCGGGGTGTCCTTGAAGGTGGGGTGCCCACTGTGTTGGGGTGTCTGTGGAGGTGGGTACTGGCCGTGCTGGGGTGTCTGTGAAGGTGGGTACTGCCTTGTCAGGGTGTCCTGTGAAGGTGGGTACTGGCTGTGTTGGGGTGTCCGTGAAGGTGGGTACTGCCTGTGTTGGGGTGTCCGTGAAGGTGGGTACTGCCTGTGCTGGGGTGTCTGAAGGTGGGTACTGCCTGTGTTGGGGTGTCTGTGGAGGTGGGTACTGCCTTGTCAGGGTGTCCTGTGAAGGTGGGTACTGCCTTGTCAGGGTGTCCTGTGAAGGTGGGTACTGGCCGTGTTGGGGTGTCCGTGAAGGTGGGTACTGCCTGTGCTGGGGTGTCTGAAGGTGGGTACTGCCTGTGTTGGGGTGTCTGTGAAGGTGGGTACTGTGTTGGGGTCTCTGTGGAGGTGGGTACTGGCCGTGCTGGGGTGTCCACGAAGGTGGGTACTGCCTTGTCAGGGTGTCCTGTGAAGGTGGGTACTGCCTGTGCTGGGGTGTCTGTGGAGGTGGGTACTGCCTGTGTTGGGGGGTCTGTGGAGGTGGGGTACTGTGTTGGGGGTGTCCTGTGTAAGTGGGGGTGCTCTTCTGCTCTGGGACCACTTCTGGGAGCCCAGCACTTGCTGGGGCTCAGGGTGGCGGGCAGCAGATACTGCATCTACACGTGCTGTTCTGACCCGTCCCCTGGGCCACAGCTGTGCCGGCCAGGGACGACGCAGGGCCCCGCCCGTGGGTGGACGGCCCGCAAGGGCCTTGCTGGCAGGAGCATCTGAGGCCGACCCCCGGCAAGTGCTCTGGTCCAGGGCCCGGCATCCTGGACCACAGCTGCCTCCTCATCGGTCAGGACCAGCTCTGCTCTCCAGAAACTGCTCTGGGGCGGCTCCAGCCACATTTACAGAGGAGCACGACCCCAAGGCCAGTGAGAAGCCAGTGCCCGCAGCATGTGTCCAGAGCCTGGGCCCCGTGAGTCTGCAAGCAGGATGTGTGACCCGGAGGCTCCCCCACCACGTGGGCCTGCTCTGAGAGCCTCCAGTGGCCCTGGAGGGTGGTCCGAGGGCACACACCCACCAGCACCTCCACACGCGCAGGAACGAGGTGCACGTCTGGCTCCAGCAGGCCACGTCCAGCAGGGCAGCCAGCGGGCCAGGCTCAGGATGACGAAGATGAGACACCTAGGGACAAACGCCTGGGGATGGGGGCAGAGAGGGCTCTGCGTCCTGCAGGAAGGCCGCGCAGGTCCAGGGAAGGACCCCTGCCGCCAGACAGGGCAGCCTCTTGCCGTCCCGGGGCCATTCCACAGCACACATGCGCAGCAGCCGTGGCAGCAGGGACGATGCAGGCTGTGCGGGGGCCGAGGACGTGGCCTTCTGGAACTCTCAGCCCGGCTCCCAGCCCAACCCTGAGCCAGCAAGGACCGAGACATGGTCGGAGAGTGAGGACTTGCCCAAGGCTTGAGGGCCGTCTGACGGCATGCCAGCCACGGTCCGAGGGGGGACGGTGACTTGCCCCTGGAGACAGCCAGTGCTTAACCGTCCCGACGAGACCCAGGGGCCAGGGCCGAGTCCCCGCCGATGGCTGTGAAGCCACAACTGTCTCCCAAGGAGGTGCCCTCTTCCCAGCAGCGAGGCGGCAGTGGGCTCCTAACTGGAGGCTGAGAAGGAGACTGGGACATTGCTCCGGGCCTGGAAGGATGGGCGGGGGGTGATCTCTGCCCCCGGAGGGTAGGCGGGGTGCATGGTGTCTGAGGAAGGAACCCGGGAGCCCAGTACCCCTCCCGGGATGCTGAGATGGCCCCTGACCGTTCGGGTGCTCAGGCCACAGAGCCAGCAAGTGGAGAAGAGGCTGCTTTGACACTGGGCTGAGGTGGGCTTGGGGCAGGCAAACTGCCTCCCCAGTTCAAACACTGACGTCCTTCCCCCCAGGACCTCGGAATGGGAGTGCTGTTTGGAGTGGGGGCCATAGAAGAGGCGACTGGTAACAATGGGGCCCTGGGCACCAAGCCCTGAGGCAGGGGGATGGGCGCTGATCTTGGGGTTCACATGGAGAATGGCCAAACCAACACCCTTGCCCAGGACAAGGTGCTGGTGGGCCCGCATGCCCGTGTGCTCCACGTGGACGGGGCAGGAGGTTCAGGGCGGGTCGGGGGACGACCAGGCCTTGCCTTCCACCTGCTCAGCCAGGCCTGCACCCCCCTGCGTGAGCCCAGGCGGCTCTGGGAGGACAGCAGGCGGCAGGGGGGTCAGGCCCACTTCTGCTGGGCGCACTCCTCTCCTCACCCGGGGCCTCTCCACACCCTGCTCTGCGGGCTCCATCTGTCCTGGGGTGCAGGTGGGGTGGAGAGGAGCCCCAGGGTTCCGCACCACCCCTGTGGCTTCCCTGCCCTCTGCCCACACGTCCGTCCACAGCCCCTAGGGTGTCCTCGTCTGGACGTGCCATGTTTCCTCCTGGGGCCGGATGAGCAGCCCAGACGGCCGCAGAGTGGACGCTGTCAGCCTCTCTCTCTGCTAGACAGTCTGGCCCAGGCAGCCTGGAAACCCCTGCCCTGGGGGTGCAGGGGGCAGTCTGGCCGGGCCTCAGGAAGCGGAGCTCCTCTGGGCTCTGTCCTGCCCCAGGCCACCCCCTCCAGGCAGAGCCTCAGGTCCCGCCCTCCAGGGGACACCGTGGGCCCGCTGCAGCCAGTGGTGACACCGGAGACCCTAGACAGGCAGGGCGGGCACTCCAACTCAACACTCGTCCGCATCGCAGCCGAGCAAAATCCCGGCTCCCACGGGCGGGCAGGAGCCTCGGGTGGGCCGGCGGGCATGGCCGCACTCCAGCCAGGCCGCGCGTCCCCAGTGCCCACCATGAAGGCTGTCCCCGAGACCATGAGTCGTAAGGCACTTTAAGGGGGTGAGTGAGGGACGGGAGGAGACCAACAGAGGGAAGGACTGGCTAGCAGGCTGCTGGCAGTTGGGCCCAGCCTGGCTCCTGGCCGCCCAGGCTCACGGTCAGCACAGGCCCAGTCGCTGGGCAGCAGAGGCCCTCAAGAGGCAGGGGCCTCCAGGTACCGCACGGGGCTGGAGAAGGGGCCTGGCCGGGCCCAGTAGTCCACAGCACAAACCCGATAGGAGCCGGAGATCACAGCTGTGTCTGCGGACACAGAGGCAAGTGCTTGTCTGAAGCCTGAACCCCTTATCCCCCCAAACTCCAGGCGTCGAAAGGCCCTGGACCACCCTACTCCCCAGGGACTGTGCTGAGGCGGTGGACACACCTGGGCTGAACACAAACAGGTTAAAAGTCGAAGGCTTCCTGCTGATGGGAGCGAACACCCCACCCTCTGGGCAGAACTGGATCTCATAGGTCCACAGGCACCTGGGGAGGTCAGACCAAGGCTGGGGTCCAGGGGGGGCTGCAGAAAGGGCAGGCCCAGAGCCCTTCCCTCCCCCTCCCAGGCCGCGAACACTCTCCCTGCAGTGACGAGGGCCACCCTGGCTGGAAGGAGAGAGCTGGACCACAAGCGTATCGGGCAGAAGTCCCCTGAAGGCACCCCCACCCTGCATCAGACAGATGCAGAGCCATGGGCATTGGTGCCAACAGCGGAGGCAGGTGTGGGGGACGTGGACATACCCTGCCGGGGGCGGTCCGAGGGGCGCTGGGGCCCTGCAGCGGGGAGGACTTGGGGGCTGAGGCGGGGTGGAGGCAGGGGTAGGGGCGGTGACCGCACTCACGCACTTGGAGCCCACACGCTCATCCGACCAGACCAAAAGCAGCTGCCCGCGGGTTAGGGGCAGAGCACGGAGCCGAGTCACCTGGGGGAGCGAGGCGCAGGGTTGGCGGGGCGGGGCGGGGCC
>SJYX01020777.1:61260-84716 GCA_006410675.1 Oreotragus oreotragus
TCACGCATTGGAGAAGGCAATGGCACCCCACTCCAGTGTTCTTGCCTGGAGAATCCCAGGGACAGAGGAGCCTGGTGGGCTCCTGTTTATGGGGTCACATAGAGTTGGACATGACTGAAGCCGACTTGGCAGCAGCAGCAATGCATTTAAAGTACTAAGCACAGTTCCCAGCAAACTGGGAAAAACTCCAGCTATTAGCTATTGTTATGGGCACCCAAGAACACTCCCCGCCCCCCCCCTCCCTTCCTGTCCCTGCCCTCCCCCTCCCCTCCCCTTCCCCTCCCCTCTCCTTCCCTGCGGACCTCGGCCGCGCGCATGCGCCGGAACTGCGCCGCGGAGGGGAAGACCGGCCTGCCCAGGCGCCGCCACTCGCCGTAGGGGTTGCAGAGCCCGTTGTCCACGTAGAGCTGGACAAAGACGACCTCTGCGGAGCCAGATGCTGGGGCCGCGCCTCGCCTCCTCCAGGCCCCGCCCGCCCCAGGGCCGGGGTCCCCTCCCCGCGACCCCTACTCACCAGGTCCTGGGGGCACCCCGCGCAGGCTGAGAATCACGGGGACCGTGCGGTTGGCGTGGGCACGGGTGTCATCGCTCCCGTAGACCAGCACCGTGGCGCGCCAGGCGTCGGCCGGGCCCGTGGGGCGGTGGGCGCTGGCCAGGACGCCCACCGGGTGCTTGCTGTCCAGCACCGCGCCGCCCCGCGACACCTCGGCCCAGAGCTGCTCGCCGTCTGCAGGCATGCGGGGGCGGTCAACACCGGGGTCGTGGCCGCTCTGCCCTGCCCTCCCGGGCCGGGCCTCCCACCATTCGCCCTCCGCGGGAGGTCCCCGGCCACATCGCAACCTCCTTAGCCCCGTGAGCTAGGAACAGGGCGGGGAGGGGCGAGAGAAGAGCTCCCCGCTCCGCGGCAGGGTCTGCCGGCCCTCGGGCCTTTGCACAGGCTACTTCTGGCCCAGAGAGACATCCCCGTCCAGCCGAGGCCGGATCCCGGCGCGGCTCCCGCAGCCGGCGGCGCAGGGCGCCCGCCGCTCACCCAGCAGGGCCAGCAGCGCCATGGCGGTGAGCACCGGCTTGCGCAGCAGCTGCACGTGCGGCGGGCGCGTGTCGTTGATCTGGAAGCGCGCGGTGAGCGTGCGCTGGGAGAACTGGTGAGGATGGTAGCTCAGGAAAGCGTTGTCGTTGCTCAGGAGCGCGTAGCGGACGGCCGAGCTGGCGTTGGCCAGCAGCAGGTTCTGGTGCTGCGCGATGACCTGCGGACGTCGGCGGGGCGGCTGGTACCGCGCTGGTGGGGCGCCCGCCCCTCCCACCCGGGGCTCCTGGGGGCGGGCCCACCTTCACGACCATGGCCCCGTAGGTCACGTCGGCCCTCCAGGGCTGCGGCAGGGACCAGCCCACCAGCGGGTCGGCCTCGTCGTTGTAAATGGGGGTGTCCGCAAACTTGGGGAAGAGCCGCCGGATCTGCTGCACGACCACGGCCTCCTGCTCTAGGATGGAGAGGGAGCTGCCCGCGCCCTGCGAGCGGCCGCATGAGCACCCGGGAGGGCGGCCGAGGGGCTGCGGCGCGGAGGGGGCGGGGAAAGGCGAGGCCCCGGCCTACCTTCCTGTGCAGGGCGATGTAGTCCAGCCGCACGCCCGCCTCCCCGGTGAAAAAGTTGCTGCCATTGTTACAGTGCCCCAGGAGGCCCCAGCAGAGCGGCGAGCGGGGCGGCGCGCGGAAGGCGTCTCCAGGGCCGCCCAGGCGTAGAGCCGGGCTGGCCGCTCGCAGACCCTCGGAGCAGGCGTCATAGTAGTTCAGGAAGCCTGGGCGGGAAGGACACAGAGTCCACACCGCGGGGCCAGAGAGGCCCGCTGCCAACCCCTCCCAGATCCGCAGGACCCCGAGGCCAGCCCACCCACCTTGCAAGGTCATGGACACGTTGTCAAAGTCGTGGTGGTCTGGCTCGTTCCATGTCTCAAAATTCCACTTGGAAACGTGCTCGAGGCCATACCTACCTGCAGAGGGCCCTCGCTGTGGCAAGAGGGCCCCTCCTCTGGGGCGGTGTCACCAGCTCATGGAGCCCTCCAGGGAGGGGCAACCACGGCTGGGAAGTGTGGATGTGATGGGAGGGTCTGGGTTCCCGGGAGCTGGCCCCATCTGCCCAGCTCCTTGCTCATCAGGAGGCCCTGGCTTGGTGACTTCATGAGAAAACCAGGTGGGGGTGGGACGGAGGGCAGCCTGCCCAGGAGTGCCCGCCCCGCCCCCGCAGGGCACGCGCCGGGCCCACCTATGTATCTCCTGGCGAGGAGAGCCACCAGGTTCCTCCACTCGAATACTTGCTGCTTGTCCTCAAAGTCGGTGAAGCGTCCAGAGGGGCTGCCCATCAGCTCGAAGCCTGCAGCAACGAGGGTGGCGTCCCACAGCTCACCTGCCTGGTGCAGGCGGGCACAGAGGCAGCCCCCAGTGGGCAGCCAGGAGGACCCAGAAGAACCAGGCCACGGAGAGATGGGGAGGCCAGCGACACCAGGGCGACGTGGCAGCTTACCTGGGATGAGCTGGTTCTCCCTGAGAAGGTCCAGGTACCGATCCAGGTGGGTGAAGTTGTAGCGCAGGCCCTGCCCGACCAGGCCCCTGTGGAACGATGCTCAGTGTCAGGGTGGGGAGGTGGGCTGGGGGCTGAGCCCACAGCCACACTCAAGCAGGTCGGCAATCAGCAGGGCGCCCTGCAGGACTAGGCTCCAGACGCAACGTGCCTCCCTCCTCTAAGAAGGTAACTGTGTGAGCCAAGCAGTCACTCACAGCCTGGCATGCGCGATCACAGCCTGGCATGCGCGAGTGTGTCTGCACTGGAGGCCCGCCCTCAAGCCTTCAGGGGCTCAGAGCAGCAGGGGCGGGCAGGCCGTCTGGAAAAGGTGCCACAGGATGGAGGCGGGGAGAGCAAGGCGGCTCACAAGACGGCTCCCAGCGAAGGGGGCGGCCATGTGGTGGGCCTGGCAGACCTGCACCTCCTGGGGCCGACCTGGCTCCACAGAAGCCCTGTGCCCTGGTGGGCCTGGCAGACCTGCACCTCCTGGGGCCAGGGGCCCGGACCTGGCTCCACAGAAGCCCTGTGCCCTGGTGGGCCTGGCAGACCTGCACCTCCTGGGGCCAGGGGCCCGGACCTGGCTCCACAGAAGCCCTGTGCCCTCGTGGGCCTGGCAGACCTGCACCTCCTGGGGCCAGGGGCCCGGACCTGGCTCCACAGAAGCCCTGTGCCCTCCCGCTCTCGAGGTGCTGTGGACACGGTGCCCCTGCCCTCCCACTCCCCCCCACCCCTCCCACTGTGAGAGGTACTGTGGGCACATTACCCCCACCCTTCCCACTCTGAGAGGTACTGTGGACACAGTACCCCTGCCCTCCCACTCTCCCCCACCCCCCCCACTGTGAGAGGTACTGTGGACACAGTAACCCCACCCTTCCCACTGAGAGGTACTGTGGACACGGTGCCCCTGCCCTCCCACTGTGAGAGGTACTGTGGACACAGTAACCCCACCCCTCCCACTGAGAGGTACTGTGGACACAGTAACCCCACCCTTCCCACTGAGAGGTACTGTGGACACAGTAACCCCACCCTTCCCACTGAGAGGTACTGTGGACACGGTGCCCCTGCCCTCCCACTGTGAGAGGTACTGTGGGCACAGTAACCCCACCCCTTCCACTGAGAGGTACTGTGGACACAGTAACCCCACCCTTCCCACTGAGAGGTACTGTGGACACAGTACTCCTGCCCTCCCATTCTCCCCCAGCCCTCCCACTGTGAGAGGTACTGTAGACACATTACCCCCACCCTTCCCACTCTGAGGTACTGTAGACACAGTACCCCATCCCTCCCATTGTGAGGTACTGTGGACACAGTACCCACCCCTCCCACTGTGAGAAGTACTGTGGATACAGTACCCCACCCTCCCACTGTGAGGTACTGTGGACACAGTACCCCTGCCCTCCCACTGTGAGAAGTACTGTGGACACAGTAACCCCACCCCTCCCACTCTGACAGGTACTGTGGACAGGTCCCCTGCCCCTTCCCACTCTGAGAGGTAACCTGGACACAGCACTCCTGTCCCCTCCCACTCGAGAGGTACCATGGACAGTACCACTGCCCCCTCCCACTCAGAGAGGTACTGTGAACACAGTATCCCATCCCTTCCCACTCGGAGAGGTACTATTAACACAGTACCCCACTCCTTCCCACTGTGAGAGGTACCATGAACAGTACCACTGCCCGCTTCTACTTGGAGAGGTACTGGGGACACAGTACCCCACTCCTTCCCACTGTGAGAGGTACCATGAACAGTACCACTGCCCGCTTCACTTGGAGAGGTACTATGAACACAGCACCCCGCTCCTTCCCACTGTGAGAGGTACCATGAACAGTACCACTGCCTGCTTCTACTTGGAGAGGTACTGTGGACACAGCACCCCTGCCCTTTCCCCATTCTGAGAATGACCTGGCCACAGCACCCGAGCCCCATCCCCCTCTGCCGGGCACCGTGGACTGTATACCTGCCCCCTTTCAGCACCATGGACGGTGCCCCTGCACCCTCCCCGCTCTGAGAGGCACCCTGGACCGCACTCCTGCCTCTTCCCACTCTGAGAAGCAATGTGAGCCCCTTTTATTCCTTCATGTTTTTGAGGCTTAATTTTTTAGCGCACATCGGACTCACAGCAAAATGAGAGGGAAGTAGAGGCTTTCCCAGTTACCCCTGCCACCCAACAGCCACAGCCCTCGCCACACAGTCAACTCCCAGAGTGGGACATTTGTTACCATTTTCGAACCCACACTGACATAAACCACAGTTCTGGGTGGTGGTGTGGAGGTGACACGAGGGAGCCGAGAGGATGGATTTGGAGGAGGGGCAGCACGCAGTGACTGAGGGCGAGCTTCGGAGTTTTTCTCGAGGCCCTGGGTGGGGGCGGCTGCAGCGGGCAGGGGCAGGCAGGCGGAAGCTGAGTAAGATGGGCCTTGGCGTGCTGGTGTGGCGCGGAGGTGAGCATCCGAGGGGAACCCCACTCGGGGGCTGGCAAAGGGAGCCGGTGCCCGGTGGTCACTTCGAGGTGTGCGGGGCGGCTGGCCCAGAGAGGGTCTGAAGCCCACCGGGTCCAGATCGGAGCGGGAGGTGCAGCTGCACCCCCAGCGGCTCCCCTACCGCGCGCGCGGCGGCGGCGGCGGCGGCGGAGGAGGAGGGACGAGGGTGAAGTCCGGGGGAATCCGGCCCTGACCTGCTCTGGTCTGTCTCACACCGGTCTGTGCTGACCAGCACTGAGCCCCGGACAGAGAGCGAGCGCTTGAGCAAGTCAGCACCCTCCTCCCGGGCCTCCGGCCCCCCAGCCCCCCACTCTTCTCTACACAGAGTCCAGGCCGAGCCACCACGCACCCAAGTGCCTCCGGCTCCCGCCAGGCCCGGTCTTCCCGCCTCCGGGGGGCCAGCCCCACGGCACGTGCTGCGCAGCGGGGATCCGCCCCTCCCCGCCTCCAAAGGTCACAATCAGCAGCAAACGGAAAAAACCTTAAGCGGTAGGGTAAAAATTAAATGCGCGGCAGGGGGCAGGTTCCAAAGTCCCGCAGGTGGGGGTGGGTGACACTGAGGAGCGGGTGCCAGGCTCTCTCTGCGGATCCCGCGAGCGAGGAAGGCCTCGGGTAAATGCTGTTCCCGCGCTCTGGTCCCGGGCCAGCAGGGTGCCGCTAGGGGAGCCCCAGCCGCAGGGCCGATGCCAGTCCGTCACTCCGAGCGGACCTGAGAGTCCGGCGTCGGCCCCCGGAAATGGCCTGGGGGTCGGGACACTTGCTCCTCGGGGACCAGAATACCCAGCACTGGGGGGATCCCGGGCCCAGAATCCCGGAGGGGCGGCCCTTGGGACCCACTGTTGGTGCGCAGGTCTCCACCCGTCTCAGCCCCCAGTGAGGCAGGAATAGGAGCCATCAAAGCCAGCCAGAAGGCTGAGCCAGCGCTGCGGCGCGCGGCCCAGCCCAGCGACCCCCTGCAGGGACCGGGGTCACCGACGCGGTCGCCCCAGCTCCTCTCCACCCTGCTGCCCCGCAGGGGCCAATCCTTGGTGGGAGGCCCAGGCGGGGGCGCCTTCCGCTCCTGCAAGGGGGCCGGGCCGCGGCGGGCTCCCAGCGGCAGCTGCACGGCTTCACTCACCGCGCAGGCGGCGCCGAGCCCACCCCCGCCCTTCTGCCCGAGCGCGCGCGCCGCGAGGACCCAGCGGGCGGCGGCCAGGTGAGTGCTCGCGCCCGCGGGGCGGGGCCCAGGCCCCGCTCGTGGAAAAGTAGGGACGCCCGGTGGGGGTGCTCCCCGGCTGGTGCGGGAAGAGATGCGCGGGCAGGTGGGGGCGCAGGGTGGGGCCGCGCTGCTCGGCTTGGGGGCGGTGCGGAGTGGGGGCGCACTCGTGAGGGGGGCGACGGACAGACCATGTGTGGAAATGCACGCGGCGGGAGCCCGGGCCGCCCCTGCTCGGTGCGGGCGGGACGCGCGGGGCCAGCGTGGGCGAGTGCGCGGGGCGGGGCGGAGAGCGCCCAGCGGGGAGGCCGGGAAGCGCCGTCTGGCCGGGTCTGCGACTGGGCAGTGGGGAGAGGAACCGCGAGCTGCGCCCTGGAGAGGAAGATGGGCTGGCTCTTCTTACGTGCCGTGGGGATACAAAGCTCCTTTCCAAATACGTGAACTCATTTATGGAGACGGTGATTTAAGGACCAGTATTAAACGACTGTGTGCACAGGATTGGAGGAGGCAAACGGAGGGCCGTCCCCCCGCCAAGGCCCAGCTGTCTCCTGCCCACGCAGAAAAGTCTGCAGTAGGTTTCAGCCAGCAAGGTCCTGGGCCCCAAGGCGGTGCCTGTGTTTCCGCTCAGACCACAGCCAAGAACACCGGCCTCAAAGCACAGAGGGCAGACGGCGCAGCTCAGGCCCCCCAGGGTCCTGCTGGTTTCGCCAAGGGCAGGAGTGAAGCCTCCTCAGCTGTATCTCCTCACTTGCTTAGACGCAGGGGCTGGGGGAATAGAAGGCCCAACCCCACCACCACGACAGCCAGGCCAGCCCCCAGACAGCCCTCCTGGGGGCATCTCCACCCGCCCAGCCCCCAGCACGGTGCTCCACACATGGTCGGGCCCCAGAATGCCCTTCCACCTCCAGGCTCCACTCCCCTCCCGGCACCAGCTCCCTAGCCCATCACATCCCACCACCACCACTCCCCCGTGTGCACAGCCTGGGCCTTACCCCCACCCACAGAGACTCCCAGGGTGGGCAGAGCACCGCTTCCCCAGGCTGAGGCCCCCCCAGCTCCACCTCTGCCCACGTGGCAGTTCCCGCCCTGCTGGTAGCCAGGTTGGAAGATAAGCGCTGTGACCCGGTGGGTGCACTCTCTCCAGCCCAGAGAGGACTCTTATCTGCCCCTGGGCAGCTGTGACCCTGGCCGGTGGCTCCTGTAAATAAACCACATCCTTGGGCAAACAGCTCCCCGCTAGGGCCACGTGGGCCCTGGGCAGGACTCTGGGCAGTAGGCGGGCACGCTGAGGAGTGGGGGCGGCGTGCTGGGGTGGCCCAGGCTCTGGCGGAGTCCTCAAGGGCGAGGGTTCTGTTTGGAGCTGAGCAGTGGGGCCTGGGCGCTGACCACACTGCCCGCTTCTGCAGGTGTGGGGAGACCTCCCACTCTCGGGCGCTTCCCCGCCCATCCTGGGATTCCACCCCCATTTTTGCCCCCAAATGGGGCCCTGGTCTTCCCCAGCCAGGCTGTGGATGTGAGAACAGGACACACCTTTCAGGGGGCTCTGGGGGAAGATCCCAGAGTGAGGCTGAGTGTGTCAGGAACCTGGAGAGATCTCTGCCCGCCCAGGCCAGCTCTGCCTCGCAGCCCCAGCACAGTGACCCTGGCCCGGCGCCCAGGGTGGAGGACACTCATGGCCCAGGAGATGGGCTCCTCTCCCCATGCTGCCCCTCAGACACCCACCTGTTCCTTCTTAAGGTGGGAGAACTGAGGTTCTGAGCACCCTTTAGAGCAGCAGCCCACTCAGCTTACTGTGTCTGGAACATGAGGGCGGTTCTCTAAAGCGACCGTTTACCTTCCCACTGGCCCCGAGAGGCAGGCCCCATCGCCCTGGAGGAGCGGACGCATGTGTGGTGAGCCAGGCACCTGCCCTCAACACAGGGTCAGCACCTGGCTGAGAGCCAGTGGGTTGGGCTCCAGAGGGCAGACCCAAGGCCCCCACTCCCCCCCCCCCAAGCAGGAAGGACACGCTTGGCTGGTTATCGGATCTCGATACCGGTGACCCTAGAGTCGTCAGGCCTGTGCTCCACACAGACCCAGAGCAGAAGCTGGCTCGTGTCTGCCTGGGGCCCAGCCAGCTCCAGCACGGACCAGACCCACCTCCTGCAAGACAGGACCTCCAGGGATGGCGCTGGGGGGCCCGTCCTTCCCACAGACCCCCACCCTTGCCCAGCTTCCAGGTCCTGGAAGCTGTGGACTCACCCTCGAGCTGAGGGCTCACCCGCTGGCTGCCCCCCGCCCCCACCCCTGCTGCCCTGTCCGCACCTGGAGCCCCGTTCCTAGGAGGCTGGAAGCTTATGAAAGGCCCACACAATTGTCATTCTCTGAGCCTCTGATTACAGAACAACTCCCCGGATTAGCCGCTCAGGTAGCGCTCATCTTGGGGAAACCTGTGACTCAGCAGTCTCTAGAGTAAATGATTTAACTGCAAGCCAGCAAGCTGGGCAGCCAGATGCTGAGCACAGACCGCTACCCGCCGGCCAGCGCAGCGGCTCGGCCTGAGCCCACCGCGGCGCAGCCCACCTGCAGACTCAGCCGGAGGGTCCCTGGGACAGACGCGCCAGGCCTGACCTGCCCGCCGAGCCCGGGCGGGGGTCCCTCAGGTGAGAGTCCCCCGGGGCCCGCTGCAGGACAGCCAGGCTCTGGACCACCTGGCCACAGCAGCCCAGCGCCCCATCTGCAGAGTGGCAAGGCCCAACACCGAGGTTTCTTCTGCGGACTCCCAGGCGTTCAAACAGTCCTCAACCGACGGCCCTGGACCCCAGAATTCTGGCTGAGCTCAGGGGACCCCGACAGAGCCCCCAGGGGCCACGCCTGCCTCACGCAGGGCTGGACCTGCGCCCGTCCTCCTCACACAGGGCCGCCCCAGGCTCCAGGGCCCAGCCCTGTGTGCACCTGCTGGGGCAACCAGCCTCTGAGTGGGCAGAGACCGTCACAAGGGGGATGTCCAGAGTGGCAGGCCGGAGGGTCCTCAGGACAGCCGGGAGCAGTGCCCTGGTGCTCGCTGAGCAGGCGGCAGGCTGCCCTCTGGACCGTGAGGACGGTTGGCACACGCTTCCCACGGTGCCCGTGGGGTCTGAGCCAGAACCCAGCTGCATTGACTCATGCTGGGAAACGGGGCCTGCCGTTCAGGACCCCCTGGCGTCGACAGGCGCGTCGCCCCACGTCCCCCCCAGCTGCCCCGTGTGTGCAGGAGTGCAGGAGTCCGCCCGAGGAGTGGCTACGGCAGGCGCTGCTGCAGCGTGGACTCGAGGCTCCGGCCTCTGCAGGGCTCCCCCTGTCGCCCCGGGCCAGGTGTCCGGATGGCGGGTGGAACGGCCTCTGGCGTGGGTGCGTCTGGCTCCCACGAGGCCCCCTGACGGCGACGCCCACCTCCGCCCGCTTCGCAGGTTCTCCGGGGGAGCAGCGGCCCCACGATGGAAGCGTCCCCCGAGTACACGGAGCGGGGCGGGCGGCCACTGCTGGTCCGACGGCGTCCCCCGCCGCCCCCGGCCCTGGGCGAGGCCCTGAAGGCTGGGCTGCGGCAGAGCTGTGCCTGCAGCGTGCAGGGCGCCTGGGCGCAGCTGCAGGCCCTGTTCCCTGCCGTCCGCTGGCTCCGCCATTACCGGCCCCGGGATGCGCTGGCCGGCGACGTCATGTCCGGGCTGGTCATCGGCATCATCCTGGTGCCACAGGCCTTCGCCTACTCACTGCTGGCCGGGCTGCAGCCCATCTACAGCCTCTACACGTCCTTCTTCGCAAACCTCATCTACTTCCTCATGGGCACCTCACGCCACGTCTCCGTGGACATCTTCAGCCTGCTCGCCCTCATGCTGGGCCAGGTGGTGGACCGTGAACTCCTGCTAGCTGGCTTCGACCCCGCCCAGGATGGCCCAGGGCCCGGGGCCAACCACAGCAGCCCCAACGGCTCAGCCCCCGCACTGGCGCTCGGGCTGCAGGACTGCGCGCGGGACTGCTACGCCATCCGCGTGGCCACCGCCCTCACGCTGGTGGCCGGGGTTTACCAGGTGAGGGGCTGCGCCTGCGCCCACACGGGGAGCCTGTCCGGGTGGCTGTGGGCCGTGGCCCCGGGCTCAGGCACGCCCCACTGCCCCACCCGGCCCCGGGTCCTCCCTGGCTTCCTGTCCCAAGTGGGACCCTGGGGCCCACCTGCCTTCCTGAGGCCTCCCCGGACCAGGGCACCTACCTCTTCCCAAAGTCCACCCCAGTCCCTGCCCTCAGCTCTCCTGGGAGGCGGGTGGCGTGTCTTCCAACTCCTGGAGTCCCCGTGTGTGAGGCCATGCTGTGCCCCATGGACGTGGCGTGTGCTCCAGTGTCTGCTGGGCCGCCTCGTGTGGGCCCCAGGGAGACAGGCAGTGTGAGGGCGGGGTGGGGCTGTCCGCCTGCAGCTGCGGCTTGTCCACAGGTTCTCATGGGCATCCTCGGGCTGGGCTTCGTGTCTGCCTACCTCTCGCAGCCGCTGCTGGACGGCTTCGCCATGGGGGCCTCGGTGACCATCCTGACCTCCCAGCTCCGGCACCTGCTGGGCGTGCGGGTCCCACGGCACCAGGGGCCGGGCCTGGTGGTCAGTACGTGGCTGAGCCTGCTGCGCAACGCCGGGCAGGCCAACCTGTGCGACGCCATCACCAGCGCCGTGTGCCTGGCTGTGCTGCTGGCCGCCAAGGAGCTCTCGGACCGTTTCCGGCGCCGCCTGAGGGTGCCGCTGCCCGCCGAGCTTTCGGTCATCATAGTGGCCACGCTCGTGTCCCACTTCGGGCAGTTCCACGAGCGCTTCGGCTCTAGCGTGGCGGGCGACATCCCCACCGGCTTCATGGCCCCACGGGTGCCAGACGCAGGGCTGATGTGGCGGGTGGCGCTGGACGCCGCCTCCCTGGCCCTCGTGGGCTCCGCTTTCTCCATCTCGCTGGCGGAGATGTTCGCCCGCAGCCACGGCTACACCGTGCGCGCTAACCAGGAGCTCCTGGCCGTGGGCTGCTGCAACGTGCTGCCCGCCTTCTTCCACTGCTTTGCCACGAGCGCCGCCCTGGCCAAGAGCCTGGTGAAGACAGCGACGGGCTGCCGCACGCAGCTGTCCAGCGTGGTCAGCGCCGCCGTGGTGCTGCTGGTGCTCCTGGTTCTGGCGCCGCTGTTCCGGGACTTGCAGCGGAGCGTGCTGGCCTGCGTCATCGTGGTCAGCCTGCGTGGGGCCCTGCGCAAGGTGCGGGACGTCCCGCGCCTGTGGCGGCTCAGCCCCGCCGACGCGCTGGTCTGGGTGGCCACGGCAGCCACCTGCGTGCTGGTCAGCACCGAGGCCGGGCTCCTGGCTGGCGTCCTGCTTTCGCTGCTCAGCCTGGCCGGCCGCACCCGCCGCCCGCACGCTGCCCTGCTCGCCCGCGCTGGGGGCTCCGGGTTCTACGGGGACCCGGCAGAGTTTGAGGGCCTGACCCCTGAGCCCGGCGTGCAGGTGTTCCGCTTCACGGGGCCGCTCTACTACGCCAACAGGGACTTCTTCCTGCAGTCGCTGTACAGCCTCACCGGGCTGGAGGTGAGGGGCCCCGGGGTGG
Source organism: Oreotragus oreotragus (assembly GCA_006410675.1). Classification (NCBI taxonomy): domain Eukaryota; kingdom Metazoa; phylum Chordata; class Mammalia; order Artiodactyla; family Bovidae; genus Oreotragus; species Oreotragus oreotragus. The sequence goes on from SJYX01020777.1 coordinate 73,077, forward strand.
GGGCCGGCGAGGGAGACCCTGCGGGGGGAAGGGACCCGGGCTCTGGGAGCGGCGCGGCCTCGCTGGTGCCTGCAGTGACCCGCTTCCATGCGGTGGTCATCGACTGCGCCCCGCTGCTGTTCCTGGACGTGGCCGGCCTGGCCACGCTGCAGGAGCTGCATCGAGACTATGGGGCCTTGGGCATCAGCCTGCTCCTGGCCTGCTGCAACCCCTCGGTAACGGACACGCTGAGAAGAGGCGGCTTCCTCGGGGAGGACCAGGGGGACGCGGTTGAGGACAGGCAGCTGTTCCCCACCGTGCACTGTGCCGTGCAGGCGGCCCACGCCCGCCGCCAGGAGCTGGCGGCCGCCAACTCCGTTCTCTAGTGGAGCCAGCACCCACGGCCAGCCCCCACGCCCACGCCCGTCACGGCCCCCCTCCGTCGCCTGGTTCCTCCGACCCAGAGAAGCCGGGGAACCCCAAACGGGACGGAGGGCTGCACTGGGCATACACAAGGACGCACGCTGTACCCCGAGACAGACGCCGCCCCGGTATCACGCCAGGCGCAGCGCCGTGCGCTCATGGTCCCTGGAGCCAGTCTGACACTTGGCGTCCTGTCTTACTTGGAGGACCCTGAGGCAGTCACCTGGCGTCCAAGGTGCTGAAAGCACATCGGTCCCTTGAGCCGCCAGCCCCCACCCCCCCGGTGAGAGCTGGCGGCTCTGGCCAGGACGTGAGGGTCCCCCACACTGCACACACCCAAGTGTCTCTCAAACCGTGTACCTCAGCCCCGCTGGGCCTCGCAGGGCCAAAGGCAGAAAGGACCAGCGTGCCTGCAGCCTGGGCCTGACGGGGCAACCCTGCACAGCCCGAGCAGAGCAAGTGTGCCCACTCTCCACTGTGGGGTCCAGCTGTGCCTCCAGGGCAGCCTTCAGCAGGAAGCCGGCTGTGCCCGAGGCAGGGACCGCCGGGAGGAGGCCCTGCACTGTCCCTGCCCCACGGGGTCTTGGCCGAGAAGCAGGACAGTGGCTCCTGGGCGCAGGCCCCCCCCCCCCCCCGCCCTGGGCCCTGCCAGGGCGCCTGCTGCACGGTCCTCCAGCCCCGATGCCACCTCCTCTCAGTCGTGCCCGCACCGCCCCCACGGGCTCTGCCCAGCAGCCCGGCCCCTCCGTCACCCACCTGGCCGTGACGAGGTCCAGCAGCCAGTGGGTCCGAACCTGCTCAATGCCGCCGTGAGGAACCGCGCCCACGAAGGCCAGGTTGAGCTGCTGATCCCAGCTGAGGTCATACCGGTTGGCCTGGCCGTGTGGCAGTGGGGGACTGGGCACAAAACGAGGGGGAGTGGGGCCATCAGTCCCCAGGGGAGGGGCTCGTGGAACAGCCTCCGCACACACCCCACCTGCAAACCCAGGGAGGGGACGGGGTGTGCCTTTCTGCCCATGAATTTTACTGCCCCTGACGTAATAAATTGGTCCCTAATGCCAGGACTGGACGAAGCCTCAGGTTTATGGGGGTCAAGGGCTCCTGGGGAGGCCATATCCCCACCTAAGCCCTGCCCCACCGTCAGCTCCAAGCCTGACAGAGGCCACTAGGGGCACCAGGCAAGGGAACGGGTCCCACTGCGGGGTCGTGGGACACGCTGAGGTTGCCTCCTTGAGATGGTCCTAGACCACAGGCCCTCCTGCAGCCTGGGGTGTCCCGGGCGGCCACCAGGCTCTTTAGACTCCTGGGGGTGACCAGACACCCCTGGGACCGGGCCCCAGGCCCTGACCGCAGGGGCATCTGATCAGCTGGCAAACCGCGGCTGCAACGGTGGAAGCGTGGCACAGGGGAGCGCCCCGCCCTGAGGGCAGGCCCGAAAAGAAAGGGGGAGCCGCGGCGTCCCTAACTCGGGGCCCCGCTCCAGCTGCGACAAGGGGCCCCGGAGGCCCGGGGCGGGGCGCGAGGCCCGGGCCGTTTGGGAGGAGCGCGCGGCGGGCAGGCGCTGGCTGGCTGGGCCGCCGCGACCTCGGCGTCCCCGCGCGGAGCTCACCAGAAGCCGGTGCTCCTCCAGAAGGGCCGTAGGGGCCGCAGCGCGCGGGCCGCGTCCACGCGCACCAGGTGCGGGGCCTCGGCGGCCGCGAGCGCCGCCGCCCAAAGCGCGCCCAGGACGGCGAGCAACGCGGCGGAGGGGCGCGGGGGACGCATGGCGGGGGCGCGGGCGCACCCCAACCCCTGCAGACGCCCCCAGCGCTCTGCGCTCCGAAAGCCGAGGTCCACGCCCCGCCGTCCGGTTCCGCCTCCGGGTCGCGCGCCACGTGACCGCCGGCGCGGGGCGGGATCGCGGCAGGACCCGGGCAGGCGGGGTCAGCTAGGGGGCGGGCGTGGTGGCCGCAGTGCGGCCGGGAGGGGCGGGTGGGGACGGTCCCCGGCGGCGGGCGGGGGGCTGCTGGCCGGGCTTCCGGGCGCCCGCAGCTCGGAAGCTGGAGCGCGTCTCTAGTCTCTAGGCGAGGGCTGTGCCCTGCTCCCCCGTCTGGAGCCCCTCCCGGCCGTGCGCGCCCCTCCTTCCCCCCTCCGTCCCCTCCCGCGCGGCTTGGGCGTAGTGTCAGGGCTTCGGAAGGTCTTCCCGCGGGCCGGGAAGTAGCCTGACGCTCCGGCCGGGTGGCTGCTCCGTGGCTGAAACCGCGACGACTGGACGGTGCGGGGAGGTGACCAGATGTGGACCCATTTGGAAGGTGGGCTGGGGGCCCTTAGGAATTTGGCCGCAGCCGCGTGGGGACCTGCGGTTTTCTGAGAGAGGAGCTGTTGTAAAGCAACCAGGGTGGTCCCGGGTCTACGCCGCTTTTGAGAAGTGCAGCGGACACCTCTGTGGACGGACGGGCAGCCTGGCCCGTGGGGTGGGGGAGGTGGGGTCAGCGGTGTACGTGTTTCAGCTTTGAACTGCACACGCGCACGACTTCCTCCGCCAGGCGCCTCGGGGCTCAGGGAGGGGCCTCCAGCCCCCACACTGACCTCCCTCCACAGCAGAGCCCACCCGGGGTGGAGTCCACCCTCGTCTGCAGTCCCCTGCGGTGAAGACAGAGAGGAGCGGATCGCTTTCTGAGAGCGACTGACGCCGTCCGGCCACTGCAGGGAGCTGCGCGGCCGGAGGAGAAGGACAAGGCCAGCAGAGCCAGGAGCGTCCAGGTGAAGCGCAGGACGCCAGGGGGGAGCCTCCCGCGCAGCTGGAGGGAAGAGGGCCCCTCACCTCAAAGAGCCAGCCGGCGAGAAGAACCCCGAGCTGCCAGCAGACGCGACCGGGCCCGCGGAAGGGAAGGGGAAGCAGAGTCGACCGCTGTCAGCCAGGTCGTCTAAACCCAGCAAAAAGTGTGCTTTGAGATGAGCCCAAGAGAGACGCTGCCGAGGGTCCAGCTCCAAGGACGTTCGTCACCGCCGACCCTCCTTGATGGTGACTGGTGTCCTTGTGGGAGACAGGGATCCTCACGGAAAGGAAGGACGTGCGGCAGGAAGGTCTGCTGTCTGCAGACCCGATGGAGAGCGACCCCCGCGCACAAGCGCGCTCCTGAGGCTGGAGACAGATCCCGAGACGGAGGCCCCTGACCACAGTTGCCAGGAGTGGCGAGGGGCACAGCGGTGTGCGGGCGGCTGGCCGCCCCGCCCCTGAGTGGAGCTGCGGCCCTGAAGGGACTGAGTTAAGTAAGGGTCTTACAGTGAGGAGATGATCCTGGATTATCTGACTGGGCCCTAATGTCCTTGTCGGGGGGAGGGGGGAGATTTGACATGACAGAGGCCCCGTGGGGACTTCAGAAGAGAAAGCCTCCTGAAGACTGCCCTGAACTCTGTCCTCGGAACTCGTTTTAATCAGGCGTGGTTAGACCAAAGGACACAGACCCCAGAGAAAAGAGGCAGGCCCACATGGGGAAGCCGAGAGCAGAGGAGCATTATTAAAGGATCCCACGTGCAGAGCGTCTCGAGTGCCCAGCGGCAGCACGCGTCCCCTTTAACAAAGGAAAGGGCAGTGGAAAGCTTTAGAAGCTGGCATGGGGCTGAGCTGGCCAAGGTGCTTGAATGAAGGGAGATTCAGGCCTGGAACAAGACAGGCCCACCTGCTGGACTGAAGTTTGGAGGAGGCTGCCCGAGGAGGCCTATCTGCGTCTCAGTTCAGCCCTCTGGGCACCCTCAGAGCCAGGCTGTGAGACTGACCCTTGTGTGTGTCAGCGCGAAAGAACCAGCTCTCCCTGACCCCGAGCGTGGCCTTCGTGCGCCTGGAGACATGCGGGATTTCAGGGTACTCAATGTGAGACCAGAGATTCCTAAAGTCCTTCACTCCTAAGCGGGAATTTTAGGTGATGCTTGGACAGTGTGATTGCGTGGGAATGGGCCACTCGGGGGGCCCGCTGCTAGTGGGCTGAGCTCGGGTTCTTTCCGTCACCAGGGCTGAGGGCCAAGGGCAGCGGGGCTGCAGGGAGCCCTGTCACAGGGCAGGAGGCGGGGTGTGGCTAGAAGCACCCTTCGAAAGTCCAGGGACGCCCACACTGAGACTCTGGTCGCCCCCCCCACGTGGCCAGGAGGTCTGGGGGGTAAATGCGTCGCCCCCAGACCCAGCAGAGACTGGAAGACGTTGGATCTGTGTGTCTCTCGTCTCTCCTTGGAGGAGGGCGTTGCCATGGTGAGGCCTCACCTGTGCTTGGAGGAGGGCGCGGCTCTGGTCGTGGGCTCAGGGCCAGGCCTGCCCTGGGCAGCCTGGAGCCGCGGGGCCGTCCCTGGGGGTGGAGCCAGCAGCGGGAGAGGAAATCGTTCTGGTTGCTGGCGGCTGAGGCCTCAGTGCTGACGCTGTAGAATTTCGGGTGTGGGGCCCAGCAGCGGGACCAGTGCGGCATGGTGTGGTTTTCGTCCACCTGAAGTTTTCCTGGGAAAAGAACAGGCTGAATCAGGCTTCATTCTCCCCTCGATGCCCTTAGGTTGGTTTTTTCCTTCCAGTCTTTTCTCCTTCTTCATTTATTTATTTATTCGTTCATTTTCCTGTTAGGATTCTCGTCCCTGTCTCTGGCTGGTAAGAGGGCCAGGGGCCCTGCCAGCAGCACCAGCAGTCTTTCCCCTTCTGCTTTCTCTTAAACAAAAGTCTGTTTTCTCTCTTAAATGAGCCCTGGCTTCTATCTCTAAGTAGCCAAGATCGGTTTGATTTTATCTGCCCTCATCCATCTCTGACTGTATTGACGATTTTTGCTCATTTCCTGTGTTCTTCTTTCCTGGAGAAGGGAACGAACGGCTGCCCACTCCAGTATTCTGGCCCAGAGAACCCCCACGGGTCGCAGAGTCGGCCACACTGAGCAGCTTTCAGTCTCACTTTCCCTGTGTTCTTGGTGCTCCGGCCTCTGGGGCCTTGATCCTGGAGAGGCTGCCCCCTACCCAGGACTGCACCCCCATCCCAGACAGGTCCAGAGCCCTCACCCCAGTCGGCCCTTCACCTGCACTCATGTGGTGCCTCATGCCCCCCCCCCGTCACCCCCAGGCTGGCCCTGGACAACCAGAGGCTGCCCCGGCGCTCAGGCCTGCCGCGATCATTCGAGCTTCCCGGTCCTGAGCCCCCTCCGTGGCCCTGTGCTGCTCACCACTCCTTCCTGCCAGCCCCCCGCGAAGGCTCTGGGCCACGCTTTCTTTGCTTCTGCCTCCTGATCCAAACCTCTAGGCTGGACGTGCCGCCCCTTCTCTCAAGCAGTGTGAATAATAAATTCTTCGTCCCGAGGCAGCGTCTCCCTCACTGTATCACACGAGATTAAAACAAATCCTGGGCACAAGTTTTTGAACAGAGATGTCGTGCTGAGGCTCTGACGATGGAGAAGGGGGCCTCGGGCTCCAGAATGCCGAGAACAGGGCTCAGTCGCCGGGCGGGAACGTGGACCTGCCCGCAGCCTGAGCACACAGGGGCTCCTGCTGGCTGAGACTGGACATCAGAGCAGTGGGACTGCGTGGCACTGGGCAAGGCGAGACAGAGGCACCCGGGAGGCCGGCGCAGCAGCCTGGGCTCACACAGGGCCTCGGCCGCATGCCCACGAGGCTTTGTAAAATTCGCGAAATGCCATGTGTAGAGTAGCTAGCCGATGGGAATTTGCTGTGTGGCTCAGGAAACTCAAACAGGGGCTCTGTATCAACCTAGAGGGGTGGGGAGAGGGAAATGGGAGGGAGGTTCAAGAGAGAGGGGATCTATGTATACCTGTGGCTGATTCATGCTGAGGTTCGACAGAAAACAACAAAATTCTGTAAAGCAGTTACCCCTTCAATAAAAAGAAAAATTAAAAAACTTGCTAAATGAAGACAACGTGACCGCGGGGGTTCCCACACTCTCTCAGGAGCCCCGTCACACTTCCCTCTGGCTGGAGTGGTCCTGGGGGGCACTCTGGGGGTCTGGCCAAGGGGAAGTTGGTTGTGAGGACATCAGTTGGGGGTCATTGGGGAAGCCACTTGCTTGGGAAGTCACGGCCAGACATCCTGGAGTAGAAAACAGCTTCCAGGAACTCCCATCGCAGCTGCCCAACAGGAAGTCGTGAATCACACCAGCTTTGGGAGAGGATTAAACAGCTGACTTCACAGGAAATACTGATATCCACAAGATGCCGAGGTCCCTGAGTGCCAGCGACAAGGACATAATGGAAGGGGCTCCGTCAGATCGGCGGGGGCATTTAGTTTAGTCCCAACCCGAGGAAAGGACACAGCCCTGAGGCTTCCCAGCTGACAGGTGAGAGAAGTTGACAGAGTTCACTCCAGGTGCTTTAGCAGCCTTATCTGTTCATGTGATGCAACCAGTAATGACTCGTCAAGTAGAAACTCTTGTGAAACAGCAGCCACAGGACTCCCCGGGTGGATGAGGATCCCCCTGCCAACGCAGGGATCCGGGTTTGAGTCCTTGTCTGGAAGATGCGTTTGCCTCGGAGCGGCTGAAGCCTGTGGGCAGCGACTCCTGACCCAGAACTCCAGAGCTGCTAGGGTCCTCCTACTCCACAACTGATCTCGCTCCGTGAGAAGCCACGAGCTGCGGCCAGAGAGAGTCCCCTGCTCCTCCAAACCAGGAAAGCCGGAGCACAGCGCAAACGCCAGCACAACCAAAAATAAAGGTGCAGACAAACCCCCGAAGCCGCCATCCCCGTCTTCTGATCAGTTATGCCAGGGGGACTCAGTCGTCTCTCTCTCTCCCTGGACTGTGATACTGTTGCAAAGAGAGACAATAAGAAAATGCAGCTGAGGGGATTCGCTGGTGAAGATCCGGAGCTCTCACTGCCCGGGGCCTGGGCTCAGTCCCTGGCCGGACAGCTAAGACCCCGTAAACTGCGAGCGCAGCCCAGAGCACTTTTAAGCCGCAGATGGGGCAGCAGGCAGTTATCAGTGAAAGCTGTCTTTCTCTAGATCTGGCGCTGTTTTCTGCCATTTCTTGATTTTTCCATGTTTGATTTCTTGTGATTTTTTATCCCTCTCATTCTGATAATTATGTTTCTAATGTTATCAAAATGATTTTGCCTGTTTTGAGTTAGGGTCCCATCGACCTCGGGCTACCCCGCACTTGGGCAGGCCCAGCCCCACGCTGGCCCGGTCACGTGTCGGTCACGTGGCGACGTGCACGCGCCTGGCACCGCACTGCCCTCTACTTCGCAGCCTCGGTGTGGGCAGCGCTCAAGCGGGACGCAGAGGCCCTCCCCGGAAGGCACAGGCTGGCGACTGGCCGAGAGGGAAACAGAAGGGCGCTCGCCACCAGCCAGGTGAGGGGAGGGTGCAGACGTGGCCCCGCCCAGTATTCCCGGTCCCGTCTCTGCGAGCCCCCCTGCTCGCCAGGCCCCGCTTGTCCGCGCCGTCGGCACTGGGGGGCCCGCGAGGGCACCGCGGATGGAGGTGCCGCCCCCCTCCTGGAAGAGCCGCCTTCCCGCCCCCGCGGGGCGCGTCTCCGCTCTCGCGCTTCTGGGGGTGACTTTGCGGCTTTCGTGGCCCCGGCCGAGAGCTCCTCGCACCCAGTGACGTGCGCGCAGGAGGCCGGACGGGCCCCAGGGGGCAGCCGCTGTGCCGGGCGGGCTCCGTCCAGGCCGCGCGGGGGTGCTGCCCGCGGGGTCAGTGCGGCCGAGCCAGCGTCAGTGCGCTCCCGACGGGGAAAACGCTGCAAGCCAGGAAAGGTGGGTCAGAGTTCCTGGAGACCACATAGAGCGCGACTTTTAGAATGCTGAGAACTGACTGTAACCAACAGACGAGGCTTCTGCAGAATATATGAAGAGCTCCTGCAAATCAACAAGAAAAGGTACACGCAGTGGAAAGTGACAGGACATCTACCCATGCCTCACAGGGAGTGCTGCAGGTGGCCCCGAGGCCCGACGGTGCAGCCACCCTCGCCGTGCCACAGGGGGAAAGCCGGAGCCACGTGGGCACTCTGCACCCTTGCCAGAAGGCTGACGCTGTCCAGGCTTGGCAAGGCTCCTGCACTGCTGGCAGGAGCATGAACCTTTATTTTTGTGTGAATTTTTGGAGAGCTGTTTGGGATTATCTTCTAGAAGCGAATAAGGCACGTTCTGCTTCAGCAGACACGTGGGCATGTGTATGTGTGTATCCAAACACGCGGATGAGAATGTTTCCAGAAGTATTTTCCATAACAGCCAAAGTCTGGGGCCAGCACTCAAGCTTGCTGGCCTGGGACTGAGTGGGAACACAGAGATGGCAGAGCGGACCCCCACACGCCCCCAGGCGTGAGCAGCAACAGAAAGACCTACAGTGGGGCTCAAGGCAAGGCGTTGGGGCAGGACCTCCTGGCAGAGCAGTGGATGGGAACCTGCCTGCCAGTGCAGGGGACATGGGCTCCATCCCCGGGGAAGCACGTGCTCTGGGGCGACTAAGCCGCTCCGCCTGCCTACCGCGGCCCAGGCACCTGGAGCCTGTGCGCTGCAAGGAGAGAAAGCCTGTACAGAGCAATGAAGATCCAGTGCAGTCAGAGATGAATGCCATAAATAAAACTACAGAAAGAATTGTTGGGACACCTGGCAGGTCTCTGTATTCTGTCGCTCGCCTAGGTTCCCACACAAAGTGCCACAAGCTGATTTTCCCACTGATTAAACTCTAGCCTCCATGGAATGGTATTTGGGGCTGGGCCCTTTGGAATAGTCAGGGTTGGAGGTCATTAGGATGGGGCCCCACGACAGGTTGTCCGAGGAGGCCTTACAAATAGCTGAGAAAAGAGAAGACACGAAAGGCAAAGGAGAAAAGGAAAGATATACCCATTTGAATGCAGAATTCCAAAGAATATCAAAGAGAGAGAAGAAAGCCTTCCTCAGTGATCATTGCACAGAAATAGAGGAAAACAATAGAATGGGAAAGACTAGAGATCTCTTCAAGAAAGTTAGAGATACCAACAGACCATTTCATAAAAAGTTGGGCTTAATAAAGGACAGAAATGGTCTGGACCTAACAGAAGCAGATGTTAAGCAGAGGTGGCAAGAATACACAGAAGAACTGCACAAAAAAATCTTCACGACCCGGATAACCACAATGGTGCGATCACTCACCTAGAGCCAGACATCCTGGAATGCAAAGTCAAGTGGGCCTTAGGAAGCATCACTAAGAACAAAGCTAGCGGAGGTGATGGAATTCCAGTTGAGCTATTTCAAATCCTGAAAGATGATGCTGTCAAAGTGCTGCGCTCAGTATGCCAGCAAATTTGGAAAACTCAGCAGTGGCCACAGGACTGGAAAAGGTCAGTTTTCATTCCAATTCCAAAGAAAGGCAATGCCAAAGAATGCTCAAACTACCACACAAATGCACTCATCTCACACGCTAGTAAAGCAAAGCTCAAAATTCTCCAAGCCAGGTTTCAACAGTACATGAACCATGAACTTCCAGATGTTCAAGCTGGATTTAGAAAAGGCAGAGGAACCCGAGATCAAATTGCCAACATCCCTTGGATCATCGAAAATGCAAGGATCTGCTTTATTGACTATGCCAAAGCCTTTGACTGTGTGGATCACAACAAACTGTGGAAAATTCTTGAAGAGAAGGGAATACCAGACTTGCCTCCTAAGAAATCTGTATGTAGGTCAAGAAGCAACAGTTAGAACTGGACATGGAACAACAGACTGGTTCCAAATCGGGAAAGGAGTACGTCAAGAAGTACATCAAGGTTGTATGTTGTCACCCAGCTTATTTAACTTAAATGAAGAGTACATCATGGGAAATGCCAGCCTGGATGAAGCACAAACTGGAATCAAGATTGTTAGGAGAAATATCAATAACCTCAGATATGCAGATGACACCACCCTTATGGCAGAAAGTGAAGAACTAAAGAGCCTCTTGATGAACGTGAAAGAGGAGAGTGAAAAAGTTGGCTTAAAACTCAACATTCAGAAAACTAAGATCATGGCATTTGGTCCCATCACTTCTTGGCAAATAGATCAGGAAACAATGGAAACAGTGGCAGACTTTATTTTTTTTTTGGGGGGGGGGCCTCCAAAATCACTCCAGATGGTGACTGCAGCCATGAAATTAAAAGATACTTACTCCTTGGAAGAAAAACTATGACCAACCTAGATAGCATATTGAAAAGCAGAGACATTACTTTGCTGACAAAGGTCCATCTAGCCAAAGCTATGGTTTTTCCAGTAGTCATGTATGGATGTGAGAGTTGGACTACAAAGAAAGCTGAGTGCCGAAGAATGGATGCTTTTGAACTGTGGTGTTGGAGAAGACTCTTGAGAGTCCCTCAGACAGCAAGGAGATCCAACCAGTCCATCCTAAAGGAAATCAGTTCTGACTATTCATTGGAAGGACTGATGCTAAAGCTGAAACTCCAATACTTTGGCCACCTCATGAGGAGAACTGACTCATTTGAAAAGTCCCTGGTGCTGGGAAAGATTGAAGGCAGGAGGAGAAGGGGACAACAGACGATGAGATGATTAGATCACATCACCGACTCGATGGACATGAGTTTGAGCAGGCTCCGGGAGCTGGTGATGGACAGGGAGGCCTGGCGTGCTGCAGTCCCTGGGGTTGTAAAGAGTCGGACACGACTGAGCGACTGAACTGAACCACGACAGGATTAGTGTCCCCTCTGCAGGCCAGACACCCACTCACGTGGACCCACCACGCCAGTTCCCTGGTCTCCAAGTTCTAGCCTCCAGAACCAAGATAAATAAGTGTCTGTTGCTGAAGCTGCCTGTCCAGAATTTTAAAAGTACCAAGTTTTGTCTAAGCAGTGAAGTACTTGTTGCTCAGTTGTGTCTGACTCTTTGCGGCCCCATGGACCGTAGCCCTCCAGCCCTCTGTTCATGGGATTCTCCAGGCAAGAATACTGGAGTGGATTGCCATTCCCTTCTCCGGGGGAAACTTCAACTAGAAACTGCTAATTATTTTGGAAGGTATTCTAAGAAGGTCGTGGGACGGCGAGACAGAAGTATGTTTGCCATTTTATTTAATATGCTAGATCAGAAAGCAGTAAAAATCTGCGAAAATGGTTGGATGTGAATTTTTTCTTTTCAAGATGTTTTCCCTGCTTTGTCCACTTTCTCACAAATAGAAAAGCTACCTCCTGAAATTCTGTGTTCTTGGGAGTCAGCTGGTTTGGATTATGGGCAGTGGGCTTCAGTAGAAACCTCTGCTTCTCATAGGTTGAGAGGTGCTGAGGACAGGAGGAGGGGGCAGGCAAGGCTTCAGGTTTTGGGG
>SJYX01020778.1:0-41818 GCA_006410675.1 Oreotragus oreotragus
GTAATAAAAGGAGAACCAACTTATGCTTGGTTTTATCCTTGTAATAAAACTCTGTGGGCAATGCCCCCCAGATTGCCTGCACTGGATGTGGGCCACGCCCCCTACCCCGCCTGTGGGAGCCCACTGCTCCATTTTAAATTCCTTCGTTAAAAGGGCCTAATCAATATTGTTTTGTGACCTGCACAAAGGCCATTCTTTTCCTTACTTTCTTCCCTCCTTCATCACCCCTATTTCTTTCCATTTATTTCTTATTATACATTTGTTGAAGTTTGTTTTCCATTTATAGTTATTACAGAGTACTGGGTCTATTCCCCATGTTGTACAATACATCCTTGAGTTGGATGTGGGCCACGCCCCCTACCCCGCCTGTGGGAGCCCACTGCTCCATTTTAAATTCCTTCGTTAAAAGGGCCTAATCAATATTGTTTTGTGACCTGCACAAAGGCCATTCTTTTCCTTACTTTCTTCCCTCCTTCATCACCCCTATTTCTTTCCATTTATTTCTTATTATACATTTGTTGAAGTTTGTTTTCCATTTATAGTTATTACAGAGTACTGGGTCTATTCCCCATGTTGTACAATACATCCTTGAGTTCATCTTACACCTACCACGGCGTGCCTCCCGCTTACCACATCTTCTGCATGGCCCCTCCCTCTTCCCCTTCCCACTGGTAACAAGTAATTGTTCTCTATATCTCTGAGACTCCATTTTTGTTATATTCTTTACTTTGTGGTATTTTTAGATTCTATAAGTGATATCATACAGTATTTGCCTATCTCTATCTGAGTTATTTTACTTAGTACTATACCTTCTTCATTGTTGCAAGGGTGTTTCATTCTTTTTTCATGGCTGAATAGTATTCCACAGGTCTTCTGGGTGGCTCAGTGGCAAAGAATCTGCCTGGCAATCAGGAGATGTGGGTTCAATCCCAAGTTTAGGAAGATCGCTTGGAAAAGGAAATGACAACCAATTGGAGTATTCTTGTCTGGAAAATTCCATGGGCAGTCCATTCATCTATCATCTAATGGATATTTGCATTGTTTCTATGTCTTGGTGAATGGTGTACCTCAAGGAACATTGGGGTAATCTGTGCTTTTAATTAACATTATAAGTCTTTTTAAAATATATATCCCAGAAAAATATTGCTAAGTCATGTGTTGTTACATTTTTAGGTTTCTGAGAAATCTGTATACTGAAAACCACCACTATTTCCTTCCCAGGCAGGAAAGTGAACTCAGAGGGCCCCTTTGTTCCAGGGAATTAGCCTGAAAAAAAAAAAAAAAAGATAAAGAGAGAAAGAAAGTACGACACGGGGAGGCCGAGCTTGTGCAAGTCCCGTAACTTTACTTTCAAAAGGAGCTTATATACCCTAAGTTTTACATAATGGAAAATGCAGAGTCATGCAGGGACAGCAGTCCTGACCCTTATCGATACCAGGCTTTCTTTCTACATACCTTTCCATACACAAAATGTCTCAGGTGATTTACATTATCTTCTGGCCAGGAGGCCTGTTAACATTTTATGGCTTTTTTCCTTGATAAATATTAATCAACCAAAAAACTCATTTGCCTTGAAGTGTCTTTTTCTTTAATCAGCATCACCCTCAAAGTATTAAATAAAGTTACATTCTTACAGAACAAAAGGGCAGTGGGTTACAACAAAGAAAGTGCTTATCTCAAAGATCTAATGTTGGTAATGCCAGGGCTACTACCTGTTTTTTTGTATATACTAACTATATCAACAAATAAAAGATATGAAAACTTGGCAGAAAGTATTGGGTCAAAGATAAAACCCTTAACCAGTTCTATTCTAATGATTTTTAACTCCTTGAAAGGCTCTACATACATAGAATATTTTAAGCTTCCTGTGCCTCTCGTGGTAGGGAGGCTATAATCAATCATATGTGTAGTTGAAAAAGTCCAGATAAACCTGTCAGGCAAGTTATAAAGCTATCAGAGGGGTTTGAATTGAAATACTCCAATTAGCCTCAGGAGACTTATTAACTAGAGCTCTAAGTTTATTTTCTTCAGAGAAAGGTGATCGGGGATAGCCCTCTGTTGGTAAAAGAGAATTTAGTGAAAAATAGCAGGACAGGCAAATTTTGGTTTTGGGGTAGATGATTGAGCGGGTCCAGGGGGTCCCTTGAGTCCTGATTTGCCTTTGCCTGTCACGCTTCTTCCTCATGACTTTGTCATGGTTGGGATCTCCCGCGCTAGCTCATGGCACTCTGGGACCTCCTCTGGTCCGTTCTGATTCAGCTCTCCATCCACCTTGGAGCACTGGATACAGAGCTTAGAGCCTCTGATTTTTTTACATTTCCTTGTGGTGGGCGGTTTCTGAGAAGTTTTCTTGGTCAGCTTTGCCTGAAGGTGATTATTCACTCTCACAGTTACCCTGGCCACCTGGAGAAAACAAGAGAGCAGTAGAGAATGGCATTGGTTTGGGGAAGAGATTGAAGGTGGATGGGAACGACAGCTTCAGGAGAAGGTGTATGGGTAGAGAAGGGTTATGTGCCACGGAAGGACAGGGGAGGGGGTCTTCTGGGGTGGGGTCAATGGGCAAGAGGAGTTTGGGTGGGTTCAGCTAACCTTTACATGTTTTTAGTCCTCAATTGAGAGGAGGTCTTCATCTTTCTGTCCCGAGTAACAGGAGGCAGGTGTTTCATAACTACTCTGGAGCCTTGTGGCTTCCCAGTCACCTCAGTCATTTTGAGGCCTCCCAGTGGTCTGCTTCAGAGCCCCTGACCACACCTATATATACCCCTCCCCAGGGAGACACATCCTCATGCTTTATGAGGTCAGCAAGTCTCTTCCCCAGCCAATGGTTGCCCTGGGTGAGCCTTGATATCACAAAACCCCATCCTGAAACCTCTAGTGGAGCATGGGGAGCAATTCAGATGTTTTGGTGGGAGAAATGAAGCATTTATAATTCCCCTAAAGATGCCTGCAAACTCACCTGCCATCTTCATCTGTCTAAGTCAACTCCGATGGGTCACATGGCAGGGAGAGTGTGTCTCCTCCAAACTTTGTCTATTATGTCTATTTTTGACTGTGAAAGTGTAAGGGAATTAAAAAAAAATCTGCCAAGGATACAACTTAAGCAGCCCCAGTTAATGTAGGTTTATATTTGTTCCATAGTCTCATAATAACTGATATTTAAAGTTGAATTTCATTTAAAACCTAGTTTTCAATTCAGACAGATTATTTTACGTTCAAATATAGGAAAAATTTGTTCTTTTCTAGCTAAACAAAGTTTGTACCTTTCAGTGAATACTTTGTTTCACTGATTTAGACATAAATAAAAGCACATTGTGTGTCTTTACCTTGACAATTTTTGTGGTATCACTGTGTATTTACAATCAACGGTTTGAATGTGGGTTGTGTATAAGTACATCCCCTCGGGGACTGCAGGCTGTGCAGGAAGTGATCTCAAGGCCGTGCAAACCATTAAGGATGCTCTGTGGAATGGAGCAATTGAAAACATGGCAGCCTGCATTGTTGACAACTGTTTAACAGGGTCTTCTCTTAATGAACTCCTTTATGTATGCCAAAACCAATAGAGTACTGTAAAGTAAAATAAAGTAAAATGGAAGCTCTAAAAAAAAAAAAGTTGGATGGACAGAGTGAATACCATATTAAGTGAAAGAAGGCCAATAGAGATAGACAAATGACAGAAAGTATCACTGACAGATATCTTCTTGAAATTAATTCAATTGTAGGCTATTACACAGTAGAAACAGACACACAAACTTAGAAAACCAATTTATGACTATTTTAAAAAAAAAAAAGGTAAGCTTGTGGGATAAATGAAGAGTTTGCAAGGAACAAACAGGCGTTAACATATACCAAACAGATAATCAGGAAAAGCAGTGTTGAATAGGAAAGGGCAGCCTACTGTAGACACTGCACTCCTCTCTCTCTGTCTCTTATACACATCTTCTTCTCTTAATGAACTCCTTTATGTATGCCAAAACCAATAGAGTACTGTAAAGTAAAATAAAGTAAAATGGAAGCTCTAAAAAAAAAAAAGAAAAGGAAAGAATTTAAAAGAGATTATTTTTTATTCTGAATCACTTTGCTGTACATCTGAAGTTAACACAACATTGAAAATCACTATATGTAAATCACTAATTTAATCACTAAATTAAATAAAAAAATTTAAAAAAGAAGACAATGAATTTTTTAAAATAACTACTAAAACTGTAGCCATATTAATTTATACACACACACACATATATACACATACACACATATTTGTGTGCGTTTGTACACTGAAAATTTGTACCGTGTGGATAATATATAAAATCTTAAACCTGACAAATATAACAACAAATGTTTAAAAGAGAAACCAACAGAATTTGGTTTTGCAGAGGAAAAGTATTTAATTGCTCACATTATTTTAGAATACTGGAGTATGGAGATGGTAATCAAAACAGAACCAGCATTTACTTGATTTAATTCTTGTAATAAATCTCTTTGATGATTATTTAGAATACTGGAGTATGGAGATGGTAATCAAAACAGAACCAGCATTTACTTGATTTAATTTTTGTAATAAATCTCTTTGATGGCAATGCCCCCCACGTATTGCCTGCATGGGATGTGTGCTACTCCCCCTGCCCCACCTGTGGGAGCCCACTGCTCTGTTCTAAATTCCTTTCTCCAAAGAATACATACAGATGGCTAAGAAACACGTGAAAATATCCTCAACATCATTCATTATCAGAGAAATGTAAATCAAAACCACAATGAAGTACCATAAAATGCTGGTCAGGATGGCTGCTATCCAAAAATCTCAAGCAATAAATGCTGGAGAGGATGTGGAGAAAAGGGAACCATTTTACCCTGTTGGTGTGAATGCAAACTAGTAGAGCCACTATGGTGAACAGTGTGGAGATTCCTTAAAAAACTTGAATTAGAACTGCCATATGACCCAGCAATCCCACTGCTGGGCATACACACCGAGGAAACCAGAATTGAAAGAGACATGTGTACCCAATGATCATCACAGCACTGTTTACAATAGCCAGGACCTGGAAACAACCTAGATGTCCATCAGTAGACGAATGGATAAGAAAACAGTGGTACATATACACAATGGAATATTACTCAGCCATTAAAAAGAATAAACTTGAGTTAGTTCAAATGAGGTGGATGAAACTGGAGTTTATTATACAGAGTGAAATAAGTCACAAAGAAAAACACCAATAAAGTATACTAAGCTCAACATTCAGAAAAAGAAGATCATGGCATCCGGCCCCATCACTTCATGGGAAATATGGGGGGAAACAGTGGATACAGTGTCAGACTCTATTTTTTTTTGGGGGGGGGCTCCAAAATCACTGAAGATGGTGACTGTAACCATGAAATTAAAAGACGCATACTGCTTGGAAGAAAAGTTATGACCAACGTTAACTAATCGACAAGCAGAGACATTACTTTACCATCTAAGTGCCGTCTAGTCAAGGCTATGGATTTTCCAGTGGTCATGTATGGAAGTGAGAGTTGGACTGTTAAGAAGGCTGAGCACCAAAAAACTGATGCTTTTGAATTGTGGTGTTGGAGAAGACTCTTGAGAGTCCCTTGGACTGCGAGGAGATCCAACCAGTCCATTCTGAAGGAGATCAGTCCTGGGATTTCTTTGGAAGGAATGCTGCTAAAGCTGAAACTCCAGTACTTTGTCGACCTCATGCAAAGTGTTGACTCAATGGAAGACTCTGATGCTGGGAGGGAATGGGGGCAGGAGGAGAAGGGGGTGACAGATGATGAGATGGCTGGATGGCACCATGGACTCGATGGATGTGAGTCTGAGTGAACTCTGGGAGTTGGTGATGGACAGGGAAGCTTGGCCTGCTGCAATTCACGGGGTCGCAGAGTCAGACACAACTGAGACATTGAACTGAACTGAACTGAACGCATATTTATGGAATTTAGTAAGAGGTAGTAATAAACCTATATGTGAGACCACAAAACAGACACAGATGTACAGATCAGTCTTTTGGAATCTGTGGGAGAAAGCGAGGCTGGTATGATCTGAGACAATAGCATTGAAACTTGTATACTATCATATGTGAAACAGATCACCAGTCCAGGTTCAATTCATGAACATGGTGCTCAGGGCTGGTGCGTTGGGATGACCCAGAGGGATGAGATGGGGAGGGAGGTGGAAGGGGATTTCAGGATGGGGAACCCATGTACATCTATGGCAGATTGCTGTCAAGTGTGACAAAAACCACTAAAGCATTGTAAAGTAATTAACCAACAATTAAAATAAATAAAATTTAAAATATATACTAAATTCCTTTGCTAAAAGGGCCTAATCATTGTTGGCTTTTTTACCTCCAAAATCACCCTTATTTCCTTCCTTTCTACCCTCCTTTCTCACCCCTCTTTCTTTCCTTTTCTTTCTTATTATACAATTGTTAAAGTTTGCTTTCAATTTAAAGTTATTACAGAGTACTGGCTCTATTCCCCATGCTGTACAGTACATCCTTGAGGTCATATTTCACCTCACACGGTGTGCCTCCCACTCCCCACCTCTGTATTGCCCCTGCCTCTTCCCCTCCCTGCTGTTAACCAGTAGATTGTTCTCTATATCTTTGTTGGCTTTTTGACCTCCAAAATCACCCTTATTTCCTTCCTTTCTACCCTCCTTTCTCACCCCTCTTTCTTTCCTTTTCTTTCTTATTATACAATTGTTAAAGTTTGCTTTCAATTTAAAGTTATTACAGAGTACTGGCTCTATTCCCCATGCTGTACAGTACATCCTTGAGGTCATATTTCACCTCACACGGTGTGCCTCCCACTCCCCACCTCTGTATTGCCCCTGCCTCTTCCCCTCCCTGCTGTTAACCAGTAGATTGTTCTCTATATCTGTGAGCATCCATTTTTGTTATATTGTCTACTTTGTTTTGTATTTAGATTCTATAAGTGATGTCATACAGTATTTGTCTAACTCTGTCTGTGTTATTTTACTTAATAGAATACCTTCCATGTTGCTGCAAATGTCAATATTCCATTCTTCTTATGGGGACCTTCTTGTTATGCCTTTTAGCAAATGGCACTGCCACCCCACACATGACACGGGCTCTCCAGCTAAGTTTCCGTCTCTACACTCACACAGAGAAACACCAAATTCTCTTCTCCCATAGAAATATACCCTGTAGTATCAGGCCAGTGACATGCCAATCCTCAGGACACACAAGACAGGCATACATCAGGAGTGGTCAGAAACAAATCATCCCTTGTGGGGTGAGAAAAAGGGTCTAAGAGGACCACGGAGAACCCAGAGGGAGGAGCTCATTGGATGGTATGGCTGGGTATGGGGATGTTGGGCAAGCAGAAGTACTGAGATGCAGAGTACCAACGATGCCAAAGTTGTACTCCTTAATGACCTCTCTGTGCTTGGGACATCCTCTCCAGTCCACTGCTTCTGTGAGGATGGATGCAGCACTCCCTGCCTCAAGCTAGTCACCATAATCCTGAACTTGCTCAACTGGTTGTTGGACTACAGGTCTCCAAGATGAAACAGGATTGCTGAGGGAGGTGCCTTTGGGCCTCCTCAGAAAGGACGAGTGATGGTGGGGTTCTTGGCTTCCCAGGGAGGGCTCGGGGCCTGGTCAGTCTCATGCTGACATCCCCCGTGTGGCCAGCAGATCAATAGGTCCTCCCATGAGACATAAGTGACAAGGCACAGAGCTTGTGAGGGGATCATGCATGAGGCCTGAAGGCAGATCCGAATAGAGACCAGGACCCTCTCCTCTCCCAGGTGGGGAAGCTCAGGCTTATGCAGCCTAGATGCAGAATCTGGATGCAGGTCATACAGGTAGCAAGTGACAGGCTGAGACTGGAGGCTTGAGGTCTTCATGTGTCCTAGGCTCATTCAGAGAAGTTCTGTTTACAGCATGCGAGACCCAGGTGATTCTCACGGAGGCAGGCTGAATTCATCACCTTTCTCGGCATCTTCCTTCCCTGGGTTCTGCTGCTCACAGAGACCCAGAAGCATCTTCGGTGTGAGCCCGAGGATTCAGGGTGCCGGACCCTGAAACCTGCAGCTGCACTGGGGCCATCAGGGATGTCGCAGGCATCAGGGTTCCCACCAGGCAAGGAGGCTGCCTTCTTCAGCGAAAAGGTAGTGAAGGAAGGAGAGGCCATGGAGTAGTGAGAGGTGGTGCAGTCTGGCAAGTGTTCCAGTTGCTGGTGAAAGACATCATTGAGGTGCTTGAAATGGTGGAAGAAGAGAAGCAGGAGAATCTGTCCTCGCAAGAGCAGTAGAAGAAGCCAGAGGAGCAGTACCAAGAATATCCAAGGACTGGAGCCTCAAGAAACCATCCCCCACTGGAGGCGATGGAGGCATTGGCAGGACTGCAGGGGGAGCCGAGCTCCGCAAATGACCATAGCCTAATCGACTGCAGAGGAAGGACCATCAGAAGCGAAATTGTCCCTCCAGTCACAGAAGTGCCATCATCCAGGGAGGCACATCATCATGCTCAGGACGACGAGAAGTAACAGGAGCAGGAGGAGGGTGGGAGTGAGGGAACCCACCAGCTAAGGGGAAGCCAAGGGAATTGGGGGCCAAGGGGATTGGGGTTCAGGGGCACTGTGATCTCCACAGGCCCAATGCCAGCAGAGCCTGGGAGCTTCTCTACCTGTACATGTCTGAGCAAATGAGTATGGGAGGTTCAGTTTGGCTGACATCTGAATAGGAGCCACACATTTTGGCAGGAAATGGATGTCCTAAGTGACTGGTGACAGTCAGCCAGATGACTCCAGTACATCAAGGTCATCCCTTGTCANCTGTTGTCTACCCTGTCCTCCTTCTGGATGTAGGACATGTACGTCCTCTCTGGTCCACTGCTTCTGCAATGATGGATGGGGAGCTCCCAACCTCAGGCAAGACACCAGCAGCGTGAACATCCTCAACTGGTTATTGGACCACAACTCTCCAGGATATAACAGGATTGCTGAGGTGGGGTCCATCTGGACCTCCCCAGAATGGACGATTGGTGTTGGGGTTCTTGGCTGCCCATGAGAGGGCTTGGGGCTGGTCATCCCTATGCTGTACTTCCCTGTGTGGCCAGCAGATCATTGCAAAGGGCTGGTGAATCAGTCCTCTGTAGTATTAATCACATGAGAAATCTCCTTCCATGAAAGATAATTGACAGACACAGAGGTTGTGAGGGGGTCAGAAGGTGAGTCCTGATAGCAGATCAGTATAGAGGCAAGGACTCTCTCCTCTCCCCGGTGGGGAAGCTCAGGTTCAGGCAGCCTGGATGCAGAGCATGGATTCACGTCTGTGGGAGCTGTGATCTCCACAGCTACAGTGCCAGGAGAGCCTGGGAATCTTTCTACCTGTACGTATCTGAGCAAATGATCATGGGAGGCTCAGTTTGGCTCACATCTGAAGAGAAGCCACACACTTTGGCAGGGAATGGATGTCATCTGTGACTGAATACGGTAAGCCAGATGATTTGAGTACATCCATGCCATCCTTTTCAAGTAAGGGAGCAGGGAAGAGACCCAGGGGCTTCTCTTGCTAAATGCTCAGACACAGGCCCTTGCCCTTGGATAACACATGCTGCAGGGACTGCAGATCCTGAAGTTTCAGGCAACTGACATGCCAAGTACCAGAAAACACATGCCAGTCATACATTGAGTGCGGTGTGAAACAGGTCCTTGCTTGGGGGAAGCAGACAAGGGTCCCACCATACTATATGAAGGAACATCAATAGAGAAAGACAAATTACAGAAGGTATCACTGACAGGTATCTTCTTGAAATTAATGCAAATGTAGGCTATTACACAGTAGAAAGAGTCACAAACTTAGAAAATCATCTTATGATTATTAAAAAATAGTTAAGGATGTGAGATAAATGAAGATTTTGCAAGGAACAAACAGCCATTAACATACATCAAACAGATAATCAGGAAAAACAGTGTTGAATAGCTAAGGGCAGCCTACGGTAGACACTGCACTCCTCTCTCTGGGGAAAATGAACGCAAAAATTATTTGATAAATGTCTGTGTATCTCTGAATCCAGGTCTTGTACACCTGAAATGAACACAGTATCAGAAATCAAAGCTAACTCATAATAATACAACAATGAATGCACAGAAAAAGAAATTTAAAGCAGGATCCTCTATGACTCAACCTCCAGAGTCATAGAAATAAAAGCAAAAATAATCGAATGGGACCTAACTAAACTTAAAAGCTTTTGCACAATGAAGAAATGTATAAGCAAAGTGAAAAGACAGACTTCAGAATGGGAGAAAATAATAGCAAAAGAAGAAACTGACAAAATATTAATCTCAAAAATATACAAGTAGCTCCTATAGCTCAATTCCAGTAAAATAAATGACCCACTCAAAAAATGGGCAAAAGTTCTAAACAGACATTTCTCCAAAGAAGATATATAGATGGCTAGCAAACACGTGAAAAGATGCTCAACATCACTCATTATCAGAGAAATGCAAATCAAAACCACAATGAAGTACCATCTCATGCCAGTCAGGATGGCTGCTATCCAAAAATCTCAAGCAATAAAGGCATGAGAAGGTGTGGAGAAAAGGGAAGCGTCTTACCTTGTTGGTGGGAAGGCAAACTAGTACAGCCACTATGGAGAACAGTGTGGAGATTCCTTTAAAAACTGTAATTAGAACTGCCATATGACCCAGCAATCCCACTGCTGGGCATCCACACCGAGGAAACCAGAATTGAAAGAGACATGCATACCTGAATGATCATCACCGCAGTGTTTACAATAGCCAGGGCCTGGAAGCAACCTAGATGTTGATCAGCAGATGAATGGATGAGAAAGAAGTGGTACATATACACAATGGAATATTACTTAGCCATTAAAAAGAATACACTTGAGTTAGTTCAAATGAGATGGATGAAACTGGAGCCTATTATACAGAGTGAAATGAGTCAGAAAGAAAATCACCAATAGAGTATATTAAGCTCAACATTCAGAAAACGAAGATCATGGCATCTAGTCCCATCACTTCATGGGAAATAGATAGGGAAACAGGAGATACAGTATCATACTTTATTTTTTTGTGCTCCAAAATCACTGCAGATGGTGACTGCAGCCATGAAATTAAAAGACGCTTACTCCTTGGAAGAAAAATTATGACCAACTTAGATAGCATATTCAAAAGCAGAGACATTACTTTGCCGAATAAGGTCCATCTAGTCAAGGCTATGGTTTTCCCAGTAATCATGTATGGATGTGAGTGTTGGACTGTGAAGAGGGCTGAGTGCCAAAGAATTGATGCTTTTGAACTGTGGTGTTGGAGAAGACTCTTGAGAGTTCCTTGGACTGCAAGGAGATTCAACCAGTCCATTTTGAAGGAGATCAGCCCTGGGATTTCTTTGGAAGGAATGATGCTAAAGCTGAAACTCCAGTACTTTGGTCAGCTCATGAGAAGAGTTGACTCATTGGAAAAGAGTTTGATGTTGGGAGGGATTGGGGGCAAGAGGAGAAGGGGACGACTGAGGATGAGATGGCTGTATGTCATCACTGACTCGATGGACTTGAGACTGAGTGAACTCCGGGAGTTGGTGATGGACATGGAGGATGCTGCAATACATGGGGTTGCAAAGAGTCGAACACGACTGAACCACTGAACTGAACTGAACTGAACTGAACTCATAATTATGGAATTTAGTAAGAGGTAATAATAATCCTATATGTGAGACCGCAAAACATACACAGATGTACAGATCAGTCTTTTGGAATCTGTGGGAGAAGGCGAGGCAGGTATGATATGAGACAATAGCATTGAAACTTGTATATTATCATATGTGAAACAGATCACCAGTCCAGATTCGATGCATGAAACATGGTGCTCAGGGCTGGTGCACTGGGATGACCCAGAGGGATGCGATGTGGAGGGAAGTGGGAGGGGTGTTCAGGATGGGGAACGCATGTACACCTGTGGCAGATTCCTGTCAAGTATGGCAAAAACCACTACAGCATTGTAAAGTAATTAGCCTCCAATCAAAATAAATAAAATATAAACTAAACTCCTTTGCTAAAAAGGGCCTAATCAATGTTGGCTTTGTGACCTCCAAAAACACCGTTATTTTCCTTCCTTTCTTCCCTCCTTCCTTCACCCTCTTTCTTTCCTTTTCTTTCTTACTATACAATTGTTAAAGTTTGCTTTCCATTTATAGTTATTACAGAGTACTGGGTCTATTCCCCATGTTGTACAGTACATCTTTGAGCTCATCTTTCACCTAACACGGTGTGTCTCCCACTCCACCACCTCTGTATTGCCACTGCTTCTTCCCCTCCCTGCTGTTAACCAGTAGTTTTTTTTTCTCTATATCTATGAGCCTCCATTTTTGTTATATTCTCTACTTTGTGATGTTTTAGATTCTATAAGTGATGCCATACAGTATTTGTCTAACTCTGTCTGTGTTATTTTACTTAAAAGTATACCTTTCATATTGTTGCAAATGTCAATATTCCATTCTTCTTATGGGGTACCTTCTTTCTAAGCCTTTTAGCAAATGGCACTGCCACCCCACATATGACACTGGCACCCCAGCTAAGTTTCCATTTCTACACTAACACAGAGAAACACCAAGTCCTCTTCCTCTTCTCTCATAGAAATATATCCTGTAGTTTCAGGCCAGTGACATGCCACTCCCCAGGACACACAAGACAGGCATACATCAGGAGTGGTCAGAAACAAATCCTCCCTTGTGGGTGAGGACAATGGTCCAAGAGGACCACGGAGAAGTCAGAGAAATGAGCTCATTGGATGGAATGGCAGGGGCTGGGGAGGTCGGTGTGGTGGCTGGGCAAGTGGGAGTACCGAAATACAGAGTACCAGCGATACCAAAGTTGTACTCCTTAATGACCTCTCTGTGCCTGAGACGTCCTCTCCTGTCCACTGCTTCTGTGAGAATGGATGCAGCGCTCCCAGCCTCAGGCTAGTCACCGTAAGCCTGAAATTGCTCAACTGGTTTTTGGACCACAGCTCTCGGAGATGAAACAGGATTGCTGAGGGAGGTGCCTTTGGGCCTCCCCAGAATAGACAACTGATGGTGGGGTTCTTGGCTTCCCAAGGAGGGCTCGGGGCCTGGTCTGTCCCATGCTGACATCCCCCGTGTGGCCAGCAGATCAGTAGGTCCTCGCATGAGACATAAGTGACAAGGCACAGAGCTTGTGAGGGGATCATGCATGAGGCCTGAAGGCAGATCTGAATAGAGGCCAGGACCCTCTCCTCTCCCAGGTGGGGAAGCTCAGGCTTATGCAGCCTAGATGCAGAGTCTGGATTCAGCTCATGTGGGTAACAGGTGACAGGCTGAGACTGGAGGCTTGGGGGCTTCATGTGTCCTAGGCTCATTCAGAGAAGTTCTTTTTACAGCATGATAGACCCAGGCAATTCTCATGGAGGCAGGTTGATTTAATCACCTTTGTAGGCATCATCCTTCTCTTGATCCTGGTGCTCATGGAGACCATGGGGCATCTTCGATGTGAGCCTGAGGATTCAGCGTGCCCATGCCCTGATACCTGCAGCTGCACTGGGGCCATCGGGGATGTAGCAGGCAGCAGGGTGCCCACCAGGCGAGGAGGCTGCCTTCTTCAGCAGGGAGGCAGTGGAGGAAGGAGAGGTCCTGGAGTAGGGATAGGTGGTGCAGTCCATTAAGTGTTCCAGGTGCTGGTGAAAGACATCATTGAGGAGGTTGACGTGGTGGCAGAAGAGGAGCAGGAGAAGCTGTCCTCGCAGGAGCAGTAGGAGAAGCCAGAGGAGCAGGGCCAGGAATATCCAAGGACTGGAGCCTTGAGCAACCAGCCCCCATTGGAGGCGATGGAGGCATTTTTGGCCCTGCAGGGGGAGCTGAGCTCCACAAATGACAAAGACCCCATAGCCTAATCGACTCCAAAGGAAGGACCATCAGAAGAGAAGTCGTCCCTCCAGTCAGAGAAGTGCCATCATCCAGGGAGGAACATCATCATGCTCAGTAGAACAAGAAGGAACAGGAGCAGGATGAAGGGTGGGGGTGAGGGAATGCATCATCTGAGGGGAAGCCAAGGGAGTTGGGAGCCAAGGGGACTGGAGTTCAGGGGCACTGTGATCTCCACAGACACAATGCCAGCAGAATCTGAGAACCTCTCTACCTGTACATGTCTGAGCAAATGAGTATGCGAGGTTCAGTTTGGCTCACGTCTGAATAGGAGCCACACACATTGGCAGGAAATGAATGTCATCAGTGACTGGCGACAGTTAGCCAGATGACTCCAGCACATCCACGTCATCTCTTATCAAGCCAGGGAGCAGGGAAGAGACCCAGGCCTCTCTTGCTAAACACACAGACACAGACACTTGCACACAGAGAACACATGCTGCAGGGACTGTAGATCCTGATGTCTCAGGCAACTGACATGCCAATTCCCAGGACACACATGCCAGACATACAACAAGAGGGGTCAGAAATGGTTCCTCCCTTGGGGGATATGGACAAGGGTCCCAGAAGATGACAGGGGACCCAAAGGAATGAGAGTCTCACATGCTGTGGCAGGGGATGGGGATGTTGGTGTGGCAGCTGGGAATGCGGGAGTACCCACATGCAGAGCACTAGCAATGGCAAAGTGGTACAACTATATGACCTATTTGTGCCTGAAGTACAGGTGGTCCAAAAGGGAAAAAAAAGTACTCCCAAAAGGGAATACTTACAGACGCCTGTTCTGGTGCACTTGCTCTCCCTGAGGCTAACCCTGTTACTCGAGACTCTTCCTTCCCCGGCATTTGACATGACTGGTTCCTTGGTTTTGAACATATTATTAACCACCTCCAGATGACCATCATGGTCACCGACTGAGATGAAGACTTGCTTATCTCCATGATGGCTTTGAAGGGCAGAGAGGAAGCCTGAGGACAGCTGGGTGCGGGAGCTGGGCAGGCAAGTGGGGGTCAGTGGATTCGATGACCTGGCTGCGTGTGTTCATCGTGAGCCTTTGGGGAAAGGAAAAGGGTAAGATGCTCTTGCTTGCCTGGCCTGGCAGGCAAGCTGCGGACCCTAGAAACTTGTACAGCTTCACGTTTTTCATCCTCCTGGTCCTTGCAGGTGCCAGAACAAGGCCATCCCCAGGCCGGCTGAAAGCTGGTATTTTCCTTCAGGACTACCCATGCTTCAGAAACAGAGATAGTTAAGGAGTAACACTTTGGCATCACTGGTGTGACCTGACTACCAGGGCGGTGTGGGTGGGTGGCAGAGGCAGTCGAATGCACCACCTACCTGAAACTTGCTGTCTCCCCTGTCCTCCTTCAGGATATAGGGCATGTACATCCTCTCTGGTCCACTTCTGCGATGATGGATGGGGAGCTCCCAAGCTCAGGCAGGACACCAGCAGCGTGAACATCCTCCACTGGTTCTTGGACCACAGTTCTCCAGGATGTAACAGGTTTGCTAAAGTGGGGTCCATCTGGGCCTCCCCAGAATGGACGATTGGTGTTGGGGCTCTTGGCTGCCAATTGAAGGGCTTGGGGCTGGTCATCCATATGCTGTCCTCCCCTGTCTGGCCAGCAGATCATTGGAGAGGGCCTGTGAGTCAATCCCCTGCAGTATTAACCCAAAGAGAAAGGTCCTGCTATGAGAGGGAAGTGACAGACACAGAGGTTGTGAGGTGGTCAGGAGGTGAGTCCTGAAGGCAGATTGGTATAGAGGCCAGGACACTGTCCTCCCCCTGGTGAGGAAGCTCAGGTTCAGGCAGCCTGGATGCAGAACATGGATTCATGTCTGTGGGAGCTGTGTTCTCCACAGCTACAGTGCCAGGAGAAACTGGGAATCTTTCTACCTGTACGTGTCTGATCAAATGACCATGGGAGGCTCAGTGTGGCTCACATCTGAATGAAAGCCACACACTTTGGCAGGGAATGGATGTCATCTGTGACTGAATACAGTAGGACAGGTGACTCCAGTACATCCATGCCCCTTGTCAAGTAAGGGAACTAGGAATAAACCCAGGCCTCTCTTGCTAAACGCACAGACACAGGCCCTTGTACTTGGAGAATACATGCTTCAGGGACTGCAAATCCTGAGGTTTCAGGCAACTGACATGCCAATTCCCAGGAAACACATGCCAGGCGTACATCGAGTGGTTTGAAACTGATCCTTGCTTGGGGGAAGTGGACACGGGTCCCAGAAGACCACAGGGGACCCAGAGGGATGAGAATATCACATGATGTGGCAGGGGCTGTGGACATCGGTGTGGCAACTGGGCAAGCGGGAGTACCCAGATACAGAGTACCTGTAATGCCTAAGTTGTACTCCTACATGACCTGTCTGTGCCTGAAGTACCAGTGGTGCCGAAAGGAAACCAGTACTCCCAAAATGGAGTACTTACAGATTCCTGTTCCAGTGCCCTTGCTCTTCCCAAGACTAACCCTGTTACTCGAGACTCTTCCTTCCCTGGCATGTGTCATGACTAGTTCCTTGACTTGGAGCAGATTACGAACCACCACCGGATGCCCGTCATGGTCAGTAACTAAGATGAAGAGTTGCTTATCTCCATGATGGGTTTGAAGGGCAGGGAGGGAGCCTGAGGACAGGTGGGTGGGGGAAACGGGCATGAAAGTGGGGGTCAGGCGATCCTATGAACCTGCTGCATGTGTTCACCGTGAGCCTTTGGAAAGGAAAAGTGGAAGATGCTGATGCCTGCCTAGCAGGCAAGCTGCAGACCCTAGAAAATTGTGCACCTTCACCTTTTCCATATTCCCGGTCCTGACAGGTGGTGGAACAATGCCATCCTCAAGCCCGCTGCAAGCTGGTATTTTCCTTTCAAGACAACCCATGCTTCAGGAACAGACATATCGTTGAGGAGTACCTCTTGGGAATGTCTGGTGCGACCTGGCTCCCAGGGTGGTGTGGCTGGGTGGGAGATGGGGTCGGATGCACAGCCTACCTGAATCTTTGCTGTCTCCCCTGCCCTCCTTCAGGATATAGGGCATGTACGTTCTCTCCGGTCCACTGCTTCTGTGAGGATGGATGGGGAGCTCCCAATCTCAGGCCAGACACCAGCAGCGTGAACATCCTCAACAGGTTCATGGACCACAACTCTGTAGGATGTAACAGGATGGCTGAGGTGAAATTCATCTGGGCCTCCCCAGAATGGACGATTTTTGTTGGTGTTCTTGGCTAGCCATGGGAGGGCTCAGGCCTGGTCATCCATATGCTGTCCTCCCATGCTCCTCACCAGCAGATCATTGTCGAGAGCCTGTGAGTCAATCCCGGGCAGTATTACCTTCAAGAGGGAGGTCCTGCCATGATAGGACAAGACACAGAGGTTGTGAGGGGGTCAGGAGGGGAGGCCTGAAGGGAGATTGCTGTAGAGGCCAGGAATCTCTCCTCTCCCTGGTGGGGAAGCTCAGGCTCATGCAGCCTGGATGCAGAGCCTGGGTTAACGTCATGAGGGTAGCAGGTGGCAGGCTGAGACTGGAGGTTTGGGGACTTCATGTGTCCTAGTCTCATTCAGAGAAGCTCTGCTTATAGCACACGAGACCCAGGTGATTCTCACAAAGGCAGGATGAATTGAGCACCTTTGTTGGCATCATCCTTCCCTGGGTCCTGCTGCTCACAGGGTCGCTGGGGGTTCTTCAGTGTGAACCCGAGGATTCAGGGTGCCAGAGCCCTGAGACTTGGCAGCACGCTGGGGCCATCGGGGATCACAGGCAGCAGGTGGCCCACCAGTCAAGGAGGCTGCCTTCTTCCACAGGAATGCAGTGGAGGAATGAGCGGCCCTGGAGGAGGGAGAGGTGGTGCAGTCCGGCAAATGTTCCAGCTGCTGGTGGAAGACATCATTGAGAAGGTTGAAGTGGTGGTGGAGGAGGAGCAGAGGAATGTGCCCTCGTAGGAGCAGGAGGAGAAGCCGGAGGAGCAGGCCCAAGAATATCCAAGGACAGGAGCCTTTAGGGACCAGCCCCCACTGGAGGTGCTGGAGGCATTGGCAGCCCTGCAGGTAGAGCTGAGCTCCACAAATGAGAAACCCCCAAAGCCACATCCAACATTTTGCCTCTCAGCACCACCTCACAAGCAGAGGTGGCAAAGGCCTCAGAGGTTTCAGGCTCAGGTTGTGGGAACAGGCTCAGATCTGCTTTTTAAGTCATGCAGGTCAGGTCATGCAAGTGCTTCTGGCCAGAGTGAATTTTCTGTTAAAAACCGATTGTCTGGGGAACAGACGGGCTTGGGTGGAGCTGAGCCCAGGGGGGCTGGGAGTCCATGCTCAGAAACCCTGTCTGTCTCTCTCTTGTCTCTGCCTTCTCATCTGGTTAAGCCCCAGTCTGCCGCCTGACACCACCTTTCCTGTGCACCTTCACACTCAGACTGTCCATTCAGCGACAGATATTTGTTTGACACCTGACTCTGACCAGATTATGTTCCAGGCATGGGACAGCTGTGAGAAGACTGACAATAACCCCAGTACTTCTGGAGCAGAAAATCTACCAGAGGCCAAACCCTCCCTGGTGGCTCAGACGGTAAACCCTCCTACCTCACCCCAATTCCCAGCCCTAGGCTGCAGGGCCACTCCTCTTTCACCCCTCCCAGTCCTGATGCTCTTTACTGTCCTGAGAAGCCTCCGTGGACCTACAGGTATGTGCAATGCAGTCGCTCTGCTGACCCCCTAACCACCACCCAGAAGCCCGCAGGGAACCCCTGGGTGGGCACCTTCCATTGTTCCCGGGGATTGGCAGGACACATGGATTCTGGCCCTTGCCATTGCAGGCTAATATGGTTAGAACAACTCAGTTTATTTAAGTTTGTAAATAAGTACACTTACCCATAGAGAAAATCTGTTCATGTTAGACATGAAGCGACAACTGCTTGTGGGTGGATGGGGAGCTTCTCTGCCTTCTCTGGTATTCCCTAAGACAGTGAGGCAGTGTAGCCTCAGTTCCTGGGCACTGCCCTGCTGCACAACCATCCAGGCCCTGCTCACCCTGGTCAGACACGCCACTGAGCACACAGCACCCAGGAGACCAGCTGGTGGCCCCTCTGCACTGCCCCTTTCATTTCCCAGTTGCACAGACCTAGTTGACCACTTCCCTGGGCTCCTGACACCAGGCCAGGTGAAGGCACTTACTGGCAAGCTGTCCTCTGACACTGAAGGTTACTGGAAGAAGAGGGGCCCGGAGAGCTTCTACCCATACGTGGGCATGAGGGCCAGATAGGTGGAGCCTTGAGTTGCACTTTGAACTGCAGGCCGGTTCTTCCCCCACCCCCAATCCCAATGTGCACCTGCTCTGAGGCCCCAGCCTTGACCACTCCATGCCCAGGCCTCCCAACCCCAAGGTCAGGGTACTCACCCCCTGTGGAAAGAGGATCACCCAAGCCCCTCCAGTTCCCTGTCCCCTTCACCTAACCTGTTCAGGGTGTCCTAACCTTTAGGAAACTCCAGGCCCAGGGGTCCCTCAAAATGAGTGCTTCACCTGGGGAGGCCCCATACCCACCCACAGTGCCCCAGCTGGCCTTGGGTGTCCTGTCCACCGATTCCAGCCCTGGGATGCTGGGTCCAGGGCAGCATTGGTCCAGGCTCTGAGAACTCCCAGTGTCATGTCTGCCTGCAGATCATTTTTACCATCACAGACGAGACCCACAAGTTACTGGGCTACCACTGCTGAGCCCGTGGTCTTACATCACACACTAAGGGAGCTAGTGGCCGACCAGCAGTCAGCCTGTGAGCCTGGACATGGTGCTAAGGCAGACCAGGCCACCTGCAAGCAGCAGGGCGGGCATGTTCCTCATGGACACCAGGGTCACTCTTTCCCTGGGACATTCTGGCCACATGTCACAGGGGCAGGTGTCACTCAGGCTTCAATAAAGTTGCTGCTGGTGCCTGCTAGTTGGCTACAGTCACAGGTAATGCCAACAGGAGCTGCCCCAGGGGCATGGAGGTGAATGCATGAGCACAGGGTTGGGCTAGGGGAACCACTGGGCGTACTGGGAGCTCTTCTCCACACAGCCACACAAGGACACACAGCTCACGTGAAAAAGTAAAGTCTTCCACTCTTTCCCCATGAATTTGCCATGAAGTGATGGGGCCAGATGCCATGATCCTAGTTTTCTGAACATTGAGCCTTAAGCCAACTTTTTCAGTCTCTTTTTTCATTTTCATAAAGAAGCACTTTAGTTATGTTTCACTTTCTGCAATAAGGATGGTGTCATATGTATATCTGAGGTTACTGATATTTCTCCCCACAATCTTGATTCCAGCTTGTGTTTCACCCAGGCCAGTGTTTTTCACAATGTACTCTGCATATAAGTTAAATAAGCTGGGTGACAATATACAGCCTTGACATACTTCTTTTCCTATTAGAAACCAGTCTGTTGTTCCATGACGAGTTTGATCTGTTGCTTCCTGACCTGGATACAGATATCACAAGAGGCAGCTCCGGTGGTCTGGTATTCCCATTTTTCAGAATTTCCCACAGGTTATTGTGATCCACACCGTCTAAGCCTTTGGGCTAGTCAATAAAATAGAAATAGAGGTTTTTCAGAAATTCTTGATTTTTTGATGATCCAGGGGATGCTGGCCATTTAATCGCTGGTTCCTCTGCCTTTTGTAAAATCAGCTTGAACCTCTGGCAGTTCATGGTTCATGTATTGTTGAAGCTTGGCCTGGATAATTTTGAGCTTACTTTGCTACTGTGTGCAGTGAGTGTAATTGTGTAATAGTCTGAGCATTCTTTGACAGTGCCTTTCTTTGTGATTTGAATGAAAACTGACCTTTTCTCATCCTGTGGCCACTGCTGAGTTTTCCAAATTTGCTCGCATATTGAGTGCAGTACTTTGACAGCAACATCGTTTAAGAATTGAAATAACTCAACTGGAATTCCATCACCCCCAATAGCTTTGTTCATAGTCATGTTTCCTATGGTCCACTTGGCTTCACATTCCAGGATGTCTGGCTCTCAGTGAGTGATCACACCATCGTGATTATCTGGGTCGTGAAGATCTTTTTTGTATAGTTTTTCTGTGTATCTTTGCCACCTATTCTTTATATCGTCTGCTTCTCGTCGGTCCATACCATTTCTGTTCTTTATTGAGCCCATCGTTGCAAGAAACTTTCCCTTCATATCTCTGATTTTCTTGAAGAGATCTATACACATTCTCATTCTATTGTTTTCCTCTTTCTTTGCACTGATCACTGAGGAAGGCTTTCTTATCTCTTTTTACTACTCTTTGGAACTTAATTCAAATGGATATATCTTTCCTTTTGTCCTTTGCTTTTCACTTCTCTTCTTTTCACAGTTATCTATAAGGCTTCCTCAGACCACCATTTTGCCTTTCTGCATTTCTTCTTCCTGGGGATGGTCTTGGTCATTGCTTCCTGTACAATGTCACGAACCTCCATCCCAAGTTCATCAGCCATTCTGTCAGATCTAGTCCCTTAAATCTCTTTCTCAATTCCACTGTATAATTTTAAGGGATTTCATTTAGGTCATACCTGAATTATGTAGTGGTTTTCCCTACTTTATTCAAATTAAGTCTGAATTTGGGAATAATCAGTTCATGATCTGAGCCACAGTCAGCTCCTAGTCTTGTTTTGCTGACTGTATAGAGCTTCTCCATCTTTGGCTGCAAGAATGTAATCGATTTGATTGGGGTGTTGATCATCTGGTGATGTCCATGTGTAAAGTCTTCTCTTGGGTTGTTGGAAGAGAGTGTTTCATATGACCAGTGTGTTCTCTTGGCAAAACTATTTTTGCCTTTGCCTTGCTTCATTCTGTACTCCAAGGCCAAAGTTACCTGTTACTCCAGATGTTTCTTGACTTCCTACTTTTGCATTCCAGTCCCCTAAAATGAAAAGGACATCTTTCTTTTGTGTCAGTTCTAACACGACTTGTAGGTCTTCACAGAACAATTCTACGTCAGCTTCTTCAGTATTACTGGTCGGGGCACAGACTTTCATTACTATGATATTGAATGGTTTGCCTTGGAAATGAACAGACATCATTCCATCATTTTTGAGATTGCATCCAAGCACTGCATTTTGGACTATTTTTTTGACTATGATGGCTACTCCATTTCTTCTAAGGGAAATCTCACCCACAGTAGTAGATATAATGATCATCTGAGTCAAATTCATCCATTCCAGTCCATTTTAGTTGCTGATTGCTAAAATGTTGATGTTCACTCTTGCCATCTCCTGTTTCACCACAAGCAATTTGCCTTGATTCATGCATCTCCCATTCCAGGTTTCTATGCATTATTGCTCTTTACAGTATTTGACGATGCTTTCATCACCACTCACATCCACAACTGGCTGTTGTTTTTACTTTGGCTCTGTCTCTTCATTCTTTCTGGAGTTATTTCTCCACTGATCTCCAGTAACATATTGGGCACCTACCGACCTGAGGAACTCAGCTTTCAGGGTCCTATCTTTTTGCCTTCCATAATGTTCATGGGGTTCTCAAGACAAGAAAACTGAAGTGGTTTGCCATTCCCTTCTCCTGTGGCCACCGTTTATTCGGAACTCTCCACCATGACCCATCCATCTTGGGCAGCCCTACGTGGCATGCCTGATAGTTTCATTGAGTTAGACAAGCTGTGGTCCATATGATTAGGCCACTCCTTACTTGAACATGGAGTATCTCCCCACAACCGCCACTCCTGACCTTGGGCATAGGGTATTTCCTCACGATCTCCACTCCTGATCTTGGACGTGGGATATCTCCTCTCAGGTGCTCACTGCTCCAGCGTGCCACAGCCACTGCTTGCTGCTGATGCTGTGTGGTGGAAATAAAACTGAAAGTTCTGGGATAAACGTGCTGATTATAGAACACATTTAATCCAGCTTTCTTCAAAATACCAATGACAAAAATACTTCACATTTGTTTCACACTTCAGTTCATATCATGTTTTTGTCTGTAGTCTTTTCAGTGTTGCTTTCTAATAACCAGTTTCACTGTTTTTTCAATAAATCCTCTGGCCTACTTCTTCAGCAACTCTGGTCGGACCTCTGTCTCTGGGACTGACGTAGGGCCCTCAGCTCCTTGGAGGCAGATTAACCCCAGCCCCCCAGGCCCACTTTCCAGAGTTGTAACAATCGTTAAGAGCACTCCATCCCTCCCACATATCTGAAAGCAGACAGCTGTGTCTAGAACTCAGCAAGTACCACAGTCTAGACCCCAAAGCTCCTGGCAAATATGGGGCAGGACAGACAGAGGGCAGGCAGACAGGTGTTAGGCAGTGTCCACGGCCAGGTCTGGGAACCATGGTTCCTGCCCAGACCTCGCATAAACCCAAAGTTTTCTGACCCACATCCCCTCCTGGCCAGCCTTTCCATTCCTGTGTCCTCGGAGGTCTCTGCCTATGTTGTCTTTTCCCAAATCTGGCTTTTTTTTTTTGCTTTCTAATAACCAGTTTCACTGTTTTTTCAATAAATCCTCTGGCCTACTTCTTCAGCAACTCTGGTCGGACCTCTGTCTCTGGGACTGACGTAGGGCCCTCAGCTCCTTGGAGGCAGATTAACCCCAGCCCCCCAGGCCCACTTTCCAGAGTTGTAACAATCGTTAAGAGCACTCCATCCCTCCCACATATCTGAAAGCAGACAGCTGTGTCTAGAACTCAGCAAGTACCACAGTCTAGACCCCAAAGCTCCTGGCAAATATGGGGCAGGACAGACAGAGGGCAGGCAGACAGGTGTTAGGCAGTGTCCACGGCCAGGTCTGGGAACCATGGTTCCTGCCCAGACCTCGCATAAACCCAAAGTTTTCTGACCCACATCCCCTCCTGGCCAGCCTTTCCATTCCTGTGTCCTCGGAGGTCTCTGCCTATGTTGTCTTTTCCCAAATCTGGCTTTTTTTTTTCTTATTTTTTTTTGGGGGGGGGCTGGAAAAGCCAAAGGACAGAGAAGCCTGGTGGGCCACAGTCCATATGTTCACAACGAGTCTAAGTTGACTCAGCCAGGAAACAACAACAACAAATAAACAATAAAGTGAAGGAAGGTTAAAACACACACACACACACACACACACACACACAAAGGAATGAAAAATCCTGTTACTGTAATTGAGGACCTGCCATCACCCTAAGAAAGTTTCGGATGAACACACAGTTGGAAACTGTACTGTGTTCCTATATCCTACCATACACACTCCTGCTATAATCTGACAGCAAGGACTTGTCAAATAACAATAATTATCATGATAATCAGGCTCTGCTACTCATCACTATACTCTGCATTTTCCACACATATTTGTGAAATATTTAATCAGTGCCAGCAAGCATTTTCTAAGGGTTTCCTTGGGGGCTCAGACAGCAAAACATCTGCCTGCAATGCAAGGGACCTGGCTTTGATCTTTTGATGGGCAAAATCTCATGAGCAAGGAAGTGACTGATGGCTAATGACTTCAGGACTTTTGATCACTAGAGAACTCCTGGACCCATAGAATATTAAAAGGTGAGTGTTCTTCCAAAAGCCTCCATCTCAACCCTAAGACTAAGTCACACTCCAAAGTCAGCAAGTTGTAGTGCCAAACACCTCTCACCTATCCTTCAGCCAGATAGGGGTGCAGCCTTGCACATCAGCAGACTGGCTGCTCAATGCCATACTGAACCCATACATTCCAAACCACACTAGTGGACACAGCCACTGCCTTTCAGAAAGACACAATCTAGCTCCACCTACCAAAACACACACACAATTTCCCCAAACCAGAAAACCATCACATGGCATTGGTACAATCCCACTTAGGAGAGATAGACTCCA
Source organism: Oreotragus oreotragus (assembly GCA_006410675.1). Classification (NCBI taxonomy): domain Eukaryota; kingdom Metazoa; phylum Chordata; class Mammalia; order Artiodactyla; family Bovidae; genus Oreotragus; species Oreotragus oreotragus. The sequence continues at coordinate 24,726 of SJYX01020778.1, forward strand.
TATTTAAGAGGAACTAAAGCCTTTCAACCAAGAAAAGGATCACAAACACAGTAAATTAAACAAAATGAAATGACAGAGAACCATCCAGGAGATGAAGGAACATGGCTAAAACCCAAAGGACTGAACACCAGAAATTAACAAATGAGACCTAGGTAACTTAAAAGCTCCACGTATATGCCTTCTCCCTGCTTGATCATAAACAAGCTCTCCCACCCACCAGTCAACCACAGCTTAACTCTTGTCGCTTAGGAACACATAGATTGGCCCTGGCCCAATGCATTCATACCAGGTCAGCAAACAGACCACCCCTGCTTCATCCATGCCAGGTCAGTGCAGAGACCACCCCACATCCATCAATGCCAAGTCAGCACACAACCACCCCATATATGTCAATGCCAGGTCAGTGCACAGACCACCCCACCTCCATCCAAGCCGGGTGAAAACACAGACCACCCCCATCCCTTCCATGCCAGTGCACTGAACAACCCAGATTCATCCATGCCAGGTCAACCCACAGACCATGCAAGCTCCACCCATGCCAGGTAAAAACTCAGACCACCCCAGCTCCATCCATTCCAGCTTAGTGCAGAGACTCCTCACTCCATCCATGCCAAGTCAGCACACAGACCACCCTAACTCCATCCATGCCAGATCAGCACTCAGAACACCCCAGCTGCATCCACGTCAGGTTAGCACACAGACCACCCCACCTCCATCCATGCGAGGTCGGCACACAGAACACCCCAGGTCCATCCATTCCAGTCGGTTCACACACCACTCGTCCTCCAGATGTCCCAACCTTGGGATTTGACTGAGAATCCTGAGGGAGTTAGACATTGGAAGCTATTGGGATTTGATTATAGAACTTCCACAGGAAACATGGCAACACCCTTATGGCAGAAAGTGAAGAGGAGCTAAAAAGCCTCTTGATGAAAGTGAAAAAGGAGAGCAAAATGAAGCTTGTGTTTCATCCAGCCTACCATTTCGCATGCCATTTGCTTAAATATTAAATAAGCAGGGTGATGAAATACAGCCTTGATGTACTCCTTTCCCGATTTGCAACCAGTCTCTTCTTCCATGTCCAGTTCTAACTGCCGCTTCTTGACCTGCATACAGATTTCTCAGGAGGCAGGTCAGGTGTTCTGAATTCCCATCTCTTTCAGAATTTTCCACAGTTTTATTGTGATCCACACAGTCAAAGGCTTTGGCATAGTCAATAAAGCAGAAATAGATGTTTTTTCTGGAACTCTCTTGCTTTTTCCATGATCCAGGTGGTGTTGGCAATTTGATTTCTGGTTCCTCTGCCTTTTCTAAAACCAGCTTGAACATCTGAAGTTCATGGTTCACGTATCACTGAAGCCTGGCTTGGAGAATTTTGAACATTATTTACTAGTGTGTGAGATGAGTGTAATTGTGCGGTAGTTTGAACATTCTTTGGCATTGCTTTTCTTTGGGATTGGAACGAAAACTGACCTTTTCCAGTCCTGTGGCCACTGCTGAGTTTTCCAAATTTGTTGGCATATTGTGGGCAGCACTTTCACATCATCTTTCAGGATTGGAAATAATTCAACTGGTATTCCATCACTACCCCTAGCTTTGTTCATAATGATGCTTCCTGAGGCCCACTTGACTTCACATTCCAGATGTCTGGCTCTAGGTGAGTGATCACACCATCGTGATTATCTGAGTCTTGAAAATCTTTTTTGTACAGTTCTTCTGTGTATTCTTGCCACCTTTTCTTAATATCTTCTGCTTCTTTTAGGTCCCTACCATTTATGTCCTTTATTGAGTCCATCTTTGCATGAAATGTTCCTTGGTATTTCTCATTTTCTTGAAGAGATCTCTAGTCTTTCCCATTCTATTGTTTTCCTCTGTTACTTTGCATTGATTGCTGAAGAAGGTTTTCTTATCTCTCCTTGCTATTCTTTGTAACTCTGCATTCAAGTGGGTATATCTTTCCTTTTCTCCTTTGCTTTTCACTTCCCTTCTTTTCACAGCTATTTGTAAGGCCTCCTCAGACATCCAGTTTGCTTGGTTCAATCCCACTCAGGAGAGGTAGACTCCATAGTTAAGAGGAACTACAGCCTTTCAACCAAGAAAAATATCACAAAACAGTAAACTGAACAAAACGAAATGACAGAGACACATCCAGCAGATGAGGGAACATGGCTAAAACCCAAAAGACTGAACACCAGAAATTAACAAATGAGACCTAAGTAACTTAAATGCTCCAGGTATATGTCTCCTCCCTGCCTGATCATAAACAAGCTCTTCCACCCATCAGTCAACCACAGCTTAACTCTTTTCACTTAAGAACACATAGATTGGCCCTGGTCCAATCCATTCATGCCATGTCAGCAAACAGACCACCCCAGCTTCGTCCATGCCAGGTCCATGCATAGACCACCCCAAATCCATCGATGCCAGGTCATCACACAGACCACCCCAGCTCCATCTGCCTGGTCAGCACACAGACTACCCCTGTCCTTTCCATGCCAGTGCACAGATCGCCCCAGCTCCATCCATGCCAGGTAACCACTCAAACCACCCCAGCTCCATCCATGCCAGGTCAGCACACAGACAGCCCANCGCCCCAGCTCCATCTGCCTGGTCAGCACACAGACTACCCCTGTCCTTTCCATGCCAGTGCACAGATCGCCCCAGCTCCATCCATGCCAGGTAACCACTCAAACCACCCCAGCTCCATCCATGCCAGGTCAGCACACAGACAGCCCACCTCCATCCATGCTATGTGAGCACACAAATCACACCAGCCCCTTCCATGCCAGCGCACAGACCCACCCAGTTCCATCCTTGTCAGGCCACCACACAGACCACCCCAGCTCCACCCATGCCAGGGCAGTGCAAAGACACCCCCCCAGTTCCATCCATGCCAGGTCACCACACAGACCACCCCAGTTCCACCGATGCCAGTTCAACACACAGACCACCCCACCTCCATCCATGCCAGTGCACAGACCACCTCACCTCCATCCACGCCAGGTCAGCACACAGACCACCCTAGCTCCATTCCTTCCAGATCGGTACACACACCACCCCTGCTCCAGATTTCCCAACCTGGGGATTTGGCAAATTGACTGAGAATCCCGAGGGAGTTAGACATTGGAAGACATTGGGATTCGATTATAGAACTTCCACAGGACTTGGGAAACAGACTCATGGAGGGCACAAACAAAACCTTGTGCACACCAGGACCAAGGAGAAAGGAGCAGTGACACCACAAGAGACTGACCCAGACTTGTCTGTGAGTGCCCAGGGGCCTACGGTGGAGGCGTGGGTCAATCGTGGCCTCCTGCAGTGTGAGAGGCACTGGAGCCTTTTGAAGGAGGTCATCATTGTCTTCATTACCTCCACCATATTTTTGTCTCAGGTAAAACAACAGGGAGGGCCACAGTCCCGCCCATCAACAGAAATCCTTGTTGATGGGAATTTAATATTTATAAGTTCCACACGTTTCTAAGTAAACAACAACTGATCCCCTGGAGTCTCCTAGGCGTGGTCATCAAAAAACTGTTCATAACTGGGTAGACCATCACAAAGCCAATTTTAACAGGTATCTTTAACTCACTTTAAAATATCACATGAAAAGATGTGAAAATTGCTAAGTACTAGGGAAGGGTGTTCGGTTTCACCTCACACCAATCAGAATAGTGATTGTCAAGCACTCTACAATGGTTAAATCTGCCCGATGCCATCAAGAAAAGGGAACCATCCACCTCCATTGCTAAAATAAAAATAGGAGAAAGCCACTATGGAGGAAAGTGTGGATGTGCAACAATAATGAAAGTGAGAATGGAATTATAATATCCCTCAAGCCATACACAAATATAAACTTCAAAGAAGATAAAGATCTAAGTGTTGGACTGATACTATGCAATTTTGAGGACAATATAGGGGGAACATGCTCCAACATTATGTCCACCAAGTGTTCCCAGAGTAATGAAAAATGAACCAAAAGTAAGAAAACAGGATGGAATGAACCTTAAAAGCATTTGCACAGCAATGGAACCGTAAATGAAAGAGAAAGACAGTCCCCAGAATGGGAAAAAAAATATTTGCAAGCAAATATGTCCATAAGGAATAAAGAAGATGGGGTACATAGAAGATGAACCATCACTTAGCCATAACAACAGGGAAGAATGTCATGAGAGGCTTCAGGGAATAAAGTAGAGGTGATCATAGCAAGTGAGGTGAGGGAGACAGGGAGGGATATTAGCATAAATTATCACTTGTAGCTGGGATCTAAAAATGGATACAGATGAACTTCTTTACCAAAGAGAAACAGACTCACACACTCAGAAAATAATCAGTGGTCCTCAGAAAGAAAACAAAACAAAACAAAACAATGGACAAGGAGTAATGAACTAATTCAATCTAACATCGGCATCGGGAGGCTAATATTATTAAAAACAACAAAAAACCACCAGGAACCACTGTGTAAACAAGAATCCTATTCAACACTGTAACATCCTATATCAGAAAAGAACCTGGAAGACAAGATATACACATCTATGTACAAGTGAATCAAATTGCTGTCAATCCAAATAAAAAACAAAAAAAAAAACACCCACAACCATCTCATTCAACTACATACATCAATTCAAATTAGGGAATAAAAGTACAAAAAAGAAATCAGAAAAGTGGACTCTACTGTCCTTTGGCCATGGTGACCTGGATTTTGCCACATTTCTGGAGCCTGAGCTGGTTTTAGTCCCAAGCCTGGAGGGTCTCAGTGTAGACGGAGCTGGGAGCATGGGGCAGGAAATGTGACCCCACAATGGACCTGGGTTATCTCTTTCCTTGTGCATGAGCATCCAATCTCCAGATACAGGTGGAACCTCCTGCAGATAAACCAAGCTTACATCAGCCAAGAATTGGTGGAGCCTCCAGGCTGGAACAGGTTGGCAAGGTCCCCTGGGAACTCTATGTCCCCTAGGATGGGGTTCCTACCTCCAGTCTCCATCTTTAGGGTCATCTACAGATGACAGCACCCTCTGCTGAGTGGTGTCCCCAAATTGGGCTGTGTCCTAGGAACCCTGGGTAAGGGGGAATGAGAAATGAGACTCAAGCCTTGGCACATTCCACTCTATCTGACAATCAATGAACAGAGTTATCCATGAACCTCAATGATTGAGGTCCAGAGTGGGGCAGGAAGCAATGTTGTTTCCTTAGAACTGTCTTCCAGAAAGAAAAAAACAACTTTAAACCTAATGCTGCTTGGCTCTTCATATTCACAAGGCCTTTGGGACTGTAAATCACCCCTCCCTTCCAGTCATGTCCCGGCATAGATCATCACACAGTTATTCAAAACAGGGCCATCTTTCAAGAAAACAATGTCAAGAGGTTAACTGTAGTCACTCTGTACAATATAAGAAAGCACAGTTGGTCCAGTTCATTATGTATTCAGTTCAGGTGCACAGTTGTGTCTTACTCTTTGCAATCCCATGGACTGCAGCACACCACTATGTATTAAACCCACACAAATCAAAACTCCCATGAAAAATCCCCTCCCACAGGTCAGAGTGGCCACTGTCTAAAAATCTACACAGAATAGGGGCTGCAGAGGATGGAGGCAAAGGGGACTCTCCTACATTTTCAGTGGGGATGCAAATGGTGTGGGAACTATCTAAACCAGCAAGAAGGTTCTTTTTTGACTAAACACTCAGAAACCAAATGGCCCAAAAATCCCATGTCTGGGTTCAGACCCAGAGAAATAAGATTTCATATTGCCCCGTGCACCTTGTTTTCAGGGCAGCAGGACTGGCAATGGCCACGAACTAGAATTGTTGCTGACCAAAATCATGGCTTTCTCTGCCCAGTGAAGCAAAATAAAAAATACAGAGACAGAGTTTGAAGGAGATATGAAGGCAGCTTTTATTCTCAAGCCAACAAAGAGGGGAACACAGAGGGGAACACATGCCTCAAGGACTGAGTACCCTGCCATCCTCTGCTTAAAAAGAGTCTGCTGCTGCTGCTGCTAAGTCGCTTCAGTCATGTCCGACTCTGTGCGACCCCATAGAATGCAGCTCACAAGGCTCCTCCGTCCCTGGGATTCTCCAGGCAAGAACATTGGAGTGGGTTGCCATTTCCTTCTCCAATGCAGGAAAGTGAAAAGTGAAAGTGAAGTCGCTCAGTCATGTCTGACTCATAGCGACCCCATGGACTGCAGCCTACCAGGCTCCTCTGCCCATGGGATTTTCCAGGCAAGAGTGCTGGAGTGGGTTGCCATTGCCTTCTCCTAAGAAGAGTCTAGAGGCTTATATAAGGGAAGGGCTCACAGCCAGGTGTCAGTGATGAGGAGCAAAGTGGGTTTCGTCGTGCATTTTTTCAAAGACAGTCTTAGACTGAAGTCAATAACCTAGTAAGTGACTCTGGCAGTTGATGTGGCTCGGCGGCCTTCTTTCTGATATGCAAGTACAAGGGGAAGGGTGTTGTAAGGGTAACCACCAGACAGGTGATGAATTTAGCATAGAGTCCAAGAAAAACATGTTACTCATAGCTCCTGCAGAGTTAGGGAGAAGTAAAGCAAACTTAGTCAAAAATATTCAGAGTTATGAGTAGTTAATGTAAAAAAAAACAAAAAAACTAGAAATGTTCAGGCCTGCTAACTCTTTTCTTGATCTCATTGTATTATCAGTCACTTCAGTCATGTCTAACACTTTGTGACCCCATGGACTCTAGCCCGCCAGGCTCCTCTATCCATGACATTCACCAGGCGAGAATCCTGGAGTGGGTTGCCATGCCCTTCTCCAAGGGATTTTCCTCACCCAGGGACTGAACGTACGTCTCCTGCATTGGAAGCTGGATTCTCTAATGGCTGGGCCACCAGGGAAGCCCTCCCTGCAACATATTCTACGAAGTTATTCATCAACAGGAAAATGAAGTCAGAGTGGTGCACCTCTGCACTGGAATGCTGCCCAGACCTGAATCACAACGGAAAAATGCCAGTGACAACAGCATGGATGGATAGAGTGAATACCATACAAAGTGAAGGAAGGCCGATAGAGAAACACAAATTACAAAAGGTATCACTGACAGGTATCTTCTTGAAATTAATGCAAATGTAGGCTATTACACAGTACAGACTCACAAACTTAGAAAACTAACTTATGATTATTTTTTAAAAAGTTAGGGATGCAGGATAAATGAAGAGTTTGCAATGAAGAAACAGGCGTTAACATACATCAGACAGATAATTAGGAAAAACAGTGTTGAATAGCAAAGGGCAGCCTACTGGAGACACTGTACTCCTCTCTCTGGGGAAAATGAACCCAAAAAAGTTAATAAATGTCTGTGTATCTCTGAATCCAGCTCCTGTACACCTGAAACAATCACAGTATCATAAATCAACCCTACTTCAAAATAAAACAATAATGAATGCACAAAAAATGAAATTTACAACAGATTGTTCTATGACCCAAGCCGCAGAGTCATAGAAATAAAAGCAAAAACAAACAAATGGGACCTAACCAAAGTTAATAGCTTTTGTACAACGAAGAATAGTATGAGCCAGGAGAAAATAAAGCCTTCAGAATCGGACAAAATAATAGCAAACAAAGCAACTTAAAAAGAAGTAATCTCAAAAATATACAAGCAGCTCCTACAGCTCAATTTCAGAAAAATAAATGAACCACTCAAAAAATGGGCCAAAGATGTAAACAGCTATTTCTCCAAAGAAGACATACAGATGGCAAGCAAACACATGAAAAGATGCACAACATCACTCATTATCAGAGAAATGCAAATCCAAGCCACAATGAGGTATCATCTCACACCAGTCACAATGGCTCCTATCAAGAAGTTTACAAGCAATAAATGCTGGAGAGGGTGTGGAGAAAAGGGAACTCTCTTACACTGTTGTGAAGAATGAAACTAGCCCTGCCACTAGGGAGAACAGGGTGGAGATTCCTTAAAACCTGGAAACAGAGCTGTCATACGACCCAGCAAATCCACTGCTGGGCATACACACTGAGGAAACCAGAATGAAAAGAACTGGGACAGCCCTCCATTGGNGTGTGCTGCAATTCATGGGGTTGCAAAGAGTTGGACATGACTGAGTGACTGAACTGAACTGAACTGAATAATGAGTGACGTTGAGCATCTTTTCAAATGTATTAGCCATCTGTATGTCTTCAATGGAGAAATGTCTCTTTGGGTCTTTTGCCCACTTTTTCATTGGGTTGTTTGTTTTTCTGTTACTGAATTATATAAGCTGCTTGTATATTTTGGAAATTAATCCTTTGTCAGTTGTTTCATTTGCCATTTTTCTCTCCCATTTTGAAGGTTGCCTTTTCACCTTGTTTATAGTTTCCTTTGCTGTGAAAAAGCTTTTAAGTTTAATTAGGTTCTACTTGCTTATTTTTGTTTTTATTTCCATTACTCTAGGAGGTGTGTCGGAGGATCTTGCTGTGATTTATGTCAGAGAGTGTAGACTTTGTTAATATTGTTTTGATTTTGCATCAATGTTAATGAAAAAATTGGTCTATTATTTTTATTTTATGTCTTTGTCAATTAAAGATCTCTTAAATGTGTCTCTTGAAAAGCATTACAAGCTGTTCCCTATTTGTGTGTTCCCTGGAAGAATCTGTACAATATTGTTGTTATGTCTTTCTCAAATGTTTGAAAGAATTCACCAGTAAAACTATCGATGCCTAAGAATTAGATTATGAAAACATTCTAATTAGGAATCAAAGTTTAAAAATACATATCTGATTTTTAATTTTTTCTATTTNCTGGAAGAATCTGTACAATATTGTTGTTATGTCTTTCTCAAATGTTTGGAAGAATTCACCAGTAAAACTATCGATGCCTAAGAATTAGATTATGAAAACATTCTAATTAGGAATCAAAGTTTAAAAATACATATCTGATTTTAAATTTTTTCTATTTTATCTTATGAAAAATTTAACAAGAGAATTTTGATTTATTAATCCATCTCATCCAAATTATCAAATTTATCAGAGAAAATGTTTATAATATCACCTCATTTGATGTACTATGATCTATACATTTTTATTTCTGAAAATTTGTGGCTTCTTTTTTTCTACATCAATCCTGTGATATTTATCAATTTTATGAATTTTATCAAAATACCAACTTTTGTTGATTCTTCTTTATTATTTCTGTCCTTATATTCTTTTTCTTCTTTTTTAATTTAAATTTATTTATTTTAATTGGAGGCTAATTACTCTGCAATATTATATGTATTACAATATTGTATGTATTACAATAATGATGTGTGGTTTTGCCATACATCAACATGAATCCACCACGTGTTCCCCATACTGAACCCCCCTCACCCCTCCCTCCCCGTACTATCCCTCTGGGTCATCCCAGTGCACCAGCCCCAAGCATCCTGTATCCTGCATCGAACCTGGACTGTATTCTTCTTAGTTTATATTTACTTTTTGTTATCTTGCTTCTTCAGTTGTAAGTTTAAGTAAATTTATATTTAGTCTTTTTTCTTTTCCAAAACGCAGTTGACCCTCAAACAATGAAAGGGTTAGGGGAGGTGATGACCAAAACCATTCCAAAGAAAAAGAAATGCAAGAAGGTAAAATATTTATCTGAGGAGCCCTTACAAATAGCTGAGAAAAGAAGGGAATTGAAAGGCAAAGAAGCAAGTGAAAAACATACCCAACTGAATGCAGAGTTCCAAAGAATAGCAAGGAGAGATAAGAAAGCCTTTCTTAGTGAGCAATGCAAAGACATAGAGGAAAACAATGAATGGGAAAGACTAGAGATCTCTTCAAGAAAATTAGAGATACCAAGGGAATATTTCCTGCAAAGTTGGGCAATAAAGGCCAGAAATGGCAAGGACCTAACAGAAGCAGAAAAAATTAAAAAGAAATGGTAAGAATACACAGAAGAACCATATAAAAAAGGTCTTAATGACACGGATTACCACAGTGGTGTAGTCACTCACTTAGAGCCAGATATTCTAGAGTGTGAAGTCAAGTGGGCCATAGGAAGCATTACTTAAAGTTGGGCAATAAAGGCCAGAAATGGCAAGGACCTAACAGAAGCAGAAAAAATTAAAAAGAAGTGGTAAGAATACACAGAAGAACCATATAAAAAAGGTCTTAATGACACGGATTACCACAGTGGTGTAGTCACTCACTTAGAGCCAGATATTCTAGAGTGTGAAGTCAAGTGGGCCATAGGAAGCATTACTATGAACAAAGCTAGTGGAGGTGATGGAATTCCAGCTGAACTATTTAAATCCTAAAAGATTATGCTGTGAAAGTGTTGCACTCAATATGTCAGCAAATTTGGAAAACTCAGCAGTGGCCCCAGGACTGGAAAAGGTCAGTTTTGATTCCAATTCCAAAGATAGACAATGCCAAAGAATGCTCAAACTACTGTACAATTGCACTTATTTCACATGCTAGCTAGGTAATCCTCAAAATCCTTCAAGGTAGGTTTCAAAACAGTATGCAAACTGAGAATCTCCAGATGTTCAAAATGGACTTAGAAAAGGCAGAGGAACCAGAGATCAAATTGCCAACGTTCCTTAGATCATAGGAAAAAAACAGAGAATTCCATAAAAACATCTACTTCTGCTTCACTGAATATGCTGAATACATTAAAGTCTTTGACTGTGTGGATCACAATGAACTGTAGAAAATTCTTTAAAAGAAGGGAATACCAGATCACCTTACCTGCCTCCTGAGAAACCTATATGTAAGTCAAGAAGCAACAGTTAGAACCATACATGGAACAACTGACAGGTACAAAATTGGGAAAGGAGTACATTAAGACTGTATATTGTCACCTTGCTTACTTAACTTATATGCAGAATATATCATGCAAAATTTTGGGCTGGATGACTCACAAGCTAGAATCAAGATTGTTTGGAGAAATATCAACAACTTCAGATATGCAGATGATACCACCCTAATGGCAGAAAGTGAAGAAAAACTAAAGAGCCTCTTGATGAAGGTGAAAGAGGAGAGTGAAAAAACTGGCTTAAAACTCAACATTCAAGTAACTAAGATCATGGCATCCAGTCCCATTACTTCATTACAAATAGACAAAGCAACAATGGAAACACTGGTGGATTTTATTTTCTTGGACTCTAAAATCACTGCGGACAATGGCTGCAGCCATGAAAAAAGATTCTTGCTCATTGGGAGAAAAGCTATGACAAACCTAAATAGTATATCAAAAAGTAGAGACACCCCTTTGCTGACAAAGGTCCGTATAGGACAGCTTGACAAAGGTCAAAGCTATGGTTTTTCTGTGATTGTGGTTTCAGTCTGTCTACCCTCTGATGCCCTCTCTTAGCACCTCTCTTAAACCACATCACAGAAAACTAGCCAATCTGATCACATGGAGCACAGCCTTGTCTAACTCAATGAAACTGAGCCATGCCGTGTAGGGCCACTCAAGACAGACAGGTCATGGTGGAGAGTTCTCACCAAATGTGGTCCACTGGAGAAGGGAATGGCAAACCACCTCAGTATTCTTGCTTTGAGAACCCCATGAACAGATGAACAATATGAAAATGCAAAAAGATAGGACATTGAAAGATGAATACCCTAGGTTGGTAGGTGTCCAATATACTACTGGAATTCAGTGGAGAAATAATTCCAGAAAGAATGAATGGATGGAGTCAAAGCAAAAACAACACCCTGTTGTGGAAGTGACTGGTGATGGAAGCAAGGACTGTTGCTTCAAAGAGCAATATTGTATAGGAACCTGGAATGTTAGGTCCATAAATTAAGGCAAATTGGAAGTAGTCAAACAGGAGATGCCAAGAGTGAATGTGGACTTTCTAGGAATCAGCAAACTAAAATGGACTGGAATGGGTGAATTTAACTCAGATGACCGTTAAATCTACTACTGTGGCAGGAATCCCTTAGAAGAAATGGAGTNCAATATTGCATAGGAACCTGGAATGTCAGGTCCATGAATCAAGGCAAATTGGAAGTGGTCAAACAAGAGATGGCAAGGGTGAACGTCGACATTCTAGGAATCAGCAAACTAAAATGGACTGGAATGGGTGAATTTAACTCAGATGACCATTATATCTACTACTGCGGGCAGGAATCCCTCAGAAGAAATGGAGTAGCCATCATGGTCAACAAAAGAGTCCGAAATGCAGTACTTGGATGCAATCTCAAAAACGACAGAATGATCTCTGTTCGTTTCCAAGGCAAACCATTCAATATCACAGTTATCCAAGTCTATGCCCCAACCAGTAATGCTGAAGAAGCTGAAGTTGAACGGTTCTATGAAGACCTACAAGACCTTTTAGAACTAACACCCAAAAAAGATGTCCTTTTCATTATAGGGGACTGGAATGCCAAAGTCGGAAGTCAAGAAACAGGCAAATTTGGCCTTGGAGTACAGAATGAAGCAGGGCAAAGACTAATAGAGTTCTTCAAAGAGAACATGCTGGTCATAGCAAACACCCTCTTCCAAAAACACAAGAGAAGACTCTACACATGGACATCCCCAGATGGTCGACACCAAAATCACATTGATTATATTCTTTGCAGCTGAAGATCTATACAGTGAGATAAAACAAGGCTGGGAGCTGACTGAAGCTCAGATCATGAACTCCTTATTGCCAAATTCAGACTGAAATTGAAGAAAGTGGGGATAACCACTAGACCATTCAGGTATGACCTAAATCAAATCCTTTAAGACTATACAGTGGAAGTGAGAAATAGATTTAAGGGACTAGATCTGATGGAGTGCCTGATAAACTATGGATGGAGATTCGTGATATTGTACAGGACACAGGAATCAAGACCATCTCCAAGAAAAAGAAACGCAAAAAAGCAAATGGCTGTCTGAGGAGGCCTTACAAATAGCTGTGAAAAAAGGGAAGTGAAAAGCAAAGGGGGAAATGAAAGATATGCCCATTTGAAAGCAGAGTTCCAAAGAATAGCAAGGAGAGATAAGAAAGCCTTCCTCAGTGATCAATGCAAAGAAATAGAGGAAAACAATAGGATGGGAAAGACTAGAGATCTCTTCAAGAAAATTAGAGATACTAAGGGAATATTTCATACAAAGATGGGCTCACTAAAGGACAGAAATGTTAGGGACCTAACAGAAGCAGAAGATATTAAGAAGAGGTGGCAAGAATACACAGAAGAACTGTACAAAAAAGATCTTCATGACCCAGATAATCATGAAGGTGTGATCACTCAACTAGAGCCAGACATCCTGGAATGTATAGCCAAGTGGGCCTTAGGAAGCATCACTACAACCAAAACTAGTGGAGGTGATAAAATTCCAGTTGAGCTATTTCAAATCCTAAAAGATGATGCTGTGAAAGTGTTGTGCTCAATCTGTCACCAAATTTGGAAAACTCAGCAGTGATCACAGGACTGGAAAAGGGCAGTTTTCATTCCATTCCCAAAGAAAGGCAATATCAAAGAATGCTCAAACTATCACACGATTGCACTCATCTCACATGCTAGTAAAGTAATGCTCAAAATTCTCCAAGTCAGGCTTCAGCAATACATGAACCGTGAACTTCCTGATGTTCAAGCTGGTTTTAGAAAAGGCAGAAGAACCAGAGATCAAATTGCCAACATCCAGTGGATCATTGAAAAAGCAAGAGAGTTCCAGAAAAACATCTATTTCTGCTTTATTGACTGTGCCAAAGCCTTTGACTGTGTGGATCACAATAAACTGTGGAAAATTCTGAAAGAGATGGGCATACCAGACCACCTGACTTGCCTCTTGAGAAACCTATATGCAGGTCAGGAAGCAACAGTTAGAACTGGACATGGAACAACAGACTGGTTCCAAATAGGAAAAGGAGTACGTCAAGGCTGTGTATTGTCACCCTGCTTATTTAAGTTATATGCAGAGCACATCATGAGAAACGCTGGGTTGGAGGAAGCACACACTGGAATCAAGATTGCTGGGAGAAATATCAATAACCTCAGGTATGCAGATGACACCACCCTTGTGGCAGAAAGAGAAGAAAACTAAAAAGCTTCTTGATGAAAGTTAAAGAGGAGAGTGAAAAAGTTGGCTTAAAGCTCACCATTCAGAAAACTAAGATCATGGCATCTGGTCCCATCACTTCATGGCAAATAGATGGGGAAACAGTGGATACAGTGGCTGACTTTATTTTTCTGGGCTCCAAAATCACTGCAGATGGTGACTGCAGCCATGAAATTAAAAAACACTTATTCCTTGGAAGGAAAGCTATGACCAACCTAGACAGCATATTAAAAAGCTGAGACGTTACTTTGCCAACAAAGGTCCATCTAGTCAAGGCTATGGTTTTTCCAGTGGTCATGTACGGATGTGATTGTTAGACTATAAAGAAAGCTGAGCACCAAAGAATTAATGCTTTTGAACTGTGGTGTTGGAGAAAACTCTTGAGAGTCCCTTGGACTACAAGGAGATCCAACCAGTCCATCCTAAAGGAGATCAGTCCTGGGTGTTCATTGGAAGGACTGATGTTGAAGCTGAAACTCGAATACTTTGACCACCTCCTCCGAAAAGCTGACTCATTGGGAAAGACCCTCATGCTGGGAAAGATTGAGGGCAGGAGTGGAAGGGGACAACAGAGGATGAGATGGTTGGATGGTATCACCGACTCAACGGACTTGGATTTGGGTGGACTCTGGGAGTTGGTGATGGACAAGGAGGCCTGGCGTGCTGCACTTCATGGGGTTACAAAGAGTTGGCCACAACTGAGTGACTGATGGTTTTTTACTAGTCATGTGTGGATGTAAGAGTTGGAACATAATGAAGGCTGGGTGCTGAAGAACTGATGCTTACAAACTGAGGTGCCGGAGAAGGCTCTTGAGATTCCCTTGGACAGCAAGGAGATCAAGCCAGTCAATCTTAAAGGAAATCACCCCTGAATAGTCATTGGAAGGACTGATGTTTAAGCTGAAGATCCAATTACTTTGGCAACCTGATGTGAAGAGTCGACTCATTGGAAAAGACTTTGATGCTAAGAAAGATTGAGGGCAGGAGGAGAAGAGGGCAACAGAGGATGAGATAGTTGAATGGTATCACCAACTCGATGGACATGAGTCTGAGCAAGCTCCAGGAGGGGATGATGGACTTGGAAGCCTGGCATGCTGCAGTCCACAGGGTTGCAAACAGTCTGACCCGACTTAGTGACTGAACAACAACAAGAAAGTGGTGTCAACATACACAGTCAAAAATCCGTGTATGACTTTACAGTAATTTTTCTATATCTGGCATTCTGCATCCAGATTCAGCCAGCCATGGATCATGTAGTACCAGTATATGTATTTATTGAATAAAACCCACCTATAAGTGGATTCATACAGTTTAAATCTGTGTTCTTCAAGGGTCAACTATGTAGAAATATATTCTCACCACAGTGGATCTAAACTAGAAATTAGAAACCATTCTGAACTGCCTTATACTGGAAATATTTAAAGATTTTATTGCTGCAGTTTCCTCCTATATTTCCATGTTTTTTCCAGAATTATTTTTCACCTGAAAAATGTCCATTTAGTTTTTCAAAGAGGACTTGCTAGTAACAAAAAAAATCTATTACTTTTTACTTGACTAAAACTATATTTTTCATTTTTAAAGTATAACTTCTGATACAAAATTAGAAGATGGAATTTATTTTCTTTCAATATTCTAAAGATGTCATTTTATTGTCTCCTAGCTTCTATAATTTCTATTGAGAAGTTAAATACCAGTAATTTTTTAAGGCACTGATTTTAAATTTTTTCTTTTTGTACTTGATTTTCAGAAGATTTCATCATTTACCTAGGCATGGTTTTGTTTATCTTCAACTTGAGATTCCCAGACTTTTCTAAATCTCTCAGTTGACATCTTTCATTAGTTTTAGAAAAAGTAAATAGTGATTTCCCCCATTTTCCCTTTTTCCTTCCATGAATTCTATTATATGTATATTAGACCTTAGATCATCCTATATATTTTCACTCACATTTTTAAAATGTTTTCTATATATTTAATTCTGTCTATTTTTAGTGAGTCATCTTTCAATTTACATGTCCTATATATTTCTCTCCTTAATCTACTCTTAGGAACACCCATTGCATGCTGAACTTCAGAGTTATATTTTTTATTTTAGATTATTTATGTTATTTTTTTTACAGAGTATAATTTGTTGAAGAAAATCTCCATACTTGCATCTATTCTTCCCATCTTCTCTAATTTATTTATTTAATACATCAATCATAGTTATTTCAAAGACCTTCATGATAACTCTGATGGCTAGATCATCTATTTATCTCCCACTAGATTTCATCATTTTCTTCTTGATCGTCAGTCATATTTTCATGTTTTTTTGCATGTGTAGCAATATTTTACTGTATGTCAGAGACTGACTATAAGAGAAATGAAGAGAATCTGAATAATACTATCTTTAACCAGAAAAGGTCTCCCCTTTTCTCTAATATGCAGCTCAGGTAAGAGGCTGATCATTTTATCTAATCAGTAATTTACATGAGTCAGAGCTGGATTGCAGAATAAGAATCAGTTTACATCTGTGCCAACCCACTTCCTTGGGAATGGCCATCTGAAGCTTTCTGATAGAGAGCCAAACTGTTCTCTTTATCCTTGATCATGAAATACTTTAGGATTTCCAGCTTTGCCATTCATAAGTTTCCAGCCCAGCTTTTCAGCCTCCACTCTAGACATCTTAATAATCTAGCAAATGTCTTGACTGAGAAACTTAGTGAAGTGATTGAGGTAGGCCCACTCTCCCTGGAGTGGCTTAGATTTCACTTTGTCTTTTTGAAGATTCTGGATTTCCTTCATTATCTCCAGTGCTGCTACAGATCTCTAGAATTAGCCAGCGTCACATTGGGGTAAATTAGCCAAGCATTTGAAGACGTCCCTAAAGTTTCCAATTTGTCTCTCTAGCCTCCTACAACTGCCAAAACAACAACAATTTGCTGGTTTATTTTTTGCTTAGAAGTGGGTTCATGCCTAAATTAAACCCAATTTTCAACCATGTCACAAATCAGTTAAATTCCCCAAAAGGAAAAATCCCCAGGATCCAGCAAATGTCCCTAAGGGTGGGGTGGGAGATGTGTATAAGAGACAGAGAATACACAGAAGAACTGTACAAAAAAGATCTT
>SJYX01020779.1:7456-17575 GCA_006410675.1 Oreotragus oreotragus
CAAAAGAATTCTGTTATCTCCAATATGTCATCTACTAGAACAATATTGCACACAATTTTTTTCATTTTCTTCACTCTGTTCCCATTGGAGAAGGCTAGCATATCTTATCCAGATTTCAGTTCATGCTGAATATTCTTTGAAAAACTGTCCCCAGTTAATTTTACTCCCAGAAGGATAACAGGTTTTTTTCTTTAACATTTGGAAATATGTTAATGCCTGTCAGTCATTATGTTTGTTGGCTTTCACTTTCTTTCTTTCTTCTTTTTTCTTGTTTATTTTTTAAAAGAAGTTCAATATTCTTTAATATAGAGTGCCATAAATTTTAACTTTTTTACCAAAATTGTAGGTATGTATTCATTATAAAGCATGCATCAATCTTGCAAACTAGGCCCTCAGCAGAGTAAGACTTAAGACCCATTTTCTGTCCATTTCTTATTTTAAAAAAGCTAGTCATTGAGTGACTTGTATCTCCAAAATCTGTTAAAGTGCCAAAATCTATAAAATATGAAGTCATTATTAATCCCTATATTAAAAAAATCAGTTGAGTCTCAAAAACAATGCTGAGATAATTCAATGGAAAATAGTCTTTTATATAAATAATGTTTAAACAATAGAGTAGTCATTTTTAAAAATTAATTTTCTTTTTAACAAATAATAATAACTTGAAATTGATTATAAACCTAAATGTAAGATCTAAAATTGTAAAATTGCTAGAAGAAAACAGCATTTTTGTGATCATGTTAGGCAAAGATTTCTTAGGACAAAAAAATATAAAAGTATAAACTGATTAATATTAGAGTTCATGAAAATCAAAAATATTGGTTAACATGCTATGAAAAATGAAAGTGAAAGTGAAGTCGCTCACTCATGTCTGACTCTGTGCAACACTATGGACTGTAGCCTACCACGCTTCTCTGTCCATGGGATTTTCCAGGCAAGAGTACCGGAGTGGGTTGACATACCCTTCTCCAGGGGATCTTCCCAACCCAGGGATTAAACCCAGGTCTCCTGCATTGCAGGCAGACGCTTTACCCTCTGAGCCACCAGGGAAGCCCTACCGTGCTATATAAAGAGTAAAATAAAACCAGAGACTGGGAGGCAATATTTGCAAAAAACATGAATGTGAATGTATTAGTCACTCAGTTGTGTCCGACTCTTTGTGACCCCATGGACTGTAGCCCATCAGGCTCCTCTGTCCGTGGAATTCTCCAGGCAAGAATACTGCAGTAGGGTGCCATTCCCTTCTCCAGGGGATCTTCCCAACCCAGGGATTGAACTTGCATCTCCTGCATTATAGGCAGATTCTTTACCATATGAGCTGCCAGGGAAGCAAAATACCTAGGTAGTCATTTTTTTTATTCCAGGATATGCTCAAACAGTCACAACATTTAAAAAGATAAATTAATTAAAAATGGCTTTATTTAATAACTTTAAAAGTTTTCCCCTCATGAGATGGTATTGTAATACAGAAGAGAGCATTGTGTAAAGTTACAATCATTATCACAATTGAAGAAGCTAGAGATAGAAAACTAACTAAAATACACATAAACCCAGAAATGCATCCTTACTAGCTGGCTGTGCTGTGCTCAGTCATGCCCAAATCTTTGTGACTCCATGGACTATGGCTCACCAGGTTCCTCTGTCCATGGTATTTTCCAAACAAGAATATTAGGTGGATTGCCATTTCCTTCTCCAGGGGATCTTGCCCACCCAGGGATCAAACCAGTTCTTCTGCATTGGCAGGTGGATTCTTTATCACTGGGCCACCAGGGAAGCCCAGAAATATTAAAATATTAAGAAATATTTAGGAATATTTCTAAAAATACATCACAGAGATTTTTAAATTACTTAGGCACACAAAAATACACATATGGCATTTAAGCACATGAAAAGAACCACAGTATCTTTATTTTTAGAGGATGCAAATTAAAATTATGATCAGATGTAATTTGTTATCAACCACAATAGATGAAGATTTAAAGACTGATATTGCCAATCATTGATGATAATGAGGAACATCCAGAACTCTCATACACAGCTGATGAGAGCTTAAAATTGTATGGCCATTAGTGAGAGCAGTTTGAAATTTGTTTTAAAAGTTCATCTTGCACATAACAAATGCCCTAGCATTTCCATGCCTAGTATTTATACAAGAAGAATAAAAACGTTAACGTATGTGAGAGATTTACTCAAATAATCATATCCATATTGTTCTTAATGGTCTAAAATTTTAAATATGTAGTTTTGTTTGAAAATACATTAACATAAGACTTTTATTCCTGAATGCTAAGAATTGGCTGGAACTGCATAGCTTCTGCCTTTTTTGTACAGTGAAAAGTCCCTTCCATTGCTCAGTCTTCACTAGTCTCTACTGTTTCATATTTACTCTCTTGTTTCTGTAATATTTCTGCTCTAATAAGTATTTTAATTATTTCAGATTCAGATGAAAAGCATAATTTTGACATAATGTTCTCTCTGTGCCAGGAGACTGTTAGAATATGTCTCTCTTCTCTGATGGCAGGGTTAGGAAAGTGCTGGCAGAGAGTATCAGACTTTCAGCAGCGCTCTGCTCTTGAACTAACCTCCTTCTTGCCTTCTTTCTTTCTTCCCCTCACACCCCACCCTCTTTTCCCNGAAATTGAAAGACGCTTACTCCTTGGAAGGAAAGTTATGACCAATCTAGACAACATATTAAAAAGCAGAGACATTACTTTGCCAGCAAAGGTCCATCTAGTCAAAGCTATGGCTTTTCCAGTAGTCACATATGGATGTGAGAGTTGGACTGTGAAGAAAGCTGAGTGCCGAAGAATTGATGCTTTTGAACTGTGGTGTTGGAGAAAACTCTTGAGAGACCCTTGGAGTGCAAGGAGATCCAACCAGTCCATCCTAAAGGAGATCAGTCCTGGGTGTTCACTGGAAGGACTGATGTTGAAGCTGATACTCCAATACTTTGGCCACCTCATGCAAAAAGTTGACTCATTGGAAAATACTCTGATGCTGGGAGGGATTGGGAGCAGGGAGAGAATGAGATGGCTGGATGGCATCACTGACTCAGTGGACAAGGGTTTGGGTGGACTCCAGGAGTTGGTGATGGACAGGGAGGCCTGGCATGCTACAGTTCATGAGGTCCCAAAGGGTCGGACATGACTGAGTGACTGAACTGAACTGAACTGCTCAAATGAGTAGGTTTAAGGTAGGATTCAGATATACCATGTTTCTTGTTCAATGCCTCTAATCAACTCATGAGCTAATAGAAACAACTAGAATAAGAAATTTTAAATTCAATTTTTTTTTATTCAAGCATTGAATATTCACTGATACAAGTAAGCACTATTTTAGGTGTTTGGGATACAAGGTTGGATTTGATACAGTCTTTGTCTTAACAATAATATAAAAGAGAAATTTAAATAAAAACCACAATCCATAGTCATCAACAGTACAGAATTGCAATCTCTTCATCATTCTCTCTTGTATCTTGTCTTTCTCTTTGCTTTATTGACCTACAATAAGCAGTTGTTTTATTTCTAAGATTCTATTGACAATGCTGTGCCTTCTTTCCCTTTAATTTTATTTGTCATTATGTCCTATTAATCCCTCCTCTATCTCTAAACAACACCTTGCTTTCTCACCTATGCCCAACCCTACTAAGGATAAATAATGTTTTTCTTATTTTTTTGTCATTTNTTATTTCTAAGATTCTATTGACAATGCTGTGCCTTCTTTCCCTTTAATTTTATTTGTCATTATGTCCTATTAATCCCTCCTCTATCTCTAAACAACACCTTGCTTTCTCACCTATGCCCAACCCTACTAAGGATAAATAATGTTTTTCTTATTTTTTTGTCATTTGTAAAATAATTAGGAGATCAATCCACATAAACTGTTTCTATAAATTTTCCTCTAAAATAATGCCTTACCAGACTGTCCACATTTCACATTGTGAAATTAATGTGCAAGTCACAGTCATAACAAGGAAAATATAGTCACACACTGGTTTATTCAACCACAACTATGCGTTTTCTAAAAACTAAATTCAGTCAAGGCCAATTCTTTATGGAAGTGTGAAAAGCCAAGACACAAAGCACCACCCCGCTCTCTCTCATTCACCTTCCACAACTTATTTCAAGTTTTACCTGCAAAGAGGAACTGTTAGGATAAAAATATATTATTGGGGAGGAGTAGCATGTCAGCCAACTAGCACACAGAAAAACCCTGTTATACACTAGCAATAGTACATATTTGCACAGATTTCATCAGCTCAGCTCAGAATATAACATTTTAAAAGTACATTTTGGACAGAGATGATGGGGATGACTAAGCCAACAACCTTAGTGCTGGGGTCCTGCCCCGGTGGATCCAGGGTGATTTGAAGGGGAGACAGATAGGCAAGGAAAAACATTTATTTATTTAATTAGAAATATAAGATTAGATTAGGAAAAAATAGTGTACTAGGAAAATTAAGTGGAGAAAAGAGGCTGAATAACTTGGTTTAGGTGGAAAGCCAATAAAGTTCCAGACAAGGAGCTTGCACCATCTATGTTAGGACACCAGCGTCCTCTTGAACAGCAGGGGGTGCCCCACCTTGGGTTCACTCTCGCATGGATCTTAGAAACCGGGGCAAGTAAGTAGACGTGGTGCGCCTCCACACCCCAGATGGGAATTCAGCCTGAAATTAAAGAGGAGAAACGGGGGAAACCAGTCCTTCCAATGACTGGCCCGGTCTCTATTGTCTAGAAAGGCCTTTTATACCTTTTTGATTGTATGTAATACAAAATTATGGGTAATACAAAATTATGCAGTGTTAGCAGCCCAGACTCTTATCAAAACCAAGCTTTTCTCTCTGCATGCCTAGTTGTATACACAAGTCTTAGGTGATTTACATCATCTTCCAGCCAAAAGGGCCAATTAACATTTACAGCCTTTCTTCTGATAAGGGTTTGTCAACCAGAAGACTTATTTGTGTTGTTCTTCTCAAAGTCTGGTGCCACTCTCAGAAAACACTAAATAAAGTTACATTCTTACATAACAAACATACAGCAATTTATAACAAGTAAAAGGAGTACAGTAATTTATAATGAAAGAAAAGTAATTAACTCAAAAGTCTAGTGTTGCTAACATCAAAACTACTATATACCTTTTTCCATATCCAGATTACATTGGATTAATATCCTCCCAAGTGCCTCAAAGATAAAGAATATGGAGGCCTGGCAGCAATCATTGAGTCAACAGTAAAATCTGTCACCAATATGATTTTTAGCTCTTTAGAAAAGGCTCTGTATCTTTAAGATGGTTTAAGCTTTGTTCCTCTCATGGTTGGGGGACTGTAAACAATTCACAAGCTGTAAAAATTCCAGGGGAACCTGTTAGGCAAGTTAGAGAGTTATCAGAGGGGGTTTGAACTGAAACATTCCTTTGAAATGCAGAAGACTGAAGCCCTGAGTTAACTTTTTCCAGAGTGTGTCAGAAGAGTGGAAAAGCCCAGTACAATAAGGCAAGCAGATTCTGGTTTGGGGGGGCGGGGGTACATGCTCAGGAAATTCCAGGGGGAAACCCTGAGGCCTGACTCGCCTTGCCCATCAGGCCTCTCCGCATGACCTTGTCATGGGTGGGATTCCTCATGCTGGCTCCCGGCACCTTAGTCCCTAGAGAGAGGGATACTAAAAACCTTATCTATTCCACAAATTTGCCTACACTCTTTAAAGTGTTAAGATAACATCTAAGTTCTCTAAAAGAGAGTCCAGCAAGAAGCCTTCAATTCCAGGGAGGTGGCATTAATCTCACATCTAACTTATGTGCTAGAAGGGCAGCACTCACTAAAGATGTACTCACAAGAGGTCATCTCCCTCTTTTTAGGGAGCCACAGGACAGAAGGTACATTCATCGACATCTGACCTTCTTACAGACCCACGGAAGAGGAACTTCACAGCTAGAGGCGTAGAGACCACTTTTGCTGATGGTACCACAATTCTGTACCCAGCTGTTTGAAGTAATTCTGTAAGGAGCCAGAAAAATCAATCACTTAAGGTGACGTGCAGAGTAAAGAAAGTTCTAAGGCGTGAAAAGATAAAAAAGGAGCAAATTCTTTCTCCCATTCAGACCTCACTTCTCTCAGCTCCCCAAACTGGAGAATAAAAATTACTCGTTATCCTCTTTAAAATGTCCTCTCTTTTTTTCTTGCCCTTATCAACTATTGATTTCCTTCCTTGTTTCCTTTTTCTTTCTTCTCCTCTCCATCCATTATCCTTAGTCTATTTCCCCAGACATATAATTTCTTTTCCCTTTTTCTTTTCTCTTCTCTCTCTCTGCACTCTTTTGAAGCCCCTTACCTTGAGACATTTAAAGCTGATCCATCTTCCCACCTCCAGCCAGAACTGTTTCTCAGACCAATCCAGTAAAATTCCTGACTGAGGAGATTTTGGAGCTGGATCTAAATGAGAGGTTGCAGAAGATAAAAAAAAGTCAGAAAAAATACAGAAAGTTTAAAAAGAGATGTAGAGTTATGGTAATTATTCCTTNCAGAACTGTTTCTCAGACCAATCCAGTAAAATTCCTGACTGAGGAGATTTTGGAGCTGGATCTAAATGAGAGGTTGCAGAAGATAAAAAAAAGTCAGAAAAAATACAGAAAGTTTAAAAAGAGATGTAGAGTTATGGTAATTATTCCTTACACCCTCTCTCATCACTGTTATTCATAAACTGAATGTGTGTGTCCCCGCCCTCCCCAGATTGCTATGCTGAAGCTCTGATAGCTCAAAGTGATGGCATTTGGAAGTAGCTTTTGGGCAGTAAATAGGTTTAGATGAGGTCTTCAGGGTGGGACCCACACTAAAAATGGGATTAAAGTGAAAGTGAAGTCGCTCAGTCAGTGCCTGATTCATTGTGACCCCATGGATAGTAGCCAGGGCCAAGCTCCTCCATCCATGGGATTTTCAAAGCAAGAGTACTGAGGTGGGATGCCATTTCCTTCTCCAGGGAATCTTCCTAACCCAGGGATCAAACCCAGGTCTCTCACAAAGTAGATAGACTACCGTCTAAACCACCAGGGAAGTCCTAAAAATGGGATACAGTCAGTTCAGTTCAGTCGCTCAGTCGTGTCTGACTCTTTGCGACCCCATGAATTGCAGCACGNACCCCATGGACTGTAACCTACCAGCCTCCTCCATCCATGAGATTCTCCAGGCAAGAATACTGGAGTGGGTTGCCATTTCCTTCTCCAGGGGATCTTCCTAACCCAGGGATTGAACCCGGGTCTCCCGCCTTGCAGCCAAGCGCTTTAACCTCTGAGCCACCAGGGAAGCCTCCCCCCCAAAAAATGGGATTAGTGCTCTTAAAGAAGAAGAGAAGGCTTCCCAGGTGGCTTAATGGTAAAGAATCCACCTGCCAATGCAGCAGACATGAGACGTGGGTTTGATCCCTGGATCAGGAAGATCCCCTGGAGGAGGGCATGGCAACCCATTCCAGTATTCCTGTCTAGAGAATTTCATGGACAGAGGAGCTTGGCGGGCTACAGTCCATAGGGTCACAAAAAGTCAGACATGACTGAAGCAACTTAGCATGCAGTCTCTCACCACCACATGGGAGGGTAGCTGTCTGCAAGCCAGGAAGAAGTTTCTCACCAGAAACCAAGTCTACCAGCATCTTGATCTTGGACTTGGCCTCCAGAACTCTGAGAAAGAAATGTCTGCAGCCTAAGCTCCCCCACCCTGTCTATGGTTTATAGCAGTCCTAGCGGACTGAAACACCACCTACTCCAAATAACTACTCTCTCTTTCAAACCTTCGTTCTAGAGATGTGTTGGTTGCAGAGTGCAACTTCCTAGAATTGAACTTCATGCCTATAATTACATTCTTAGATCAAGACAGATAAGATAACTATTACATCTCTACCTTCCACTGCAACTTCTTCCTTGATTAGATGGAGCACCAAATAGGTATTCAGATAAATACCAGATAAATATATATTCAGATAACTTTGAAAAAAGAAAAGCTAAATACTGCTGTGAACACACTCATATTTCACATCATCATTTAACATATAGGTTATTATTAAACTTGCAACAATGCATTTGCATTGTTGTTTTTTCCCCCACTAAACTCCCATTCTCCAAGTCCTCATCAATCTTGCATATGGCAAGAAAAAATAAACACAGTTCTTAAGGAAAAAGCTGATGGTAAGGTTAAGTTGGTTATACTCTTTACATGTCCCAAGCTACCCACTAGAACAGAAATAAGATTCTTTGCTCTGTTGAGTCTGACCGGCAAATGGAGGAGTTTATATCCTAATGGAATTGTCTCTAGAAATAAAATGAACTAAAATAAAGGTTAAATCCCAGAAGATTAATTTTGTATAGGATTTGGTGCTAGTGTAATAAATATATTTAGCAACAAGTAAACTACCACCTTGGATATGGCCCTATATTCCCAGCAAGTACTTAATTGTGTATGCTGGTGGGAGGATAGAGTCTGAAGTGTAAAGGAAGGGTAGGATAAATGAAATGACATCCTAATTTCCAGATTAGCTGGAAACCTTTTGTGCATTACTTAAACAATTTGCTTAAAATGATTATTTAAATTAGGAAAAAAGTGAGTTTATCCTCATTCTTCCAATCGGATTATAAGAAAAACTGTCCATCTTTTTCTTCCTCACATTTCAGTGGGAGGAACGACAGCTAATGAAACACAGAAATTAATAGACTTCATTCATTAAATAAATAAATAGATATAAATACAGACCTTGATTAGAGTCTGAAGAGCTGGGATTCGATAATACAAACTCCAATCCTACACTTGATCACTACTCTCAAGATCCATACAAGTCTAAGTCACGTGGTTCTGCCAGCTTACTACTTCTCCCTGATGAGGCTGGACAGGGCAAATGTTGACTGGATCACTCTCACTTGAAAATCAACATCCCACATGAAAGAAGCTTTGGGAACCAGAGTGTGATTATCTCTGGGTTCTACGGACTCATGGATGATGTGTGTGCGTTACTGTAGAAGCAGCATAAAAGCGTAAACAAGAGTGTTTATTGCAAGGATGTGACCTCAGAAGGCTTATCTTGCAGAGAAGGTGTGAACTAGAGCAATGAGGTGCTATGTCACTTTAGAACTAGTAATGTTTGTTATACCTTAGAGAGTAGGACACAACTGAAGCCACTTGTCATGTGCAATACTAGGAAAACCAAGCATTTATCTTAAATTAGTATATAAATATTACAATGAGAATAAAAGAATAACAACACTGGTACAACAAAGTCAACAGACTAGATATAAGTCAAATTGGTTTTACAGGATCTTACAAAAGCTGAGGGCAATAAAAAGAATCAGGCAGGAGAACCAAGCAAAATTCCACAGGAAAATCAGATATAAGACTTATCTGTAGTTGCTATGCAATCTCTCAGGGATATTCTACTGAGAGCACAGAGTATCCTTTCCAGGACTGATTTGAATCAAGCGTCCTTAAAAGGAAATAAACTAGTTTTAGAAACGCAGCCAGTCTAACTCTGTTCAGCTTACTCAATGGTAGATCGGGATTTACAGTAAGTAGAGAAAGAATGGAAAGATGAAATCCTTGAACACTCATCCATTCTTCCAGGGGACCTCAGAGAAACAGAACCACCCCCACCTCCCAGCTATCCTGGGCTGAAGCTGTCATTATCACACTGCAATTATGGTAGCTGCCTGTCTGCAATTCTCAGAGGCAATGTCTTGTATTATGATTCATTACTCTGTTTTTCAGTGTTTGCTCAACAGTATTTCAAGCGGTCTGCTCACTTCTGCTATTGATTTCACTAAGCCTAAGAACTCAGATGCAGTTTATCAGAATGAGAATAGGAGTTGCTGCAAAAATAGCTGCCTGTGTGCAATTCTCAGAGGCAATGTCTTGTATTATGATTCATTACTCTGTTTTTCAGTGTTTGCTCAACAGTATTTCAAGCGGTCTGCTCACTTCTGCTATTGATTTCACTAAGCCTAAGAACTCAGATGCAGTTTATCAGAATGAGAATAGGAGTTGCTGCAAAAAGGTCCAGAAAGCAAGGTTATTATTACTAGGTGCCATAAAACCATGATTCAGTAGGTCTAAAGAATACACCCCAGTGCATTCTGTCACCTAGTTTATAG
>SJYX01020780.1:0-22440 GCA_006410675.1 Oreotragus oreotragus
AATATTCCATATTTTCATTGCTATTACTTAAAACCAATGATTCACTTTAAAAAATTGTATGTTTTAACAGTTATTTTTGGATGGTATTTTATTCCATTTTTCTATTTATTCCACATGATTATAATTACTGTTGCGTTAGTTGCTCAGTCATGCCTGATGCTTTGTGACACCACAGACTGCATAGCCCGCCAGGCTCCTCTAGCCATGGAATTCTCCAGTCAAGAATACTGCAGTAGGCAGCCATGTCTTCCTCCAGGGGATCTTTTGGACTCTGGGATCGATTGAACCCAGGTCTCCTGCATTGCAGGTGGATTCTTAACTGAGCCACCAGGAAACCCCACTGTAGCTATAGTAATATCTGATAAGGCTAGTCTGCTTTCTTTTTTTTGGTTAGAACTTTCTGGATATTCCTGCATGGTAACTTTTCTACATCAATTTTAAAATTAGCGTGTCAGTTTTGAAAAAAGTCCCAATGATGTTTTAATTGGCATCTCATTCCATGTACAGACTGATTTAGGAAACAATTAAAGGACAGAAATGGTATGGACCTAACAGAAGCAGAAGATATTAAGAAGAGGTGGCAAGAATACACAGAAGAATTGTACAAAAAAGATTTTCATGACCCAGATAATCATGATGGTGTGATCACTCACCTAGAGCCAGACATTCTGGAACGTGAAGTCAAGTGGGCCTTCAGAAACATCACTATGAACAAAACTAGTGGAGGTGATGGAATTCCAGTCGAACTATTTGAAATCCTAAAAGATGATGCTGTGAAAGCGCTGCACTCAATATACCAGCAAATTGGGAAAACTCAGCAGTGGCCACAGGACTGGAAAAAATCAGTTTTCATTCCAGTCCCAAAGAAAGGCAATGCCAAAGAATGCTCAAACTACCACACAATTGCACTCTTCTCACACACTAGCGAAGTAATGCTCAAAAAAAAATTTTTTTTTCTTTATGATTTTTACTTTTACTTAGAGTAATCTTACCTACCCCATGATTATAAAGCAAATTCTTCTAAATTTTGTTTAATTTTATTTATTATTGTTTAATTTTTAGTATCTGAGCCTTTTAGCATCTGGAATTTATCTAATGTAAAAACTAAAAGAGGGATAAAATAATCAAAAAAATTCCAGATGGCTCACCAGATGTTCCCAAACAATTTAAGGAATATTCCATATTTTCATTGCTATTACTTAAAACCAATGATTCACTTTAAAAAATTGTATGTTTTAACAGTTATTTTTGGATGGTATTTTATTCCATTTTTCTATTTATTCCACATGATTATAATTACTGTTGCGTTAGTTGCTCAGTCATGCCTGATGCTTTGTGACACCACAGACTGCATAGCCCGCCAGGCTCCTCTAGCCATGGAATTCTCCAGTCAAGAATACTGCAGTAGGCAGCCATGTCTTCCTCCAGGGGATCTTTTGGACTCTGGGATCGATTGAACCCAGGTCTCCTGCATTGCAGGTGGATTCTTAACTGAGCCACCAGGAAACCCCACTGTAGCTATAGTAATATCTGATAAGGCTAGTCTGCTTTCTTTTTTTTGGTTAGAACTTTCTGGATATTCCTGCATGGTAACTTTTCTACATCAATTTTAAAATTAGCGTGTCAGTTTTGAAAAAAGTCCCAATGATGTTTTAATTGGCATCTCATTCCATGTACAGACTGATTTAGGAAACAATTAAAGGACAGAAATGGTATGGACCTAACAGAAGCAGAAGATATTAAGAAGAGGTGGCAAGAATACACAGAAGAATTGTACAAAAAAGATTTTCATGACCAAGACAATCACGATTGTGTGCTCACTCACCTAGAGCCAAACACCCTGGACTGCGAAGTCAAGTGGGCCTTAGAAAGCATCACTAGGAACAAAGCTAGTGGAGGTGATGAAACTCCAGTCAAGCTTTTTCAAATCCTGGAAGATGATGCTGTGAAAGTGCTGCACTCAATATGCCAGCATTTTTGGAAAACTCAGCAGTGGCTACAGGACTGGAAAAGGTCAGTTTTCATTCCAATCCCAAAAAAAGGCAATGCCAACAAATGCTCAAACTACTGCACAATTGCACTCATCCCACATGCTAGTAAGGTAATGTTCTAAATTATCCAAGCCAGGCTTCAGCAATACGTGAACCATGAACTTCCTGATGTTCAGGCTGGTTTTAGAAAAGGAAGAAGAACCAGAGATCAAATTGCCAACATCCGCTGGATCATGGAAAAAGCAAGAGTTCCCAAAAAACATCTATTTCTGGTTTACTGACTATGCCAAAGCCTTTGACTGTGTGGTCACAATAAAGTGTGGAAAATTCTGAAAGAGATGGGAGTACCAGACCACCTGACCTGCCTCTTGAGAAACCTATATGCAGGTCAGGAAGTACCAGATAGAACTGGACATGGAATAACAGACTGGTTCCAAACAGGAAAAGTAGTACATCAAGGCTGTATATTGTCACACTGCTTATTTAACTTATATGCAGAGTACATCATGAGAAATGCTGGACTGGAAGAAACACAAGCTGGAATCAAGATTGCTGGGAGAAATATCAATAACCTCAGATATGCAGATGACACCACCCTTATGGCAGAACGTGAAGAGGAACTAAAAAGCCTCTTGATGAAAGTGAAGGAGGAGAGTTAAAAAGTTGGCTGAAAGCTCAACATTAAGATAACGAAGATCATGTCATTTGGTTCCATCACTTCATGGCAAATAGACGGGGAAACAGTGGAAACAGTGTCAGAGTTTATTTTGGGGGACTCCGAAATCACTGCTGATGTTGATTGCAGCCATGAAGTTAAAAGACGCTTACTTCTTGGAAGGAAAGTTATGACCAACCTAGATAGCATATTGAAAAGCAGAGACATTACTTTGCCAACAAATGTCCGTCTAGTCAAGGCTATTGTTTTTCCAGTGGTCATGTATGGATGTGAAATTTGGAATATGAAGAAAGCTCAGCACCAAAGAATTGATGCTTTTGAACTGTGGTGTTGGAGAGGACGCTTGAGAGTCCCTTGGACTGTAAGGAGATCCACTCATTCCATGCTAAAGTAGATCCGTCCTGGGTGCTCTTTGGAAGGACTGATTCTAAAGCTGAAACTCCAATACTTTGGCCACCTCATGTGAAGAGCTGACTCATTGGAAAAGGCTCTGATGATGGGAGGGGCTGGGGGCAGGAGGAGAAAGGGACGACAGAGGATGAGATGGCTGTATGGCACACCGACTCGATGGACATGATTCTGAGTGAACTCCGGTAGTTGGTGATGGACAGGGAGGCCTGGCGTGCTGCATTTCATGGGGTTACAAAGAGATGGACAGGACTGAGTGACTGAACTGAACTGAACTGAACTACTTCTCTGTCTCCTAAAATAATGAGTGGGATTAGTCAGTGTGTGGAGGTTGAATGAATTTGAAAAGCGTAATTGGAAAAGCCAAGGTTATTTGGAATATAATGTTAAATATGGAACCCTGCTGAGGTGAATGAGAGAGACTTTAGAAAAGTGAGGAAAAGCCCGAACTTCAGTGAAGAGATTGTTAATAGATCCCTCTTTTTGGAGGACACTAGCAGTGAGGACTCAGAAGGGAGTAAGGGACATGTGATGGAAATGAAGGAAGGGGCACTCTTGTTATGCAGTGGTAGCAGTCTTAGCAACACTGTACCTTGCACAATCTCAGAGAGATTTAAAGAGTTAGAAAGGTCAGTAAACTACTTGTGGTTTGAAGATGGATGTGCAGTATGTTGGGGAATGCAGTTGGTCTAAAGAGTTGAAAGAAAATCCCACCTTATCGCCACAGGCATGGGCTTCTATAAGTACAAGGGACTGAATTTTGCTAGAAAACCTAGTTAACTTAGATAAGAACCCAGGCTGGTCAGCACCTTGTTTTCAGCCTTGTAAGACTCTAAGGAGAGGAACTGGGTAAACACAAGTTACAGAACTGTTTGGTTTTAAGTCCCTGAAAGTGAAAGTCGCTCAGTCGAGTCTGATTCTTTTCTTTGCAACCCCATGGACTATACTGTACATGAAATTATTCAGGCCAGATTACTGGAGTTTCTTTCTCCAGAGGATCTTCCCAATCCAGGATTGAACCCAGATATCCCACATTGCAGGCAGATTCTTTACCAGCTGAACCACCAGGGAAGCTCAATTAAAAGTCAACTGATTGGCTAGGTTCTTGTCAGTTATTTCTGCATCCTTGCAGGCAACACAGTGCTTGTTCTCAGTCATGTCCTGTTCTTTGAGACCTCATGGACTGTAGCCTGCCAGGCTTCTCTGTCCATAGAATTTTCCAGGCAAGAATACTGGAGTGGGTTGTCATCTCCTCCTCCAGAGGATCTCCCTGACCCAGGGACCGTATCCACATCTCCTGTCCCTTGCATTGTCGGAGGATTCTTTACCCATTGAGCTATGGGGGAAGTCCCTGGTTTTGGTAATTTGTTCTACAACGGATAAACACTACACTAAAACACATTGCACTTCTTAAATCTGTGCTGTGTATCTTTCTTATTTTGGGACAATTCTCATCCACTCTCACATGCCGGGGTCCAGCCCCGGTGGATCCAGGGTGATTCAAAGGGAGATGGACAGACCAGGAAAAAACTTATTTATTTAATTAGAAACATAGATTAGCTTAGGAAGAAATAGTGTAGTAGGAAAATTAAGTGGAAAAAAAGGCTGAATAACTTGGTTTACGTGGAAAACCAATAAAACTTCAAAACAAGAAATTTGCACCATCTATGTTAGGCCACTAGCGTCCTCTTGAATAGCGGGGGTGCCCCGCCTTGGGCTCCCCGTCTCGTGGATCTTAAAAGCCAGGGCAAGTAAGTAGACATGGCGAGCCTCCACGCCCCAGATGGGAATTCAGCCGGAAAATAGAGTAAAGAGGAGACACGGGGGAAACCAGTCCTTCCAATGACTTTCCCGGCCTCTATTGTCTAGAAAGGCCTTTTATACCTTTATGATTGTACATAGGGATCAATGGGTAATAAAAAATTATGCAGCGTTAGCAGACCAGACTCTTATCAAAACCAGGCTTTCTTTCTGCATACCTAGTTGTATACACAAGTCTTAGGTGATTTACATCATCTTCCGGCCAAAGGGCCAATTAACATTTTACAGTCTTTTTATCTGATAAGGGTTTGTCAACCAGAAGACTTATTTATGTTGTTCTTCTCAAATTCTAGTGCCACTCTCAGAAAGCACTAAATAAAGTTACATTTTTACATAGCAAAGATACAGCAATTTATAACAAGTAAAAGGAGTACAGTGATTTATAACAAAAGAAAAGTAATTAATTCAAAAGTCTAGTGTTGATAACATCAAAACTACTATATACCTTTTTCCATATCCTGATAACATTGATTAATATCCTCCCAGGTGCCTAAAAGATAAAGAATATGGAAGCCTGGCAGCAATCATTGAGTCAACAGTGAAAACCTGTCACCAATATGATTTTTAGCTCTTTCGAAAAGGCTCTGTATCTTTAAGATGTTTTAAGCTTTGTGCCTCTCGCAGTTGGGGGGCTGTAAACAATTCACAAGTTGTAAAAAGTCCAGGGAACCTGTTAGGCAAGCTAGAGAGTTATCAGAGGGGGTTTGAACTGAAACATTCCTTTCAAATGCAGAAGACTGAAGCCCTAAGTTAACTTTTTTCCAGAGAGTGTCAGAAGAGTGGAAAAGCACAGTACAATAAGGCAGGCAGATTCTGATTTTGGGGGTACATGCTCAGGAAATTCCAGGGGGAACCCTGAGGCCTGACTCGCCTTTCCCATCAGGCCTCTCCACATGACCTTGTCATGGGTAGGATCTCCTGTACCGGCTCCTGGCACTCACATATGTTTCTTCTAACCCATTGTTTCTGTCTCCCTTTTTGTTCTCAAATTATATATGGAATTTAGAGAAATGGTAACGATACCCTGTATGTGAAATAGCAAAAGAGACACAGATGTACAGAACAGTCTTTTGGACTCTGTGGGAGAGGGTAAGGGTGGGATGATTTGGGAGAATAACATTGAAACATGTATAATATCATATGTGAAATGAATTGCCAGTCTAGGTTCGATGTATGATATAGGATGTTTGGGGCTGGTGCATTGAGATGACCCAGAGGGATGGTATGGGGAGGGAAGTGTGAGGGGGTTCAGGATGGGGAACACGCATACACCTGTGGCAGATTCATGTTGATATATGGCAAAACCAATACAATATTGTAAAATAGTTAGCCTCCAATTAAAAAAATTTATATTAAAAAATGTATGCTATATATTTTCACTGTGTTCTTTTGTTGTTGTTTGTTAAATGCATGTTTATCTATTTTCCCCCTTAATAATATTTAGACAGATAAGTAATGAGAGTTTATTCCACTAGCTTATCTTTCAGTTTAACAATCCTACTTTCAACTTTGTCCAACCTACTGAGTTCTCAATGGCACCCCACTCCAGTACTCTTGCCTGGAAAATCCCATGGATGGGGGAGCCTGGTAGGCTGCAGTCCATGGGGTTGCTAAGTCGGACATGACTGAGTGACTTCACTTTCACCTTTTGCTTTCATGCATTGGAGAAATGGCAACGCACTCCAGTGTTCTTGCCTGGAGAATCCCAGGGATGGGGGAGCCTGGTGGGCTGCCGTCTACGGGGTCACACAGAGTCAGACACGACTGAAGTGACTTACCAGTAGCAATAGCAATTTCAGTTTAAGAAATTTCATTTGATTTATTTTGATATATTCTAGTCCTCTAATGAATTTATCCATCTTGCCATCTATTTTCTTGACATTGTTATTATGGTTACAGTTATATCTTGGTATATTTTCCATTGTTATATTCCTATTGTTGGATTTGTGGCTTTTTTTTTTTTTTCTTCTGTCCTTAAGACTCCAAGGGATCCGCTGAGTCACTATTTTCTGCTTGACTTTCTCCTGGGCTGCTCCTCCTTTAACCCACAGCATTTAAACAGCATATGATGTTGCATTTAAAACTCCATGATGTTGAACTTAGAGACTTTTTAAGGATGTTAGACACTAAAGCGCAGGCTCCTTGGAAACCTTTTATTCCACCTTGCAGAGAAGGAAACAGAATGACCTTTAGTCATAGAAGGATTTGATGGGCCAAGCCCAGAAGTAAAATGCACGATTTTTGTTCATAATCCATTGGATAAATGTGATCACCTCAATGACAAGGAAGGATGCAAAGTGTGGTCTATACTGGTGCCCAGAAAGAAAGAAGACAGAAAATCTGCATGGTGTCATGGTCTAGACTTAGTAGATATTTGGTGAGTTTAATAACAATGGAAATGTTGCAAGATAAACCAAATGATGTTTGAATATGACTTCAGGCTCAGTCATCCCTGTTCAATTCCTGAATATGATTTATTTAAGAATTTCCTACAGCAAAATGATAAATAAAAATATAAAAAGATAAAGACATTCTGCTCATTCTTTTAGGAATTAAATGCTGTATTCATAATAGCAGTGAATTTTGTTGTCTGAGGTGCTAAGGTAGTCCTTATGACTTAGAATTTACAACGGACTC
Source organism: Oreotragus oreotragus (assembly GCA_006410675.1). NCBI lineage: Eukaryota > Metazoa > Chordata > Mammalia > Artiodactyla > Bovidae > Oreotragus > Oreotragus oreotragus. Next base: position 7,534 of record SJYX01020780.1, read on the forward strand.
TCCTAAAAATATCTTTCCTGCACAAATTAATTCAACCATTCCTCAGGATATTCAGGTTCAATGAGCTGGAATATATGTTCACTGGGTATTGGATAACTCAAAAGTTTCATCTAGCATAAGGCTAAAATGTTTTCATATCCAAGGAGAATATGAACTTGTTTCAAATTTTCATTATTGTTAAATTATAGTTTAAAGTATGGTTTAACTAAATGCATTTACCACCTCAGGACTTTTAATAGGTATTTGTGGAATGCAAGAAAAGCAAAATCAAAGTACCCTTTCTTGAAGGTATTGTACCATGGCTAATGTAACCTAAGTAAAGAAATGATGATGAAATAGTACAGTCAGAAAACATCAACATTTGGATCTGAATACAAAAATCATGCAAAGAGGGTTTATTATTTGTGATCAATTTTAGCTTTAGAGAAAAACTGAGCAGAAAAGTTAGATAGCTCTCATAGAGCTCCCTCTTCCTAGTTTCTACTATAATTAATGTATTGCATCAGTGGGGTACATTTGTTATAACTGATGAATAAATAGTAATATATCATTAATTTGAATCTATAGCTTGCATTAGAGTTCTCTCTTCAGATTTTAAAGCTAGATTGGCTTTGGAAAATGTGTAATGTCTTGTAGCCACAATTTATGGTATCATAAAGAAGTTTTTACTGCCCTAAAAATCCCCTGTGCTCTTTCTGTTCATTTCTCCATCCTTCCCCTATAAAAGCCCTCTTGAACAATATATTTTTTTTAATTATCCTGTAGTTTTGCCTTTTCAAGAATGCCATGTAGTTGGTGTTGAGAGGGTAACAGTAAGGAAGGCCAGGGGTCTCCAAACGGAGGAAATAGGCTTCAAGTGTCAGACATTTCTCTCTCTCTCTTAAGCGGCAGGAGGAAAAAAATTATAAGTGTTAAGATATTTTCCCCTTCTCTATACAAATTTAAAAAGAAATTTCTCTTCAAATTCTGCCTTGCCATGATGACACCTGGCTACATCGGAACTTAACTTTTCTCAAACCTTGAGCTAGCCAACACATTTTTCTTGTGGAAATGTTCTTAAGTTATGTTAATGAACTACGTATTTACCTTAGACTCTGTCTTCAAGTCAGTTTTCACCTAAGACTAAGAACCAACTTGACAATGGATAAGAAAGCTGTGGTACATATACACAATGGAATATTACTCAGCTATTAAAAAGAATGCATTTGAATCAGTTCTAATGATGTGGATGAAACTGGAGCCTATTATACAGAGCAAAGTTAGTCAGAAAGAAAAACACCAATACAGTATATTAAGACATATATAAGGAAGTTAGAAAGATGGTAACGATGACCCTATATGTGAGACAGTGAAAGAGACACAAATGTAAATAACAGACTTTTGGACTCTTTGGGAGAAGCCAAGGGTGGGATGATTTGAGAGAATAGCATTGAAACATGTTTATTATCATATGTGAAACAGATCGCCACTCCAGGTTTGATGCATGAGACAGGGTGCTCAGAGCCGGTGCACTGGGATGACCCTGAGGGATGGGATGAGGAGGGAGGTGGGAGGGGGGTTCAGGATGGGGAACACATATACACCCATGGCTGACGCATGTCACTGTATGGCAAAAACCACCACAATATTGTAAAGTAGTTAGCCTCCAATTAAAATTTAAAAAAAGAACCAACTTGACAAACCAGTATGTTTTACTCACGAAAATATTCTCTTAAGCTATGTTAATAAGACTTGCATTTGCTTGGAAATCTGGCATTCTTCAAGATTCATGTCAATTGTTTTATGGCCTGGGATGACTCATCTGGTACCAATGTTATCTCAAAATTACATGTTGTAGGTGAGGGGCCTGGTGCCAGTCTCTGAGTTTTGAGACATTTCCTTTCTCTAATTAGCAGACTTGCAGCCATGAAATTAAAAGATGCTTACTCCTTGGAAGAAAAGTTATGACCAACCTAGATAGCATATTCAAAAGCAGACACATTACTTTGCCAACAAAGGTCCATTTAGTCAAGGCTATGGCTTTTCCAGTGGTCATGTATGGATATGAGAGTTGGACTGTGAAGAAAGCTGAGCACCGAAGGATTGATGCTTTTGAACTGTGGTGTTGGAGAAGACTCTTGAGAGTCCCTTGGACTGCAAGGTGATCCAACCAGTCCATTCTAAAGGAGATCAGTCCTGGGTGTTCTTTGGAAGGAATGATGCTAAAGCTGAAAGTTCAGTACTTTGGCCACCCCATGTGAAGAGTTGACTCATTGGAAAAGACTCTGATGCTAGGAGGGATTGGGGGCAGGAGGAGAAGGGAATGACAGAGGATGAGATGGCTGGATGGCATCACTGACTCAATGGACTTGAGTCTGAATGAACTCCAGGAGTTGGTGATGGACAGGGAGGCCTGGCGTGCTGCAATTCATGGGGTCGCAGAGTCGGACACAACTGAGTGACTGAACTGAACTAAATTAGCAAAGTGCTAGTAGCTATATAACATCCAGCTAAAGACTAGCAGGGAGGCACTCTTTCTGCCCCCTTCTGATGTTTATGTCAGAAGCTTTTTCCATCTCTTTTATACTTTACCAAAACTATTACACAGAAGATCTGAGTGATCAAGCCTCATCACTGGCCATGGATTGAATTCTCCTCTGGAGGCCAAGAATCCTGGTGTCTTTCTTTCATGGTTCAGCAACAACCTTTCAGTATTGTAACCTTTTAAGATTAACTTCTTTCACTTACCAATATTATCTAAGGTTTTCCCATGTCTTCTAGTTGCTTGATACCTCATTTCTTTTTATTATTGAGTAACATTTCACGGTGTGGATGTACCACAATTTGTTTACCAATTAACTTATTGGTGGAAATTTTTGTTGCTATCAAGTTTTAGAATTATTATAAAAATTTGTTTGCAAGTTATTTTGTGACTATAGGCTTTCAACTCATTTAGTTATATCAGAGTGCAATTACTGGATCATATGGCAAAACTATGTAACTTTTCAACTAACTGGAATGTTGTCTTTCAAAGTGGCTACATCATTATACTTATGTACCAACATCAAATAAGAGTTCTTGTTGCTCACCAGCATTTGATGTTGACTGTGTTTTGAATTTAAGCCATTCCAGTAGATGTATCTCATTATAGTAGTATCTATGTTTAATTTGAATTTTTCTGATGCTTTCTTATGCTTATTCCCATCTGTTTATCTTCTTTAATGAGGCATCTCTTAAGGTCTTGGGCCCATTTTTTTTTTTTTAATGGCTGTCTAATTTCTTATTGTTGCATTTTAAGTGCTCTTTGTATATTTTGGATGACAGTCTTTCATCAGATATGAGACTTTCAAACTTTTTTTTCCCAGTCTGTTTTTTTTTTTTTCATTCTTTTAACCACAGTTTCACAGATCAGAAGTTTTTATTCTTATTGAAGTCCAGTTTATCATTTTTTTTCCTTTCATGGACTCTACTTTTTATTGTATCTAAAANTCTGTTTTTTTTTTTTTTTCATTCTTTTAACCACAGTTTCACAGATCAGAAGTTTTTATTCTTATTGAAGTCCAGTTTATCATTTTTTTTCCTTTCATGGACTCTACTTTTTATTGTATCTAAAAAATCATCACCAAACCTAAGCTCACTTAGATTCCCTCCTATATTATCTCCTAGGAATTTTATAGTTCCATTTACATTTAGGTCTGTAATCCATCTTGAGTAAATTTTTGTGAAAGGTGAAAAGTAAAACTCTATTTTAATTTTTTTTTGCACTTGAATATCCAGTTTCTACAGCACCATTTGTTTAAAGAATTTTATTTTCTCCATTGTATTGTCTTTAGTTCTTTCTCAAGATCAGTTGATTATCTTTATGTGGCTCTATTTCTGCCTCTATTCTCTATCCCACTGTCCTATTGATCTATCCTTTCACTAAGTGTTTCAATGAGTCACCCTGTCTTAGTGACTGTTGTTTTACACTAAGTTTTGAAGTCAGGTAGTGTCTACCATCCCCCAACTTTGTTCTTTGATTAGTGATTTTCTTTTTCTTTCTTGTGTTCCTTTCTTTCTATGGGAGGGGATTAGAATTTAATTTTGAATTTTATTTCCAGGCACATGCAAAATTACTTAGAGATACTCCTTATTTATAAGATGAAGTCCAGATGCCTGAGTATTTAAAGACATTTATAGTCTAGATATTTTTTATAAACATCATATATTACTACAGCCATACCATCCACTCCCTGTTCCTCAAATTCCCCTCAAGCTCTGATAACCTTCATTTCTAACATATTGTTCTGTCTGATTGGAATGCTGTTCTGTTTGTATCCACCTGGATAAATCATCGGATCCTACTGAGTATGTCTCTGAGCCACTGCTATAAATGTGTTTTTTTGAAAATATTTAATTATTTATTTAGCTGTGTGAGGTCTTAGTTGTGGCATGTGAACTCTTAGTCACAGCATATGAGATGTAATTTCCTGACCAGATTGAATCTGGGTCCCCTGCATTGGGAGATTGGAGTCTTACCCACTGGACCACCAAGGAAGTCCCTATAAATGTGTTTTCTGATCTTTCTTAGTCTGATGTGGTACTGCTTTCTATTTATTCTTCCATCTCTATTTATTCTAGAGTTACTTTTGGAATACAATAATCTATCCTAGGATAGACCTTCCATCTTGATAAAAGACCAACTTGAAATATTTAAATAACACAAACTCAGGTCATGTTATGATAATCACTATAAAGAAAAAAAAGGAGGATTCTAGTTCAATATGGCAGAGTAGAAGGACGTGTGCTCATTTCCTCCTGCAAGAGCACCAAAATCACAACTACAAGCGGAACAGACATCAACAGAAGGATGCTAGAAGCCACCAGAAAAAATCCTTCATGTCCAAAGAGAAAGAAGCTGCAATGAGATGGTAGGAGGGGCACAATCACAATAAAATCAAATCCCATGCATGCCAAGTGGGTGACCCACAAATTGGAGAACAATAATATCAAATAAGTTCTCTGACTGTTGTGAAGGTTCTGAGCCCCATGTCAGGCTTCCTAGCCTGGGGATTTGACAAAGGGACTGGGAACCTTGAACACTAGTGGGATTTGATTATGGAAATTCCACATGACTAAGAGAAACAGAGACTCCATTCTTGGAGGGCATAAACAAAATCTTTAATGCACCAAGACCCAGGGGAAAGGAGCAGTGACCCCACAGGAGCCTGAACCATACCTATTTGCTATTGTTAGAGGGTCTTGTGTGGAGGCATGGGTCAGAAGGGGCTCACCACAGGGACTGGGGCACTGGCAGCAGCAGTCATGGAAGTTCCCCTTGGCATAAGTCCTGTTGGAGGTCACCCTACCATGGAGCCCATAAAACCCAGGGATGGGTTTCAACAAGCCAAACAACTAACTGGGATGGAGTACAACCCCACCAATCAGCAGAAAATTAGATTAAAGTTTTACTGAACAAGGTCCTGCCCACCAGAACAAGATCCAGTTTTTCCCACCCAGTCTCTCCCATCCGAAAGTTTACACAAGCCTTTAAGCCTCATCCACCAGAGGGCAGACGGAAGAAGCAAGAAGAAACACAATTCCACAGTGTCTAGAGTAAAAACCACACTGCAGAAAGTTATCGGGATAAAAAAAATCAGGCAGTTATGTCTCAGATGAAGGGAAAGATAAAACCCAGAAAAACTAAATGAAGTGAGATATGCAGCTTTACAGAAAAAGAATTCAGAATAATGATAGTGAGGATGATCCAGGATCTCAGAGGCAGAATGGAAAAGATTCAAGAAATGTTTTCCAAAGACTTAGATGAATTAAAGAAAAAAAACAAATTGACATGAACAATTCACTAGGAGAAATCAATAGCAGAATAACAGGGAGAATGAATAAGTGACCTGAAAGATAGAATGGTGGAAATCATTGTCACAGAACAGAATTTAGAAAAAATTTGAAGACGGCCTAAAAGACCTCTGGAACAACATTAAACACACATTGTAGGGGTATCAGAAGGAAAAGGAGCTTCTCTGGTGGCTCAGAGAGTAAAGAATCTGACTGCAATTCAGGAGACCTGAGTTTGATCCTCAGGTCAGGAAGAACTTCTGGAGAGGGGAATGGCTACCTATTCCACTCTTCTTGCCTAGAGAATTACATGGACTGTGGACCATGGGATCACAAAGAGTCAAACATGACTGAGTGAGTAATACAGATGAGAAGAGAGAGAGAGAAAGACCTAAATAAAATAGTTGAAAAGATAATAACAAAAGCTTTCCTAACATGGGAAAGGAAATAGTCAATCAAGTCTAATACCAAAGAAGTTGAAGTTGAATGGTTCTATGAGGACCTACAAGACCATCTAGAACTAACCCCCCAAAAGATATCTTTTTCATCTTAAGGGACTGAAAAAAAAAAAAAAAAAAAAAAAAGGAAGTCAAGAAACACCCACAGTAACAGGCAAGTGTGGCCTTGGAGCACAAAATGCAAGGCAAAGGCAAACAGAATTTTGCCAAAAGAATGCAATGGTCATAACCATCACCCTCTTTAAACAATACAAGAGGTGACCCTATTACATGGACATCACCAGATGGTCAATACCAAAATTAAATGGATTACATTCTTTGTAGTTTAAGATGGAGAAGCTCTATAAAGTCAGCAAAAACAAGACCAGAAACTGACTGTGGCTCAGATCATGAACTCCTTATTGCCAAATTTAGACTTAAATTGAAGAAAATAGGGAAAATCACTAGACCTTTCAGGTATGACCAAAACCAAATACCTTATGATTGTACACTGGAAGTGAAAAATAGGCTCCAGGGATTAGATTTGATAGACAGAGTGCCTGAAAAACTATGGACAGAGGTTCATGACATTGTACAGGAGACAGTGATCAAGATCACCCTCAAGAAAAAGAAATGTAAAAATTCAAAATGGCTGTCTGAAGAGGGCTTACATATAGCTGGGAAAAGAAGATAATTGAAAGGCAAAGGAGAAAAGGAAAGATATACTCATTTGAATGCAGAGTTCCAAAAAATGGCAAAGAGAGATAAGAAGCTTTCCTCAGTGATCAATGCAAAGAAATAGAGGAAAATAATAGAATGGGAAAGACTAGAGATCTATTTAAGAAAATCAGAGATACCAAGAAAATATTTCATGCAAAGATGAACACAAAAAAGAACAGAAAATGTATGGACCTAACAGAAGCAGAGGTGGAAAAAATAAACAGAAAAACTATACAAAAAATATGTTAATGACCAAGATAATCAGGATTGTATGATCACCTACTTAAAGCCAAACATACTGGAGTGCAAAGTCAACTGAGCCTTAGGAAACATCACTACAAATAAAGCTAGTGAAGGTAATGAAATTTCAGATTAGATATTTAAAGTCCTAAAAGATGCTGCTGCTAAAAAGTTGCACTCAGTATGTCAGCAAATTTGGATAACTCAGCAGTGGTCACAGGACTGGAAAAGATCAGTTTTCATTTCAACCCCCAAGAGAGGCAATGCCAAAGAATGTTCAAGTTACTGCACAATTGCATTCATCTAACATGCTAGCAAAGTAATGCCCAAAATTCTCCAAACAAGGCTTCAACAGTACATGAACCAAGAACTTTCAGATGTTCAAGCTAGATTTATAAAAGGCAGAAGAACTAGAGATCCAATTTCCAACATCCGTTGGATCATCCAAAAAGAAAGAGAGTTCTAGAAAAATATCTACTTCTGCTTTATTGACTATGCCAAAGGCTTTGATAGTGGGTCACAACAAACTGTGGAAAATTCTTAAGAGATGGAAATATCAGACCACCTTACTTGCCTCTTGAGAAATCTGCATGCAGGTCAGGAAGCAACAGTTAGAACTGGACATGGATGAATAGATTGGTTACAAATCAGAAAAGGAGTATGTCAAGGCTATATATTGTCACCCTGTTAATTTAACTTATATGGAGAGTACACCATGCAAAATGCTGGGTTGGATGAAGCACAAGCTGAAATCAAGACTGCTGGGAGAAGTATCAGTAACCTCAGATATGCAGATGACACTACATTTATGGCAGAAAGTGAAGAGGAACTAAAGAGCCATTTGATGAAATTGAAAGAGGACATTGGAAAAGCTGGCTTAAAACTCAACATTCAAAAAACGAAGATCATGGCACCTGGTCCCATCACTTCATGTCAAATAGATAGGGAAGCAATGGAAACAGTGACTAATTTTACTTTCTGGGGCTCCAAAATCACTGCAGATGGTGACTGCAGCCATGAAATTAAAAGACACTTGCTCCTTGGAAGAAAAGCTATGACCAACCTAGGCAGCATATTAAAGAGTAAAGACAACACTTTGCCAACAAACGTCTTTCTAGTCAATGCTATGATTTTTCCAATATGGATGTGAGAGTTGGACCATAATGAAAGCTGAGCACTGAAGAATTGATGCTTTTGAACTGTGGTGTTGGAGAAGGCTCTTGAGAGTCCCTTCAACTGCAAGGAGATCCAACCAGTCCATTCTAAAGGAAATCAGTCCTGATTATTCGTTGGAAGGACTGATGCTGAAGCTGAAACTCCGATACCTTGGCCACCTGATGTGAAGAACTGACTCACTGGAAAAGATCCTGATACTAGGAAAGATTGAGAGCAGGAGGAAAAGGGGATGACAGAATGAGATGGCAGGATGGCATCAGCGACTCAATGGACATGAGTTTTAGCAAGCTCTGGGAGTTGTTGTTAGATAGGGAAGCCTGGCATGGTGCAGTCCATGGGGTCACATAGAGTTGGACAAGACTGAGTGACTGAAGTGACTGAAGTCAACTATACATCAGTAAAATATATATATTAAAGAAAAAATGAAGAACCAAAATAGAAACTAAAAGACAAAGGAGATCCTACTTTAAAGAAGAATTAAAGACATTTCTGAGTAGGATCTTTTTGTATTTACTGGAAAAAATTGCCACATGGAAAATGCATCTCATGAAAATTCTTGTATTCAGGAAGAGAGCTCCTTGCACTGAAGAGCAAGTATGGGTGGTGGTAGTGAACAAGGGGTGGGGCATGAGATGAGGCTGGGCATGTAGTCAACATTCACACTAGGCAGAGCTTTAGATACCCTAATGTACAGGATCAATTTTATTCTAGGCCCAATGGGCCCAATGAAAGGCTTTATATAAGGCAGTGAAATTATCTGATTTATTTTTAAACACTCATCAACTGCTGTACAGTGAATTATATGAAAGCAGTACTAGGGTTGCCATGTAATTTTTCACCCACTGGAACACTTTTCAGTGTGAAATGGGCATTATTAATAATTACGCTGAGTCAATAGAAACATACTGGGACATGTGACAGCCCAAGCAACAATAGACACAAGGCAAAGCTAATAGTGTTTGCTAGATTCTGAATTAGGTGATGGTCTAAAGTCAAGGCTATGGTTTTTCCTTTAGTCATGTATGGATGTGAGAGTTGGACTGTGAAGAAGACTGAGCACCGAAGAATTGATGCTTTTGAACTGTGGTGTTGGAGAAGACTCTTGAGAGTCCCTTGGNGAAACCTCTTGATGGAAGTGAAAGAGGAGAGTGAAAAAGTTGGCTTAAAGCTCAACATTCAGAAAACAAAGATCATGGCATCCGGTCCCATCACTTCATGGGAAATAGATGGGGAAACAGTGGAAACAGGTAGAAACAGTGTGTGTGTCGGGGGGGGTGCTCCAAAGTCACTGCAGATGGTGACTGCAGCCATGAAATTAAAAGACGGTTACTCCTTGGAAGGAAAGTTTGACCAACCTAGATAGCATATTCAAAAGCAGAAACATTACTTTGCCAACTAAGGTCCATCTAGTCAAGGCTATGTTTTTCCTGTGGTCATGTATGGATGTGAGAGTTGGACTGTGAAGAAAGCTGAGCGCCGAAGAATAGATGCTTTTAAACTGTGGTGTTGGAGAAGACTCTTGAGAGTCCCTTGGACTGTAAGGAGATCCAACCAGTCCATTCTGAAGGAGATCAGCCCTGGAATTTCTTTGGAAGGAATGATGCTAAAGCTGAAACTCCAGTACTTTGGCTACCTCATGCGAAGAGTTGACTCATTGGAGAAGACTCTGATGCTGGGAGGGATTGAGGGCAGGAGGAGAAGGGGACGACAGAGGATGAGATGGCTGGATGACATCACTGACTCGATGGATATGAGTCTGAGTGAGCTCCGGGAGTTGGTGATGGACAGGGAAGCCTGGCGTGCTGCAATTCATGGGGTCGCAAAGAGTCGGACTCAACTGAGCAACTGAACTGAACTGAACTATAAAGTTTTTGAAATTAAGCTTTAATATTAATAGTATACTTAGGTAAAAATGAAATTTTATTTCTTTTTTACTTTCATCTATTAAAGGACAAATGTTTTATGGACTGTTGGACTGCTCCCGAAAATATCCTGAAAGACTTTTCCCCCTTTTAAGTAATCCACTTAGAGAGCAAAGTTGTTGTGTTTCATCAAAATAATTTTGCCTTTATCAGGTCTTTGACAGTTTCAGAAAACTAAGTCTTCCTAATATTAAGAGAGCTAAGTTTTACTCACAACTGTGTAACCTTTTGTATTTTCCTTTGAAAATTTTTTATTGTCACTTTGGTCAAATAGGTGGTTAAGTATTGTTTCATGATGATCTATCATCCTAGTTAATCAAATAGCCAAACCTTTTGATTTTTTTGACAAGCTATCACAAATCAAATTATATATGAAGTCCTTTTGACCTCAAGTTTATTTGGGGAATTTTCAGAGGTCCCCAAAACATCTCAGAAGATTTTTGCTCTCTATGTAAAGAAAGATATTACATGAATTAGCCTTATTTCACATGTTAAGTTAAATAGGGGAGATTGTCAAATAAGTCATGCTAAAACTTCCTTAGATTATATTTTTGTCACTTTCTTATTGGTGGTAAGGAAGAAGATCAAGATGGTGGAGTTAAAGCATATGATACTCACCTGCTCCCCTGAACATACCAAAAATATATGCACATATGGAACAGTTCTCACTAAAAACTTAACTGGAAACTGATAGAAGAATTCCTATATAATCAAGCCTATAAGAAAGATACACACATAAGATACACATCTAATTGAATAGGAAAGGGAAAAAGGTGATGTGGTCAAGACCAACGCCTGGGACGGGACTCAGAGGAAAAGTGAGATTGCAGATGAGAGTCCATGCAAAAGGAAATCAAAGAGAGTTGGAACAATAATATTCATATCAGAAAAAAATAGACTTTAAAATAAAGATGATTACAAGAGACAGCAAAGGATACTACACAAGGATCAAAGTATCAATCCAGGAAGAAAATATAACAATTGTAAATATATATGGACCCAACATAGAGGCACCTCAATAAATAAGGCAAATACTAACTGCTATCAAAGGGGAAATCAACACAATACAACTGGGATATTATAACACCCTACTCACACTAATGGATAGATCATCCAGACCAAAAATTAATAAGGAAACACAAGCCTTAAATGACTTATTAGATCAGATTGATTTTATATCTACAGGATAGTCCATCCAAAGGCAGCTTCTGAAGTGTACATGGAACATTCTTCAGGCTAGATCACATCTTGGGCCACGAGTTATGACTCGGCAAATTTAAGAATATTGAAATCATATCAAGCATCTTTTCTGAACCATGTTACTGTGAGAAATCAATTATAAGGAAGGAAAAACTGTAAAAACACATGAACGTTTGGAGGCTAAACGATATGTTACTAGACAACCAAAGGTTCAATGAAGAAATCAGAGAAAATATTTTAAAAAGCACCTAGAGACAAATAACAGCAAAAACAAAATGATTCAAAACGTATGGGACACAGGAAAAGTAATTCTGAGAGGAAAGTTTATAGCAACACAACCTTATCTCAAGAAACAAACAACAACAAAAAAAAAGCAAATAAACAACCTAACCTTACACTTAGAGCAACTAGAGAAAGAAGAACAAACAAAACTAAAGTTAGTAGAGAGAAAGAAATCATAAAGAACAGAGCAAGAATAAATGAAATAGAGATGAAGAAAACAATAGCAAAGATCAATGAAACTAAAAATTGGTTCTTTGACAAGATAAACCAAACTGATAAACCTACAGCCAGACCCATTAGGAAGAACAAGGAGAGGATCCAAATCAACAAAATTAGAAATGAAAAAGGGAAAGTTGCAACTGATACCTCAGGAATCCCAAGGATCATGAGACTACTATGGGCAGCTATATGGAAGTAAAATGGGCAACCTAGGAGAGACAGATAAACGCTTAGGAAAGTGCAGCTTCCCAACAGTCAGCCAGAAAACCGTGAGAATATGGACAGACCGATCACAAGTACTGAAACTAAAACTGTGACTGAAAAAAATTCCCAACTGTTGCCTAAAAAGTGAGTCACAACCTGAAAATAGAGTTATTTCATTTGGTGTCCTGGAGGCAGCATCTTAGTAGCCCTGAGAAAACTGTTAAAAGGAGTCAGGAGAAGATTCAGGCTATATACAAGTTTGCAACAAAGGGGGAAAGCGGTATGAGCATCAAAGATTATTGTTGAGAAAGGAAAACAAGACACCAAGCTAAGAAATTTATCTGGCAACCCACTCCAGTTCTCATGCCTGGAAAATTCCATGGATGGAGAAGGCTGGTGGGCTACAGTCCACAGGGTCACACGACTGAGCGACTTCACTTCACTTCTATGTATGGGAAAATGCAAGCTCCAGACTCACTGAATTCATTCCTTTCATATGCACCTCCAGGGCCAAATCCTTGGTTGTTTCTTGATTGTTCCCACCCTTAATACCTTGTTCACTGAAGGGAGTGGCATATGTGGTGAATGGCTGCTGCTTGTATGCGCCTGAATTCCTCAGAAACCACCACGGGGGTGGGGATGGCAGCGTCTGTTGGATCCCAGGCATTGTTTTCCACTTGGGGAGCCCTCATTAACATTTGGAGGCCCAAAATTGCCAATGACTGTGACATTTCTTGCCCACTGACATGTCAGGAAATATTTCATTTCACACAACAAACAAAAGTCCAGGACGAGATGGCTTCATAAGTGAATTCTATCAAACAGTTAGATAAGAGTTAGCATCTATCCTTTCAAACTATTCCAAAAACTTGCAAAAGGAACACTCTCCTCGTGAGACCACAATCACCCTGATACAAAACCCAGACAAAAAGACCACACACACACAAATATATATATAGGCCAATATCACTGATGAAAATAGATACAAATATCCTCAACAAAATACTAACAAACTAAATCCAACAACACATTAAAATGATCATATACCATGCACAAGGGAGATTTATCCCAGGAATAACTGATGAAAAAAATCAAAGATGGCACAAACAGAAGAGGAGATATCTCATGTTCTGAGACTGGAAGAATCAATATTTTCAAAAAGACTACACATCCAAAGTAATCTACAGATTCAATGTATTCCCTATCAAAACCAATAGCATTTTTCACAGAATTAGAATAAAACACTTTACAATTTGTATGGAGACAAAAAAAGATATCAAATAGCATGCACAACTTTGAAAAAGAAAAATGGAGCTGGAGAAATCAGGCTCTCCAACTTCAGACCATACTTCAAAGCTACAGTAATCAAGAAAGTATGGTATGCATGCAAAAAGAGAAATATAGATCAATGGAAGAGGGTAGACAGTCCAGAGATAAACCCTTGCACCAATAGTCACCTAATCTATGACAAACAAAACAAGAATATTCAACAGAGAAAAAACAGTCTCTTTAGTACGTGGTGCTCGGAAACCTGAACAGCTATATATAAATTGAAGAAATGAGAACACACCCTAACACCCTACACAAAAATAAACTCAAAATGGATTAAAGACCTGCTTGTAAAGCCAAATATTATAAAACTCTTAGAGAAAGACATAAGCAGAACACTCTCTGACATAAATCACAGCAAGATCTTTTTGGGTCCACCTCCTAGAATAATAAAAATAAAAACAAAAATAAACAAACAAGGCTTAATCAAACTTAAAAGCTTTTGCACAGCAAAGGAAACCATAAGCAAAATGTAAAGACAACCCTCAGAATGGGAGAAAATATTTACAAAGTATGTAACAAACAAGGGTTTAATCTCCAAAATACACAAATACCTCATGCATCTCAGTATGAATCAAAAAAAAAAAAGCCACAATCAAAAACTGGGTGGAAGACCTAAATAGACATTTCTCCAAAGACAACATACAGATGGTTTAAAACCACATGAAAAAGATGCTCAAAATCACAAATATTAGAGAAATGAAAACCAAATGGCCATTTGATGAGGCCTTACAAATATCTGTGAAAAGAAAGGACCCAAAAGCAAAGGAGAAAAGAAAAGATATACCCATTTGAATGCACAGTTCCAAAGAATAGCAAGGAGAGATAAGAAAGCCTTACTCAGCGAACAATGCAAACAAATAGAGGAAAATGATAGAATAGGAAAGACTAGAGATCTCTTCAAAAAATGAGAGATACCAAGAGAACATTTCATGCAAAGGTGTGATCAATAAAGGACAGAAATGGTATGGACCTAACAGAAGCAGAAGATATTAAGAAGAGGTGGCAAGAATACACAACAGAACTATACAAAAAAAGATCTTCATGACCCAGATAATCACGATGCTATGATCACTCACATAGAGCCAGACATCCTGGAATGTGAAGTCAAGTGGGCCTTAGGAAGTAGTGGAGGTGATGGAATTCCAGTTGAGCTATTTCAAATCCTAAGAGATGATGCTGTGAAAGTGCTGCACTCAATATGTCAGCAAATTTGGAAAACTCAGCAGTGGCCACAGGACTAGAAAAGATCAATTCTCATTCCAATCCCAAAGAAAGACAATGCCAAAGAATTGCTCAAACTACCGCACAATTGCATTCACCTCACCGGCTAGTAAAGTAATGCTCAAAATTCTTCAAGCCAGGCT